>JAQQZS010000003.1:5101723-5125226 GCA_030068045.1 Platyallabes tihoni
GATAGGCTCCAGGTCCCCGCGACCCTGAATAGAGGATAAAGCGGTATAGAAAATGAATGAATGAATGAATGAATGATTCAAAGGTCACTTTGTGGCTTAACAAACAAAATACAGCACATTCCTCTGAATCTTCAGGTACAGGGACTGGACTGAAAAAAAGAGAGCCAAAAAATCTCCTTCAGAAAACCTGAACAACTATTTCTCAAGACTACATTTAAAAAGTAAATGTCTCTATGGAGGAGAATGCGAAGAAATCAGGGGTGACTCCAAACTTGTGCAGAGTACTACTGTATATCTTCATTTGAATGAAATCATGTTAGATTACATAAGATTTCAGATGAATCCCTCATGAGATCAAGATCCTAAACAACTCAGGACTCATTTGTACAGAGGTACTAATTATACATCGGCACCACCACAACAACAACAAACACAGCAGAATATAATACAGGGTATATCATTATTATTTTAAAGTAAAACTTCAGTGTTGACGCTATAATTTCCCGTATCTTTTACTTTGGTGTGATAAGGCAGAGTGTGTGTTGTCCGCTTTATAATTAAGAGCACAGTGAATGGGAATCAATAGGGTTGAATCTGATAACAAGGCCGGACGTGATCCTTCTGTGTTTGGTTATCTGCATGCATTATTGCAAAATGGGCAAATTAAGCTTGCGCACAATCCCTTGTCAATCCTCTGAGTAAGAATGTAAGAGCAGCAGAATCAGGCGAGTGTCAGCTGATTTTGTGAACTGTTCACCCTTAACTATCATCCAAAACTCCTTCAGAGCTCAGTGACAGTTACACAGAATCACCTCATTTATGTAATTACACTTAAGTGGTATCCCTTTATTTTTTTCCTTTCTCTTTTTTTATTGTGTTTATATTGGCATGGGTTTGTCTAAAACTGTTATGAAACTACAGCAGGTTCCAGTAATCACATTATAACTATTTCCATTTATGTGCAGATTTTAATGTTATTTTTTCTATAGCATTTTGGTCTGATAATGTGTTCGGTGCACATTGCAAATAAGCATTAAAAATGTGCATAAAAGGAGGCATTTATTTAACATAAGGAGCTTTAGGGGAGAAACTAGTTTGCACTTTGCAGGTTTATTGCTTATGTAACAATTTTTTTTTTATTTCTTTATTATTTATTCTTTTATTGATTGATTGATTGATTGATTGAATTATCTGATATAATTTAGAAGAGGAACTAATTTGTTTTGTACTATGTACTGTAGGGGGTACAACCATTTCTCCCACACACCTAGTAGTGCCCTTGGTCAGGGGTTAAAGCACAATTTGGGATTCCGCCTTATGTTAGAAGTTAGTTAGCTTTGTTAGTTAG
Source organism: Platyallabes tihoni (assembly GCA_030068045.1). Lineage (NCBI taxonomy): Eukaryota > Metazoa > Chordata > Actinopteri > Siluriformes > Clariidae > Platyallabes > Platyallabes tihoni. The sequence continues at coordinate 5,103,072 of JAQQZS010000003.1, forward strand.
CTTTGTAGTTATCCCTGAACAGATTAACACGCCAATTCAGAATGACTTTTGAAGCAATTACTAGAGATAAAGTGGTGTTTAAGATGACATAACGTTATCAGATTTTTTATTTTTATTATTATTATTTTTTTTTGCTGAAAGTGTTTCCATAACTGGTTTTGAATGTGGGTTTTTGTAGGCCTTTTGTAGGCAGGTGCTCTCTCCTCTTTCCAGTACTAAGAACTGTACCGAGCAAAATAGTTACTCATTTCTGAAGATGGCCCCTGGTGTGCTACATCTTTTGTTTTTTTTGCAACTCTGATGTCTTTTATTCACAGATAAAAGGCACTGGAAACATTGCTTTTAATTAAACAGTGCTCTGGCATGCCCTGTGTAAAATATTCCTGTGTCTTTCTTTTGTAAGTCTGCGTTTAGTCATTTGGCTGACTCTTTTATCCAAAGAAACTTTTAATTGAACAGTTGATGGTTCACTTAGTAGTGTTGGTACTGGAATACACAATCCTATGATCAGTAGCTGAAAGCATAGACTACCAGTCAAAAGTCACCTTCTTCTTCAGTAGTTTTTCTTCATTTCTATTATTTTTAACATTGTACATTAATACTGAAGACCTCCAAATTATAAAAGAACATGTATGGAATTATGTAGTAAGCAAATGTTAGAAATGTATTATATTTTAGACCCAAAGTCCAAAGTAGCTACATTTAGCTTTGATGACAGCTTGGCACACTGATGGGTTGTCAAGAGTTAATTTGTGACATTTCTTGTCATCGTAATGTGCTTTAGACCATCAGCTGTCTTGTGCAGATAAAGGATGGCTACAGAGTCAGTAGCCCTATTAGTGCTACTACAATTACTGTACAAATCCAACACTCAGTTAAAAGAGGAAAGAGAGTCCATCATTACTTTAGAAATGAGGATCAGGCAATCTGAAAAATGTCAAGAACTTTCAATGTATCCCCAAGTGCATTTTCCAAAAAACACCTTTGATGTAACTATCATGAGGACCATCCCAGGAAAGAAAGACCAAGAGCTACCTCTACTGCAGAGGATACGTTTATTAGAATGACCAGATTCAGAAAACACTGGTTTACAACACCTCAGATTAAACTTCTCAGAGTTCAAATGGCAGGTATATTTCAGCATCCACTGCTCAGAGGAGACGGCCTGAGTCAGGCCTTTATGGTCAACACCTCTGGGAACTCTTTCAAGAGTGTCGGAAAACCATTCCAGTTAACTACCTCATGAGTCTGACTGAGAGAATGCCAAGAGTGTGCAAAGTGGTCATCAAAGCAATACTGCTTAACCTATTTTGTTGACTACATAATTCCATATTTATCATAATTGAAAGCCACTGAATGTAAACGATATGTCCAAATTTTTGATGGATATACTTACAAAAGTTTGGACACACCTTCTAATTTAGTAGTCTTTCCTGATTTTTATTTCTATCTACTCTATGTTGCAAAGTTGATATTGAGATGTATCTGCGACTTATGCTCTGTAAAACCTTCAGAACGGCTGGAAAGTTTTGGTCTTGGTTTCCTGGGATGGTCATGAGAGCCAGTCAACAGTTTGAATATACCTTCTAAGTTTCTTTTTCCTTTTTTCTTTTTCATTTCATTTATTTCAAATGTAGAATTTGATATCTGAGATGACTGGCCAGTTTATGAGAAGCTGATTCTCCTAGAACTTGTGAGTGCATGCCTCTCGCTTTAAGTAGAAATGTCACACCTGATAAAGACTTTTCCTCTTCAGTGACGAATTAGACGGGGTATAAAGTGAAAGATTTTTTACAGCTCTGTTTTCGATATCTAAGACTCAGATTTCATCAGAGAGAAAGAGGAAAGCAGGCAGAGGAAGAGGCAATGAATGTCTGGAGGACAGAATACCTACACACCTTAAGAAGGAGATAACAATGCCACTTATGGCATTTTCTTGATTTTACCATGGACATGGGTTCTCCAGTAATTCGTCTCTTTCCATTGTAGATGCCAGTGGTGTACAGCTTTTTTGCGTCTAAGGGACTCTAGGACTGCCATGAGCATTAAAACAAGAACTTACTTTGATATAGCTGGTAATACGTAACAAAGAATGAAGCTCTATTGGTGGCTTTCTCACAAGTCAGTTGGCAAGGTGATGTAGTTTTTCATCATCGTACTGTATATAACACATATTGTGAGAATTCATTAATTTTTCTTCCATAACCACTCAACCACTCTGGTCATAGTACATAGACCTGAGGCAGGAATACGCACTGGGTAAGACACCATGCCATTGAAGAACAGGAAGAACATACACATTCATTCAGACTTAAGAGAAATTAGGTATAGCCAGTCAACCTACGTATTGTAACGTCTTGGGAAAAAAACAGAAGAACACTTCAGGTCTAGTGTGACCAGAGCGGTTAAATGGTTATAGAAGATAAACGAATGCATTTCCATTCCACAATATGTGGTATATACAAATGATATTTAGTCTTTTTAAGGTTTACATGCTTTACATTTACATGAATTGTAAATGTTGATGTGTATTCCACATGACTCTAATAACTTTTCGACGCTCTTCTCTTGTTTATTTTGGATTTTTATGAATCTCTCAATCTCTCTGGCAGTTTTTTGTTTGTTTTAGTCTACGTTTTTTTTTTCTTTCTGAATGATAGCTTTCACTGTTAGTAATGATGTCCCCTAACACTTATTAAACACTTATTTATCCACTTCACCGGCTCAGTGAAAGGTCAATATTTTCTGTTTTACAGTATGTCTTTGGAGAGTCGCGTTCCTGTTTCTCATCGACTCTTAACTCAGTTGAAAAGCCATAGCTCTTGAGCATTTGAGCTTGTTTCCATTTTAAATCGAAAGCATTTAAACTTGTTAATAAAGCAAACTGCTGGATTACTGTAAATCACTTACTGTAATGTAATTTTAGACATTCAAATGAACATATAAACAATAACAACAAAGAAAAGAGTGAGAAAAAGAAATCCTTTTTTTCCCTTTTTTTTTAATTTTTTTTTTTAGTAATCCAGGGTTTAAACAAGCCAATTAGACGCCTCCCCCCCTTCCTATTGTGACTTCACATAAGAAGACACCACCACACTTGTACAACTCTATCCAGCTAATGTACGTAGGAAAAGAAAATCTGAGGTATTAAATATTCAGTATCCAAAAAGGTGTTACTGCTTGAACATTAACAGCTACACATTGGAGGGAACTTTGAGACCTCTGTTAACTTGTTGAGGACCTTTTGGTTTCTTCACATTTCTCTCTCACTTGGTTAACTATCGGTTCCCATCCACCTCCCAGGATTCCACCATCATTCAACAACTACCAGTAAGTAAGGGTGAAGGCTAACATGTTACCTACAGATAACCCTGATTGGAAAAAGAAAGACAGCATGCCATCAGCCATGTCTCCCTTAAAAAAAGAATATGACTAATTTGGCTCTCTTGGATTCCCAACCATGGATGGTTGTAGCACTGCTGGTAATTAACATAATCTTGAGCTGATAAGACAACAGTTTTTCTTGTTATACCAATCAAGAGCATTAAATTACCTTTTAACATAATTATATTTTGTGTATAGATGAAGTAGAGTTTCAGTATGAGTAGTTCACACCATAAACTAATGTGTAAACTTTTGCACTAAATTCTTGATTAAATACACAGTGACTTTTTTTCTTTTTGTGCTAGGACGGACATATAACGACCTGAACCAATATCCGGTCTTTCCCTGGGTTCTCACCAACTACGAGTCGGAGGAGCTGGACCTCACGCTGCCTGGCAACTTCCGAGATCTGTCTAAGGTACAAATTAAATACACACTGCTGTGCAAGTACCCTATAGATCATCACTTTCTGTGACACATCATGTGGAGGTGAAGGATCTTTCTGCCCATTGCATGAGATTAATGGTTTAAAACGTGCATAAATTTTTAGCAAGATGGTAGATTTACAGCATTTTCTGGAATGTCTATGGCCTCTCTATGGAGCAGATTTTCAATTTTTTTCATATTTACCTGACATTAACGTTCTATTAAGTGTACATGTCGTTTTGTTGGCAACCCGCTATCGACTTTCCATAGATCGTAAAAACGATCTGCGTACCAAAGCACACATTATGCAATTTTAAATCATAACCTAAGTGGCTCTTCAAACAAAGGCAGGCTTGTTTAATTCCAACTCAAACTGCCGTCTAGCTTATTGATGACCTCTGCACACACACTCAGATTGGCCCATAATTTCACTTCTTCCCTGCATGAGTGTGGCTGGAATCCCTCCATTAAACTAATCGCTTAAATAGGCAAGATGGGCCAGAAGCAGGCCGTATCTGAAGAAAAAGCAAATCGAACCATATGGAAAGAAAACGTCTAACGGCTCAGCGCTGGATCAGTAATGAGCTGTGAGGAAAACCATGGCCATTTGTTGGAGGAAACCAAAAATAAGAGGCGACTGAGTGTTATTCAAGAACTTTGCTTTGCTTCTTTATGAACATTTAATAAAATATTTTTCCAAGGGTGTACATATATCTTAACAACATCCCGCCATGTTTAACAAGACAAATGACATGAAATTATCCGACAGCGTTGAATATACAGTAAGTATGGGAAAAAATACACTAATCGTATTTGGATGTTGTCCTGGACATATTTCCACCCACACATCACTCATAATTGGTATACGCTATCCACGATGTAGCAAATGACCAGGAATGGAAGTGATCCATCATGTATTTTAAAGAAGAAAAAAATTAAGCTGTTTTAATGTGAATAGGCAACTCTAAAATTATTGGACCCCTTTTAATAAATCGACATAAATTATAAAATTAAGTTGGGATTACTTGTGAAGAGGTAAAGTTTTCACTTTAATACTATAATAATAACTTAAATTAGTAGAAACTGAGTAGAATTTTTTTTTTTTAGGTAAACCTAATGATGTAAAACAAAATTTCTTGTTAGATCAGCATGGAAAGTGTACAAATTAAGCATGTGGCATTGGGTATAAAATGGATATAACATGAATAGTTAAACGTAGCATTTATACAAATCTAAATTATAATTAAAAAAAGACAGTTTCAAAGGGTATACACTGCCTGCCAAAAAACAAAAAGGGGGAAAAAGTTTAAAATTTCATTCCATCACCATTAGCTTTGATTACAGCACACAATGTGGTGTCCAGATCATATAGGAAAATGATTCCTCAATGCTCCCAGAACCACTCTTTCAAAAACGTTGAAACATCAGGGGGACAAAAAAAAAAAAAAAACTCCATAGATGTGATGACCTGGTCATTCAGTACATTCAGGTCATCAGCTGACTTATTTTATTGCCACATAACGTTGCTGAGACCTGACCGACTATAGCAACCCCAGATCATAACACTGTCTCCAGAGGCTTGTACAGTGGACACCATGCATGATCGCTCTGGATTAGGATCAATCTGGGCTCTTTTCTAATGAGTCTCACTAACGAGTGGTTTTCTTATGACCACACTGCTGTTTAGGTCCAATCCTGTGAGTTCTCATCACATTGTGTGTGTGTGAGTGTATGCAAATGCTCTTACTTTCAATATTAAACATACTGTAGCTATGGTTTTTACTGTTGATTTTTTTTGTTCATGCAACTTCACCAATTGTTTAAGTAATCTCCATATAATCTCCATATATTTTCCCAAACCAAACTTCTTCCACAACATGTCCTCTGAGTTCTGAATCAAATTCCTGTAATTTCAAATATCCTTAGTTGTTTTCTTTGCTTGATGCAGCCCAATAATTTTACACTCTTAAAACAGAACATTCTTTGGCCAGGTAGTGTACATTATGAGCAAAATGAAAATGAAATATAGATCAGTGGGTATGTTTCTAAACTGTAAGTATAAACTATAGAAATAAAAGGGGCATTTATTAAACATAAACTGCCTGGTACAGTATGTATGAATGCCTAAATGTAAACTATTAAGGCCTTTATATTACACTTAGGAATAAAGAGACATGTCCGTCTTTCATCTTTCTTCAGTTTTTATTTTTAAATCAGTAAATAATCAACACCTCTGTCTTTCTTTCTCTCAGTGTTTTCATCATACATTTGTTCAGGTTCTCTTTTTTTCTCATCCATTCTAACTCACCGTCCTCAGTTCATACAGCCAACAAGTTCAGTGACCTAAAAACAACTGCATCCCCCCCCTCTCTCATTGTTTTTCTTTCTGTTTCTTTCTGCTTCCTGATTTTTGTCTATTTTTCTTCTTTATGCCTTGTATCTCAGTCTCCTTCTCTTTGTATCTCCTCCTTTTATTTATATTTCCCCTTTTCTCTTTTCATTTCTCTCCTTCTTCTTTGAGTCTGGCTCTCTTCTTTTATTTCTGTCTCATTTGTCCTCTTCCTTTCTGTCCCTCTTGATGGCTTTAACTGGGAGTCTTTCTGTCTGTGTCTCTTACTTTCTTGTATCCCAAATGCTGTCTCATTTGTCCTCTCTCTCTCCATTCCTCTGTCTTTCTTTCTGGTGCTCAGTCCTGATTTTTGTCTCATTCCATCTCTTCATCACTCTCTCTCTCACTAACTGTTTCTCTCTCTTTCACTTTTCTGATTTCTGTCTCTTTTTCATCTTCACACCTTCTTTATTTGTGTCTCTCAGTCTCTTTCTTTATTAATATTTTTTTGTTTGTTTTTCTTTTTCTCAGTCTTTACATCTCTCTAGCACATTTTTGTCTTTCGTAATTTTTGTGTCTCTCTCTCTTTTCCTTTTGTCTCCCTTTCTTTTTTGTTTATCTTCCTCCTCTCTCACTCCTTCTGTCTTTCTATTTCTTTTTCTTTTGTTTTTGTCTTACCAATCCTCTCCTTCACTTTGCCTCTGTCTGTGACTTCATCACTCGCTCTCTCTCTCTCTCTGTCTCTCACTCTCTCTTTACTATTTCATTTCACAGCCAATTTCTTCACAGCTTTTATTACATCATGAGTATTACTACCCTCTTTAGTGATCTATTCCAATGCTACACTACTTAGTAGAAATCTTAGCAGTTACAGCTCAGTGCAAAAATTTGCGTCCCCCTGTGGTTTTTGAATAAAAAGTGGACGTTGTACTTCTTCTGGAGAGAACTGTCAGGATGTAGAAGCTGCTGCAAGGACAGTAAATGTGTTGGAGGACTTATAAAGGGAAAGAAATGGGAAAGTTAATATTCAGAAAAGCAGATACAAACATTTGACCTGATATGCATATAAATAATAAAAAGAAGGCACTTCCTAGGATCATATACTGTATATACAAACATATGAGCAGAACAATGCTATTAATCCATCTTATGGAAAAGCAGAGGAGAGATGAGTAAGGGAAGCAGGTCATTGGAGGAGGACACTGATGCATTATAATGTGACACCCTCATGGTGCTCTTTAGCAGCATGAGCTGCCTTCATTAGCAGGACTTGAGCTGAGCTGCAGGTCTCCTGATGCTTGTCCTTGACTTGCTCAGGCTGCACACCTCCAAAAGTTCGACTCTAATAGAGGAAATTCAGTTTCTGCTACTTCCTAGGACTCTGCTTACCTCCTATGGAATCGTAAAAGAATATAGGGATTATCATTCATGTGATCATGTATTTATCTCAGATGCCTGTCAGGATCTTATGATATCCCTGTATAACACTCAGATCACCCTGTTGAAAAGGTAACCCTGGAAAATCAACAGTCCTTTCTCCTCAAATTAGTAACCTTACACACTCTTGTCGATTTCTTTCTTTCTTCATAACATCAGCAGAATTCATCCATTTCTCTCCACTCAGGGCGCTCAGGTGCTTCTTCAGTCCCTTGTTATTTCTCTCCTGGACTACTGCAACACACTCTTGGCAGGTCTGCCTCTTTGCACCATTCGTCCTATGCAGCTGATCCAGAATGCAGCTGCACATCTCGTTTTCATCCTTCTTAAGTTCTCCCACACCAACCCACTTCTTCAAGTTCTTCACTGGCTTCCTGTAGCTCTCTGCATCAAATTCATACACTGATGAAGCTAAAAAAAAGGCCCAAGACACACTTACCTCGAATCACACCTCAAATCGCACCATGTTCCCTCCAATCCTACCCCACAAAGACATGCATCTAGACTGTTTTCTGTTCTGGAACCCAGGTGGTGGAATGAACTTCCTCTAGATGTCTGTACAGCCGAGTCACAGGCAATATTTAAGTGACATCTAACAGCCTTCTGCTTCTTAGGTATTTGGGTTGACACTCCCCAACCACCCAACCCAACCCAACCCAACCCAACTAATTTAATACGAATTTAATATTTAATACGATTTATTTATTCTTCCTAAAAGTCTTTGACTGATGGTCTAGTTGGGAACATACTAACTAGTGTAAGGAGATATTTATCGATGAAAATTTCGAAGCACTTATGCAAATCACTCTTGATAAGGGTGTCTGCTAAATGCCATAACTGTAATTGATTATTTAGCCCATCATTTACATATTATCAACATTTACCAAAATACAAAAGTTTTGTGCATGTGTCTGTAAGTTTGCAACCAAGCAAAAGCCACATGTGACTGTTGGCTTCAGATATTTATCAGGTTCGGCTGCTGTTTGGGTTGGATTAAAATCTGCAGCTTCACCAGAATTTGTGGATTATGATTTTACCAATTGAAAAAATATCTCAGTTATTAGTAATGTAAATTTAATCTAAAAAACAGACACATTACAGTGTGCAGGGATTTTTGTGGTAGCACATGACTATGCACATGTGGAAGACAAGAAATAATAAGCATGTTATCACCATTTGAATCCGCTTGTGTTTACACCCAAAGAATTACAAATCAAAATTGTTGACTAATTTTTATTTGTTATCATAAACATATCGTGCTTATTCAGTCATACTGTATTTCTGGTCATTTAGCACCAGCTTTGTGTTCTTCATTAAAATTTGTGCAAACTACTCATAATGTGATAAAAAGGACATTACAAAAAACAAAAAAAAAGACAAATTAAATTGTATCTAGTTGCACACATTCCTCAGTTTTTTTGTTTGGTGCATATTTATCTAACTAATAATCTTCAAGGAAGAGTTACTGTAATAGCAGTGGGTTGCACTGTGGCCTTGTACATCCAGTGTGGAGGGTTCGATTCCCACCTCAATGGAGTTTGCATGTTGGTGGGTTTCCTCTGAGTATTGAGTTTTCTCTCAAATCCCGATACAGATTAGGGTAATTGGCATTCCCTAATTTCCTGTTGTGTGTGAGTGTTTGCATGTTTGTGCCCTGTGACAGATTGGCACAGTGTTCAGGGTGTACAACGCCTCGTGACCCGAGTCCATTGGGAAGGATCCAGGCCCCACTGCAAAACAGACTAGTAAATGAGTGAATGAGTGGGTAAGTGAGTTAACAGTAGTAGAAATAGCAAAAAACAAAATCCTTTGTTTTGTTTTTTGTTGTTCAGACTACTCCAATGATGTATCTGGTCATTAAGCAACAAGCTTGTATGCAGCATCTAAATTTGGCTCACATACCCATGAAGCAGTTTTTCACAATTACATTTTTTATTCATGTTTAAAATCTTATCAGTCATTAATACTGTAGCTGAGCTTCATTCACTTATTTACTCAGTTTGGTTAGATTCACTTTATTTAAAGCAATATCTAAATATCTCAATATTCTGATGCTATATTGTTTATCTTGAATAAATGTACAAAGTCTTGAGCCACGCATCATTTCTTCATATTAAATCAAAGTAAATTAGGCGGAACAAATGAAAGAAATGGGAACAAATGTTTTGTTGCAACAGCCTGCATAATGCATTAAAAAAAACTTTTAAAAAAAAAAATGGGTTGTTTATGTACAGTAACAACCACTGCAGCAACATAATTTCCCAAAAATAAGAGCAAAATGAGAGCCAAAAACGTGCGGAAAAAAAAGAGAGCAAAAAAAGTCCTTTTTGAAGTCTCGAGAACTATTCTTCAAGACAACATTAAAAGAAAAAAAAGGTCTGGCTCTTTGGAAGCAAACTCTGAATAAATGAGGAGACTCAAGACTTTTGAACAATACAGTGTAATACACACACTGACACACATGGAATTCTATGGTAAGGAGTGCTGTGAGTGAGCATTAAGGGTTAGTTAAGAGGAAGGAATTAAATGCTCTTAAAGGGGTGAAGCAAAACATAAAATAAAAATAAGTTTAATATAGTTATTTCATAGTTGAAGTCTAGGGTAATTTCTTGCCAGGTAGAACTTTAATGTTAATCTATAGAGCAAGGACATATTTATCCCATTACACATCCCATAATCATCCCATACACGTCACTTTGCCATTGCTTACATTGTTGCGTGTATTCTGGCCAGGGCAGTAATAAATGCTGATGTTACGGAATGCAAATCCTTGCCTTGGGAATGCGAGTTTACCCAGAAGCTCTATCCGTCAAAACACTTCACATGCCATTCTCCCAGGACTGCCATGCCAAGCGGCTCGGCGCCTCCGTAACTCGCCCAGCAGGAAACAGCTGCCAGTCACGGAGCTGAGAATATCCCCGAGGGTCTGCGTGACGAGCAGCTTCGTGCCAGTGAAGAGTCCTGCCACTGAAGCGTACCTTAATTCGCCTCCTACCACACCCACAACACACACCTGCAACCATCCTGCATAGGAGAGTTACTCATAACCCAGGTCCAGTTGTTTTTGGGCTTCAGGCGAAGGCTTGCTCATTTTTTATTTTTTTTTGACAGCTTCGTACAAGTGCTAGACGGATTTATTGGAATCTAATAATTTTCTATTTTGACAGACAGGGAGCTGATGGAAAAGAGCAAAATGCTCAGCTCGCAGCTGTTAATTAGCGCATGCTAATGCTCGCCAATCAGAGGCTCGCGTTCCGGCGCCGCCTCTCCGCCGCGTGTTATTCGCGTCAAAGCTTTTGTGTGGCTTTGACAGGAAATTAGATGACTTGTCTCCATTTGAACTTTTCACGAAGGCGTGAAGAGGGGAAGTGGAGGAGGGACAGCAGACATAATTATCTCAGCTGTACAAGTCGGCAAGCAAGGAAATTTCATTATCAAAGCCTGTTTTTTTTTTTTTTTTTTTTGCAAAAGTCTGACGTGCTCACGTAGCACTATGTTTAATATAGTTTACGTCTAATGTTTATGCAAATCTTCCCATTTACTTTACTTTTTCCATTCGAGAACTCACCAGGGAGTATATCTTAAGCAGTTTTACTCTAAACGTTTTTTCCCAGTGACACATTATACCTTATTAGCCATTTATTGTTAACATGCTAAAGCAAGTTCATTCCTGTTATCACTTTGCATTATCACAGCTATAAACAGTAATTCCCTCATCAGCAACTCTTCTTTTCCTTTAAAGGCTAATCAAGTTAATAGGACACAAGTCATATTAATGGCAATGAGAAGTCCATTTACGTGCTGGAAAAACTTATAGAGCTTTACTCAAGCGAGGACACAGGAGACTCTTTCCAAATATGTCAAATCTATATCTCCTTATAGAAGACATAAATAATTACACACTTTTTAATCTGGAGCTTTCAGCGTACAGTACATACAGTACAAGTTCATCTGAATTAGCTTTCAATGCACCAACATAAACATGTAATTTTTTTTCATATCTAGAAAGTCGGGTAAATAATAACCCAACACAAATACACACACACACACACACACACACACACAAATGCATACCGTTCTTTCGTCAGGTCCGATGTTTCTGAGAAGCATCTGCTTTGCTTTGACTTGCAGGATCTTGATTAGATCCGACCGAAGCTGTATATTGCTCTCGCTGGCTGACGAGGCCAGAGAAAACAAGCGCTGCTTCCCCTGACAGACGCTGCCATCGCGCCGAGCCCTAATGTAATTTCCTCTGAAATATGAAATGCTGGATGCTTGTCTCCAGGGAAAAGCGGAGCAGATATCACAGGCTAAATGCACTCTCCTGCGCTCTAATCTCCAAACCGCTCCGCTTCAATCTGGAGGCTCAGCAATGGATGCTGATTGGGTTTGAAGATAGCATTCCGTTTTTACAGTAATGAGGTACATGAGGTACACGATTAGTCACAAAGTAAGGGAGTTTGGCTTGATTTTTGCTGAGTGGTGTCTCAGTGGATTTCATTAGCCGCCCTGATGCAAAAAAAACTTCAGGTAACATTAGACTATGACTATGTCTATGACATTTTATATATTTAGAATATCACGCTTCCATGAAAATTTGGATTCATCAGGTTTTTTTGGTTTGTAATTTTTACAGAACAATTCCTGCACCAAAAATCGGGCACTGGCGCCGGCCCATTTATTAGGTGGCCCTTCCTAGTACTTGGTTGGACCTTCTTTTGCCTGTAGAACTGCCTTAATTTCTTCATTGCATAGCTTCAACATGCATTTCAACTGCCAGCTTCAACTGCCATTGGGCAGTTCCAACAGATTTATCAGCTGCACATCCTAAAGGATTCGAATCCCCCATTCCACCACGCCCCAAAGGTGCTCTCCTGGATGATGGTGGTCTTCTGGTGACTGTGGAGTCCATTTGAGTACGGTGAACTCATTGCCATGTTCAAGTAACCAGATTGAAATGTGACATGGAGCGTTGTCCTGTGGATGGACATGGTAAGGAACAATGCTTAGGTAGATTGTGGTACTTAAACAATGCTCAATTGGTACTAAAAGGTCCAAAGTTTGCTAAGAAAATCTACCCCTCACCATTTCACCACCACCATCAGCAGCCTGCATCATTAATACAAGGCAGGATGGATATATGCATTCAACTTATGATCCAAATTATGATCCTACCATCTGAATGTTGCAGCATAAATCAAGACTCATCAATCCAAGCAACATGTTCCAATCTTCTATTGTTCAATCTTGGTGAGCCCATTCGAATTGTAGGCTCAATTTCCTGATAGACGTGGCACTAGGCGTGGCCTTCCGCTGCTGTAGACCATCTGATTCAAAGGTCGATGTATTATCTGTTCAGAGATGCCCCTCAGCACGCCTTGGTTGTACCAAAATGTTATTTGAGGTACTATTCCCCTTCTTTCTACAAGCTTGATTTCCGAAAATGTTTTTATCATGTCCACAAGTCTACATACACTGAGACGTTGCCATATGATTGATTGATTCGAACATTGCGTTAACAAGGTAATTGAACGGGCGAGGCTGGTAAGTGTATGTTAATATGTGTAAAATATTTTTCCTAATACAACTTAGGTCTATATAAAAGGATGGGACTTAAAATAAGAAGAAATTAATCAATAAACTGAAGGAACTTGCCAGCCTAATCCACACATGAGAAGGCAGTAAGACTATATTCACACTACAAGCCACATTGCTCATTTTTTTGGTCAGATCGGATTTGAACGTCATGACAGTTCACATTCATAATTACTTCATAATGACTTTTATTTGACTCTAATGTGGACACATCTGTCCTCTGAAGTGGCACACGTGCACACATCAATACATCTTTGCCCGCACCATCTGGGATAAACACAACTTGAGGTCATGCGATGTCTCATTCATTTCAAACAATGGATGTGATTTCAGCAAAAAGTGCTGAAATGCTTGGAATTTTACTCTGCAGGATGGCAAGCAGTTTGTTGTATTATTAATTAGTTAGTTGGCTGTTAATATCTATCGCAGAAGGTAGAAAGCCAGACACCTTGCTTTAGCTGTTTTATCAGCTAGTTGCACGAATTCTTATCTGTTCGTTCTGATCATGTGATCATGTATCAGCTATGTATCCAATCTATGGCCACATAGAAAAGTGACACAGATCTGATCTAAAAAATATCAAACTTGATGATGATCTTTTTCACATTAGGGTAAAAACAAAAGTTCAGGCTTGTAATGTGAACATAGACTGTAAGAAGATTCTTCTCATGCATAAATTTACACACACTCAGAAACATGATTGGAATGTGATTATTATTTTTTTATAGACATTCCTTAGTGTTATGTTTATATCTAATTAAAAATAAGACAGTTTGTTAATTAATGCGTAAAACATCACCGGAAGCGGTGAATATACAGTATATTACTGGCACCTACTGTAATTATAGCCAGTTCTCTCTCTCTCTCTCTCTCTCTCTCTCTCTAGCTTGGGTTGTCCTTACACTAGTGCACTATAGTGAAAATATTTCCGGAGAGGAAAGAAAAAAAAAACCTGTTTGACTCATACTTGTTATTTCAAGCTGGTCTGCATTTCACCAGACAAAAAAAAAAATCTTTATGTATCGTTAACATCTCAATAAAATTTGCGAGCTGGGATTTTTATTTATGTACTAGATTTTATGAGACATCAGGTCAAGCACTTTTCCCTGAGATGGAGAATTTGGGGGATTAAGAAACACTCAGAGGTTCTTTACGAGCCTTTAAATCTCAACGCCGTTGCAGCGCAAATGGACTTTTAATTGTCTGATAATGAGCTTATTGAGATTGTATTATCGCACCATGGCTAATGTATCGTTAGCATTCGAATAGCTTCGGCCTAATGAGGTCAGCAGGGATGAAAGATAAATGATAATAGGTTTGTTATCAAACAGCCTGTTTTGGATATTAAGGTATGAAGTACAGCTCTGATGTAACAATAAACAACGTCTTTTAGTGTTCCCGAGCTATTTACGGTCATGTTTAGCTCATTTCGAGAGGAGCTACAAGATGGAAATCAGAATAATAAAAGGATGCAGTTAGTATGTAAATTAGGCCAAATTAACTTCAGCTCCAGAATGAGCAATGTAATTTATTCAGTCTCTCATAAATTCAAATTCGGATTCACCATAATTTCAATTTACCGTCAAAATGATTTACATGGTTAGCTTTTTAGCTGTCAGAAGACTGTAAAAAAAAATTAACACAGCTCCCTTTTTTCCCATATCCTCATCACCATAATTTTCAACATCAATTTATGTTGCAGTACAGTAACTTCCCATTATACCACTCATCTCCTGAATTCTCAAATCTGATTGGTCAGAAGGTGATGAGTATTCTAAAACAGCAGCTCTAACAGTAGTTCTGTTAAAAAAGAGAAAGCAGGGGCAACAGGTGTTACTCACAAGTTTACCCATTCTTCACTTTCACTTGCGTGCACGTATTTGCTCTGTGATCATAAAACTTGCATATCCTTTGAGTATATGAGGAATTAAAAGTGACCTCTAATAGCTGGTACACGGGACACACAACATTTTTGTTCATTTGGTTTCAAGTTGAACAGTAATTTTAGAGGCGGCACCGTGTCCTAGTGGTTAGCATTGTCTCCTTGCACCTCCAGGGTTTGGGTTTGATTCCCGCCTCGGATCGGTGTGCATGGAGTTTACTGTATATGTTCTCCCTGTGCTTGGTGGGTTTGCTCCGGGTTCTCTGGTTTCCTCCCACAGTCCAAAGACATGCAGATTGGGGGTCCCATATTGCCTGTAGTGTGTGTATTTGTGTGTGTGTGTGTGTGCTGCAATGGGTTGGCACCCCATCCAGGGTGTACCCTGCCCTGTGTCCTAAGTCTCCTGGGATAGAATCCAGGCCCCCCGTGACTCCGCATACATGATAAAGCGAGATAGATGAGATGAGCGAGTGAGTGATTCTTAGCAATTCCATGTACAATGATGTTCAATTATTAGATCGAAGGATCTAAGAGTTTATTTTCTATGGAAAATTGTTGTCGAGATGCATTGTTGCCATTTTACATACACAAAGTATAAATCTCCCATTAGGACTACATTATTAGCTGTTACTGTTAGTTCAGTGCAGTGATTGTGTTTGACATTTTGTTGTTCCTGTCAAGGTTCTATACAACCCAATATCCAAATCACATACCAGAATTGACCAGGTACTACTACTTGATATCTACTACGAGGTACATTCAAGTCAAACCGGGACTTGTGAAGAAATTTCTTTTGTTGAAGACTTCATGCAGAGCACAGTGATGAGACTCTTAGCCACAGTAAAACATTTGAACATTTACAAACCTTTTAAGGAACGCCATATGTCTGTGAGTGATGATCCGGGCTGAAGTGGGAGTTCAGAGCCCACTTCAGTCATTCCTGTAAACATTCACCATGTGAAACACCTGATTGTTTAAAAATTGACTTCACCAACTTGCAGAAGAGACGTAAGTTGGTGATTGGTAACCATATCCCATGCACAGTCCTAATCTCGTCCAACCCTTTTCCACATGTTTGGGCAATTAAAGGAGTTCCTGGGATGCCAGTATTTCGGACATGAAGCAGGCAGTCCGATCATGGCTCCGGCGTACTGAGAAAACTTTGGAGTTTTACTGTAATAACTGTGTTCTGTTATTCTGTGGCAATCAAAAGTCCCACGTTGACTCGAACGCCCCTGGTGTTTATGAACTGCACTGCAAAACAAAGTTCTAGTCAATTTTCTCTTCAAACTGAGTAAAGTTGTTTTTCATAAAGCAGCTGGCGCAGTGTGTTTCCTTTTGATAGCTGAGCGACCAGGCTTCGGGGAAATTCTGCCTTATTTCTTTCAGGTGCATTCCCCAGAGGATCTAGATCTAAACAGTTACAAGCACCAAGTCCCTGTGCTGTCTTAGATAAGTGCACTGAGTATGTTATTGTACTTTGAACAGAAAGTGATAAAACGCGTTTCTTCAAGCACCTCCATCCTTCTGGTTGCTGCAGATATTTATTTATGGGCGTTAGACTAAAACATGATCTTTCTCTCCGATGGTTATTGATTTTGTATTGTTCATCTCTAACACATGAAAAATATTGCTAAAGATTTAAAATATGACTTTTCTGTCTCAATACAAAGGTGGTTCCAAGATAAGCAAAGATATGGTTGCTGTTTGAAGTTAGATTCTTTAGTTTTATGCTGTTGCTACAATGCTGACATGAATAAAGTATCTCTGTCTCTTTCTCTCTATCAGATATTGTACAACACACTGCTATGTAGAAGAAAGGACAAAATGAGTTCAAAAAAGCTAAAAACTGTATAGCATCTACAGTATATAGGGCTGTATTTTTTTTCCCTGACTGTATAGTTTGGTATCAAAGTAACTGTCAGTCCCTGGTAGGAGGTGTGGCACCAAGTTTGATGGTATTTGGAGCAAAATTGGTTTTAATCTCATTTCGGAGATTTTTAAAATAATTAAAAAAATATTTAAAAATAGGAAATTTGTCTATGGTATAAAACATTGCATGTATAAATGATGTTCCTGAGCCAAAAAGTCTTTTCAGAAGAGAATCTGTTCAGATGTGTGGTTTTTTAAACTAATAGCTACTGTATGAGTATTTCTTTTTATACAACTGTTAATTCCGACTGAGTTATCTGAATGAGTTTATCTATTTACTATCACACCACGTCACAGGTATTCTAACAATCGTTAATTACAATAACTGTCAATTGCGGCATGGCTTAAAGTAGGTCTGTACGATCCGTAGTAGTGGAAAGAGGAGAGAGTATCCGCCTGCCAAAACACCTCATTCAAACCCAATCACCGGAGCACTTTCAACAAGAAAACTCACCATCATCATCTTACACAACACTTTCCATAGTAATTGCTTCTAAGTTTTCTGAATTGCCTCTGAACCCTCTTTGTTGTTCTGTTCACGGCTAATGATAGTTACAAAGCTACACTATACACTATGCTTGCAACAAAGTTTGGTAAAGCTCTTTGCTATTCCAACATGATCGTATCCCAGTGCACAAAGCAAGGACTACAAAGACATGGTTTGAAGAGTTCGGTGTGGAAGAACTTGACTGGCCTGAACACAGAGCCCTGACCTCAACCCCATCAAGCACCTTTGGGATTAACTGGAACAGACATTGTGAGCCAGGCCTTCTCGTCCAACATCAGTGCCTAACTGCTCTACAGAGTGAATGGGGACGAATTCCCACAGTAACACTCCAAAATCTTGTGGATGGCCTTCCAAGAAAATTGGAAGCTGTTATAGATGCGAAAGGGGGAACAACTCCATATTAAAGTGTACTGTATGTATTTGGATACAATGTCATTGTAGGTTTGTCCAAATACTTTTGTTCATATAGTGTACCAAGCTTCTAACACCAGGCTGAATCCCAACTCGCTCTCTAATCCTTTTTCAAGGGCAATAATTTGTGTGTGGAACAAGGCGTTGTTCCACACACAAAGTATCTACAAAGTATCTACACAGCCCAATCTTGTAAGTTTCTCAGGACTGTCCACCACCACCATGGTTTATTCTCATCACCTTTTAGTTACATAGTACCAGTAAGAAATGAAAATTACATTCATCCCTGTTAATTACACTAACTGTCAATCACTAATGTCAGTCATCAGCATAACGCTATTTCCGCCTTTGCAGAAGGATATGCACTAATACGCCTTTTCCTGTAGACAACCATGATCCATGATTGTGGAATGTGGAAATGCTCCCTAGGCTCTTGGTAGCACGAGGCTGTAGCATATCATCTGGGAATTGAACTTTTGATCCCCCGGATGATAGGGTGAGCCCTATTCTTTAATGCTACTTGGGAATCTCCCCTTGTTGTCCTTTTTTGCACAAGAATCTTGCACTGTAACAGAATAAATTCCAGCAAAAGAAGCACTATGATGAAAAGATTCAAAAGCCACTGAAAAAAACTCCAGTATGATCTAGACATAGAATCTACAGTCTGAGGAGGGTTAGGAATTTAGATAAAATTGGAGTTTTGTTGATGTTCATGAGCTTTTTTGCTGTGCACTCTCTCAGTTTCAGAGCCACGGCTCATCTATGAGAATGTGTAAAAATCTTAGTGTACTATAATAATAATAACAATAATAATAATAATAATAATAATAATAATCATGTTTAATAATGTATTATTTTTACATTATTATTATTATTATTATTATTATTATTATTAACTGTTAAGTGTCACCTTAATCACATTTAAGCTGAAAGCTTGATACTAACAAATAAGCACACTACTAAAGTAAAATAAAAATAAAATACTAGAGATGGGGAAAATCATGTATGTCCAAATTGACACAAAAATCAAATTTTTAAAAAATAAAAAACTTTTTTATGTTTGCATTTGAGGTGGTAAGACGTCGCGGTTTTTACAGTAACAGGCGGCAGGGCATTCTGTGGGGTAGGAGCAAATTATTTGCTGAGTTTAGAAATAACAAATTCGGCAGATTACATCCCACTTGGTAAAAATTTAACTGTTTTTGTTTATTTTAATGTATTGAAGTTATTTTCTATTTTAAACCAATAACTGTAGAACTATTGTTATTAGGAATGGGTTATGTGTAATTACTCATGTTTAATTCGGTTGTGAAGCTGTTGAATAAAGCTTTAGATTTGACACTCAAGGTTTTAAAGTTGTAACAAACTCCAAAAACAATTTTATAATCTTTTTTTATAAATCAATTTTATAGGTATTGTATATATAATAATATCGTAATGGATGCTCTGTGGTGATTCCCATTTCTATAAAATACTACTACTATTACTACTACTACAGTATAATAATAATAAAAACAGTGATATCCTTAATCAGTTATTATATAATCTATGGAAAATAACTGGACTATTTGTATTCCTATCTAACATAGATTTTTATCTAACGATAAAAAATTCACAATGGTTAGTCCAAGTGTATATTTTGTAAAGCAGTGTAATTCCCTCAGCTCCAGCCGAGAATCTAGTTTGGTCACCAAACATATCTTGGCTGACCTGCTACTTTTTGGATAAGTGGAAAATTGTGCAAATTAAATTTTTGGGCCAACTATTCCTTTAAAGCACTCATTCCAACGTACACCCACTTCACTTCCACTGGAAAACATGTTTAACCTCTTCGTTCCACATGGCCTTAACTTCTCCAACAGCTTAGCTGAACTTGGCATGCACCATCTTTCATGCCAAACAATATTTTCTTAGTTCTTAGTTTCCAATGATCTGGACTCATCTTGCGCTTTTGCCTGGTTCCACCATGCAGCTTTTTACAGAGTGCAAGACTTCCTGTGGCTGCCTGCCTTATCAGGCTCGGTTCTGGCCATCTCATGGCAGCTCATTATCAGCCCATTAATCTGAGAAGATCTCCATAAACTCCTCTATCGTCCGGGCCAGTTGTGCTAACTCTAGTGAGGATGGTTGTTAAAAAAGAGAGGAAAGGATTGGGAGAGAGAGAGAGAGAGAGAGGACAGAAAGGGCAGGACGTGAAGGTGGGAGAAACAGAAATGTGCAAACTTGTTCTACTGTATATTAAAATATTCTTTATGGCTATTTTCTTTTCTTCATTGTGTTACCAGTTTAATGTTTTCAAATGTATTCCATCCAGTATTCGCTTCCATTTGAAACATTCCACTGGTGATGTCACTCACATCAAGAGTTTTCCTACAGCTTCTGGCCACTTATTGCCTAATGCCCCATGCTAATCCATGAACACAGCAGCTACATGCCGCTACTCCTGAGAGCCAGAGGACTATCGATCGTCCCTCAGGACTCGCTTCCTCACACTCCCTGACATTGAATGTATTAATATTGACTGCCCACGTTCCAGCTAGTGCTAGCATGGGTGACTGAAAAGCCTTGAGAGCCAATTTGCCCCGCTTTAAAGGATTTTTAATGGAGTATTCACAAGGGCTATACTGTATAACTCTGGAGGAAGTAAATTGAATAGCTGCAATGTGGCAGCTCCTGGTTAGGCTTTGTTTCTAAACGATGCCTTACTTTACTTTTGCAGTAAAGTGCTTTGAGGAAAAGTAAACTCTAAAACTCTTCAGAGTCCTTCAGTTTGTCATTATTAAAAGTTCCGTGTGAGACCCTTAAAAGAGATCCTCCTTAACAGAGAATTCTTAATGAATTTCTCCCTGTATTAGCGAATGTTCCTAAAGGAACTCTTGTAGAACTTTTCATTATCCAACAAGCCCTTGAGGAACGTGTATTTCCAAATAATGTACAGTATTAACAGTCAAGAGCTTTACTTTTTCTGTACATACTGTATCACATTATATTAAAAGTGCACATATTTTTGTTGCCAAAATGAGCTTGATTATATAAATAGATTCACATCTTTAAAGAAAGGCTGTTATCCATGATGTACTCTTAATCATTTGTGATTAAGGTGATTTTCTGGACTACAAATATATGATTTTGATTTTTGATCAACAGAACATACTTTGAGTAAAAGCTCCCTTTATTTTTCTATATAATCACCTGCTACACTAATGCACTTATCCCAAAATTTCACTAGTATTTAAATACCATCAAGGTAGAATGTGTTCTCAGTAAGCTGCAGCCATGATTGCTGCTTCAAGTCTCAAACACCAGCCTCCCAGGAACTCCTTTAATGACCCAAACATGTGGAAAGGAACTCCCTGAATGTTTTCGGGAACGACTGCAGTAGGCTCCAAGCTACCTCGGCTGGGCTCGGCGTTCACGGACATACAGCCTTCTTTAAAATGTTTGCGTGATTCCGTTGTTTTACTGTGTCTAAGAGTCTCATTAATGTACTGTGCTGAAATACTTGTGTAGGTCTTAATCAGTTTTATACTTTCATTCAGGAAAAATGTCACCACAAGTCCCGGTTTGATTTTAACAACTTTTTAAAATTTTTAAAAGTCATTTATCCAAATAAGATACAATAAAAGACAGAAATGTGAAGCTCAGCATTTGAATAATAAGTATCTTTCTCAAGAGTTCAGGACCAGCTTTTTGGAAGCGCTGGGATTTTTCCTGGGACCACCACAGAACCACTAAGCTCTTTGGATTCCATAGATAGTGAAAGGTTTCAGAAGATTTTTTCCCCCCTCATTAAAACAGCCGAACTGGTAACCCAGAGGTTCAACAGAACATTTAAGGTTTTATAAAGAAAGCAGAAAAGTAGAGAATCGGCAAGGGTTACTAAATTAATTAATTTTTATGGTAAAATACACAAGTTCATTCTAAAATGTTAAAGAGTTCTTAGGGTGTGTCATTGTTGAAGATTCTATACTCAGCAAAAGAAGAAACGTCCTCTGACTTTCAACTGTTTTTACTTTCAGTAAACTTAATGTGTTTGTATGAACACTAAAAGAGTCAACACCATAAGACATAAACTAAAAATGTTTCACAATGTGTCCCTGAATGAATCGAGGCTCAAAATCAAAAGTACCAGTCAGTATCTGGTGTGGCCACCAGCTGCTTGAAGTACTGCAGAGCATCTCCTCCTCATGGACTGGACCAGATTTGTCAGTTCTTGCTGTGAGATGTTACCCCACTCTTCCACCAAGGCAC
>JAQQZS010000003.1:5125326-5137448 GCA_030068045.1 Platyallabes tihoni
AAGTTGTTGTGGCCATCCTGTACCTGTCACGCAGGTGTGATATTCGGATGTACCCATCCTGTGCAGGTGTTGTTACATGTGGTCTTCCACTGCGAGGATGATCAGCTGTCCTTCCTGTCTCCCTGTAGTGCTGTCTTAGGCGTCTCACAGTGCGGACATGGCGATACACAACAAATTAATAAAGAAATTAATAAAGAAAACTAATTTCTCAGTTGTGTATACAATTAACAATATTACTTTCTGTTTAATTTATTTATCTTTTTATGAATTTATTGGTGACCAATTTAACGGTAATTGTAACGGTAGCTCTCTCAGAGGGGATGGATGGGAGGCACCCTAGCGCTCTGACATTAATTGCGGCTCTAGCCAATCATGGGCATCTGTGACCTCATGCAATCGTAAGGAGCGGATAGCGCTAGTGTGTAAGTACCAAACCCAACAGTTTGAAAATGGTTTGGCCCTCCATAGGGGTTAGTTGTAAAATTGACGGCGCCGTGAAAATCTGGAAAAATCCAAAGAAAAGGAAAAAAAAAACATAAATATGGGGGTGGGATTACTTTTGAAGATCGCTTTTTTTTGAAGAAGAAGAAGAAGAAGAAGAAGATGTGTTCTATTGTAAGTAAAAAAAAACAAAACAAGAAGATCAACAGCAGGTTTTACTGCTAACTTGCCATTTCTTCTAGTCAGCAATAACATTGTACAAAAGAAGAGTCGTAAAATATGCAGTGGTTGGTACTCTTTTACCATAGACAGTATGACAGGTCTGGGTCAGGGGTAGCTCAGTGGTTAAGGCTATGATTTGGAAGGTCCCAGGTTCAAACCCCATGATCACCAAGTTGTCCCTGTTGGGACGTATATTAGATGTATACTGAGATAAAAATGTAAGTCGGGATAAGGGCATATACGAAATGGCTAAATATAAAAAGAACTGGACAAACCCTCTAAGACATCACCCATAGGTTTTCTGAAGAGCGGATTTGGAGATTAACAATGGGAGCTCTGGTTGTCAACATCCAGGAATCCATAAACAGGCAAATGCGTGGAAGGAACAGAGCCTGGCTGTTGGATGGATCATGCGTACTTACCTCATTTTCAACAAACTAGCCAGCGTAGCTTGAGTGTAGCTAAAATTCAAAGATAATTTTAATATATATGTTAACGTTAATTTGCATTAGACTGAACTCCAGCATCCATACTCCATACATCGTTCTGTGTATCTGTCACTCAAAATCAGCCAATTATGCATAATTTAATGGCTTAATATATAATTCTAACATGTTCCATAAAAATGGGAAATCTACAGTAGCGATGCAGACCTAGTGGACATTCAAGGAAGTGCGCTTTTTGGCACATCCATATTGGAATCATTTTCAGAACTGAAGGTCGGCCCTTGTTTGTGACACAAGGCACATCACTACTTACTTGTTGGTAGTTAATTCTGAAAGCTCCACCTCTTGGTGGGAATGTGTTTGTTTAAACTTAGAACTTCAAAATAGCTATTGTCAGAAAGCGTCCATCATAACCATTCTCGTAACATGTCTCGTGATTTTTCTATTATCTATGCAGTACAATACACGCTTGTAAACGTATTAATTGGCTCATTTGTGTTTAATATACAAAAGTATTTCACAGCAACGTTTCTTAATCGCATCAATGAGACAACCACAGTAAATAAACCCGGTTGCCCTACTATGATCACTTTTGGATGACTAATTAATTGGGATTGTCTGTCAAGCCGAAATCAGGTCAAATTAAACAAACTGATGTATATGCGTGAACTGTGGAAGCTAGACGAAAGGGACCTCGTGACATTTAAAGCTATCTGCGTTTTTAAGAGAGGTTAAGGTTAAGAGACCGCAGGTCATTATGTTGATAATAGAAACCATTTCACTTCCAAGAAATACACATCAGTGTGCTGAAATACAGAACAGGATTATAATCAATAGTTGCATTTCTCATTGCTTTCCTCTGCTGCAAACTGTTTACGTTGTGTGAAGACAGGTTTATCACCATCTGGGTCTGTACCCAGCTCAGCGGAATAAATGCCAGGGTGGATGTTTACTCTGGACATTGTGCTGGAGTTTGTAAAGGGGCTTAACTGAAGAGCAACATGTGTGTGTGTGTGTGTGTGTGTGTGTGTATGCAGATATACATGGCGCAAATCGGGTCAGACGAGGTTAAAACAGGCCAGAACACTTGCTACCTTTAACAGGAGGCTTTGCTGAGCTACAAACTCAGATGTGTGTGCACACATGCATATTGTTTCTGGCACAAACCATGTTTAAAGCTTACGTCCAGTTCATAGGTTTGCGCGGCGTACACAAACCATATCCGCAGATTATATTCGAGGTTTGAGGACGGAGGGTGTAATAGGGTGTGACAGACAGAACACAGTGCAGAATCCAGCACAGCAGCTAATGGAGTTCTGCAAAGTCTTGCACATCAAACATTCAGGACTATGCTGCTCATACACACACATACAGTACACACACATACACACACACACACACATCTAGCATGCACTCTATTCAGCATGGGCACAGCAATGCTGCATGGAAATTGTTCACATTAGATGTTTTTTTATGAGATGGTTTTCCATCTGTTCTATGAACAGAAAGCATGCACGCTAGAGAGACCCGGTTTATCAGTGTTAGAGCTCGGAGATAAAACTTTTGTTTGAGTTTAATGTCAAGACTGAGATTTTAAAGGTCAAACCTGGTGCAGGGGGCATGTTTGCAGAATGTTTGCTCCCAGTGCATTTTACTGGAGAACATTTTAAACTGGAAAACAAACAAGTATACATGAATAGTTATATGGTTATAATGGTTAATGGTTATTATTATTATTATTATTATTATTATTATTATTATTACAGCAGCATAGTGGCTTAGTGGTTGGCGCTAGTTGTACTAGAGTTCAAATCTCACCTCTGATGTGTGTACAGCGTGAGTATGACACAGAGATAGGCTCCAGGCCTCCGGGGCAGTACACAGAGTATACAGTATAGATAATGTATAGATAATGAATAATAATCATCACCATGTATATATTCTGTGAATGTTAAGAGGGCTATTTTTATTAAAACAGAGAAAGTAATATCCCACCTTATAACACCTATAAACCATTAATAAATTATCTTCATTTGTTTTATTTCTTTTACTAATTTATTAATTCATGTATTTATTGAATAAATAATCAACTGTTTATCAAATGAATATTAATAAAGAAACAGTAGCTCCTATAAAAACAAAACATTTTTATTAGAAAAAAAAAGTTATTAATTTGAAATGCAAACAGGTCATTTTACAATTGGGTGGCAAAAAGTTAGTCCATGGTATATAAGGGCCCGTAATTTAAACATATGGATAAGGCAATTAAGGTGTTTTTGTGTGGGTTACCAAGCAATGTTAGCTATAATATATGAGTATTTACCCAAAGTGGCTAAATTATGTATAGCCAGGCTTTAAAGCCTGAAATGAACTAGTTAATGCACTGTTATAACCAGATTATAACACTACATTAACTAGGATTTAAACCTGTCTGTTAATTGTTTACATAGTTTTGGTTAAAATCAAATTGTTAGCATTAATAAATATATTAATAAACATTTTGTATATACTGTAAATTCGAAATGTGGAAAATGCATATAGTGTACATATAGTAACATTATTAATATTAACTTGTCTGACTTGTTTTTTTTCCCCCTTTCAGCCAATCGGAGCTCTTAACCCAAAGCGTGCGGTGTTTTATGCCGAGCGTTATGAAGCATGGGACAATGAGGCTCCACCCTGCCACTACTCCACCCACTACTCATCTGCAGCCTCCACCCTTCACTGGCTCATCCGAATAGTAAGCCCTGCTTCATGTACTACTACTACTACTAATAATAATACACTATATGGTCATAAATATATGGACAGCCCGTACAACACCAAAATTTTGAATTGTGTCAGTGAGAATTTGTTCCTATTCAGTTATATGTTAGTCAGGCCTAGCTCACAATCATATCACAAATGGAGAAAGTTCAAGAATATATCATTGGCTTGTACTTTTATGCTGATTCTAAACAATTATACTTAAGAAGTGGGTAAATTTATTAAGCCAGAAGAGTGGGAGGGCATTTTATTTTGGCGTGCTGAAGTTTTAAGTAGAAAAAAATTCAAAAATATAAAGTCCAAAATGCATAAATAATGCTCTTACATAATTTATATTTTACAAGGACATAAAAATATTTAAATAATTATTTTCTTCATTTATTGTGGCGTATGTAATAAGAATGTACACCCAACGTTCCAAATGAATATGGATGTTAGGAATCCTTTGTGGTATTACGCTAACACAAATGTATATCATTTACATTGCCATCAGTTGTAGGATTAGCATCATTTTGTTTAAAGCCAGTAAACATGCTCGAGTGTGTAATCTGTTCTGTCCCGTAACTGGAGTTCATTTTCACCCGTTTGATCTTGTCAGTGCATGTGATCTCATATAAAGCAACTTTGATCTCATGGAAAGCCACTAATCACAAACTTTGCGAAGAATTCCATTCTTGTTGAGTTTGTAAAACCATCACAAGATGCCATTTGTTTAAGCATCATCTGTTTCTCTTCCAACATTTCAATACACAAGGCTTAACACCGAGACCTTTGAATGAGAATGGCTTTGATAGTCGTTCCCAGGGCATGTCAGAGGCTTCACTCTCAGCAGAATGTAAGTCAAACGTAACGTCTCAGTCGGGTCGGGTTTTGGGTTCCGCTCGAGGAGGCCGGACTTTCACAGCCCGCTAAAGTAGCATATGTGTGAGCGCTAATGATTTGCAGACTGCCTTGTGTTAGCTTCATGGCTATTAGAGTGTGCAGAAAGTTTTTGATAAACACATGTCAATCATGACTTCTCCCTCCCCGTCCTCATTTAACCTGGAATACGAGGGTGCGTAGTGTATACCAGGAGCGCTTGCTGTTTTAGTTAAAATGTCTTAGTGCTTGGTAGTATTAGAGTCATTTCTCAGTTGCGCTCATATTGATGATTCAGAAATAATCTTTATTTTATGATGTTTAATCAATTAAATTGTTGAATTTTTTGATGATGTTCCTTTTTTGATGATGGCTGCAATTTAATTAACAAAAGTAACAATGGTAAAAGCAGAGTGGATTGCCAGAATAGATAAAAAAAAATTGTTAACTAGCAGCCGTACTAATAGGATTAGAACATCCATCCATTCATCCATCTAGGAACCTCTGTAGTCCAACTAGGGATTGTGGAGGCCAATGGTGATCATTGTACTTATTTTCGTGATAGGACTTCCGGTCTATATTCACACACTACAGGCAATTTTGGAAAACCAATTAGCCTAAACTGCATGTCTTTGGATTATGGGAGGAAACCGAAGTACCTGGAGGAAACCCAGCAAACGTGGAGAACATTCAAACTGCATGCACACAGACCCTGAGGTGGGAATTGAACTCGGACCCTGGTTGTGCAAGGCGACAGCGCTAAGCATGAAACCAACATGTCGCCTTTAGGAGATCAAGGACATTCAAATGATTTCTGAATGATTTAGCCATTTTGCCAATCTGACAATTCCAGTTTCTCTAGATTCCGCCTACAGTGGAAAGACATGCAATGTAGACTGATGGGCAATTCCAAGTTGCTTGTAGTGTATAATTAGGTGTGCGGGTGTGTATGGCTGTGGCTGTGCCCTTCTATGGGCTGTTACCACAACCAGGGTGTAAGACGTCTTGTGCCCTGGGATAGCTTCCAGACTCAACAAGATAAGCAGTATACATCATGGATGGAAAATCAAAACAAGTGCATCGGTTGATTTGAAGAATGGTTTGCCAATGCTTATAGTATAAATTAAATAAAACAAATATGAAAGTATTTTAAATTATTAAAGTATATTTACTTTACAGTACATAAAAATCAAGTATAGTGACAAAATGGAAACCGAATCATGGAATAGCTTTATTTGTTTTTTGCCATAATAATTCATTAGTTGGTGTTTACACTGCATACATACAGTACTATACTATACATGCTAGGACCCTAGCTAGAATCTGTCAAATATTCTATTTCTTTATTTATTTATTGTGAAATTCATTTAATATTCAAATTGCACTGAGATGATTATACCTCTTCATGGAGTTTATACCATGCAATTAAGTGATAAAAGAAAGTAATGCCATTGCATTAAAATTAAAAGTGGATAATGATATTATCCTCTACATATTTTAATATATACTAGTCCACTTTGTATTTCATTCACATTTAAGTAATTTCCCGGTTCTTATATCAGAACTTATGTCTAATCCTACAATAGGCCAAACCATTATAGGCATTAAAGTAAACGTTAAACTATCAATCCTAAGCCAACCCAATAAGCTTAAAAAGTTCCTCATTTAAATATATTCCCAATTAAAAAGGCAGCGCATGTTTAATTTCATAGCTATCACAAATGAAATGGCTGTAATTGGCTGCGCCAGTAGAACGTACAGAGTTGATGACGGTGATTTGGAGAAAGGGTGCTGTGGCAGCTGTTAAGCTCGGCTTGAATGAAAATGTAGACGCCATCATCTCTCCCGGGCTGCCTCCTCCTGCTTCACCGTGTCATTCCAGCTCCGGCTGATGATGCCGAATATGAGCCAATTAGAGGCAGAGCTCTGCTCCTCAACAGGCCACATTCAGTAATTAATTCTGCCTCGGGCACAGTGGGTATAAACGAGAGGAGAAAGGCAGTAGAAGAAGAAGAGAGGGAAAAAAAATAAAAAACCCTCCACTAACTCTCCATAATCTGACAGATATGTCCTCCACATTGAGATGTTTATGCAAACGGAACATTTCCTCCAGCTCCCTGGAGCGCTCAATCATGCGATTGCGTCAAATTACCATAGAAATGAATTTGGATTTCACTTTGCCAGTGTTTATGTAGCGGAATGATATTAGTTCCTTAGAAAAATGAAGATTTGTCGAAACAAGTGCTTAATTATCAGTCAAGCTCGGCAGGAAACAGATCACATGACGATCCCACGTAATGCGATGCGGCCATTACTCCGCAGCCTGGCTCCTGCCGCAGAACCTTGTGGTTTTGGCGTCGGGAATAAACATCTCTTGCTAATGAAATGTGTTAACAGAAACCTCTGACAATTTCTTTGTGCTTTACTTTTTAACTCCAGGAACCCTTCACGACCTTCTTCCTCAGCAGCAATGGCAATAAGTTCCATCACCCGAACCGTACCTTCTCTGGGATCACGCGCTCGTGGAGACACTGCCAGCGCGACACCTCCGATGTCAAGGTGAGACCGGAAACTATAACATCATGCACTGACTGATTAAACCAGTTATCAATAGTATAGTATTATTATAGTATATATATAGTATCTCAAGAGGCGTACCAGCATCACACACACTACGCAACATGTGTAAAAAAAAAAAAAGATTTGATTTGTACCCTGGTCTTGTCTCCGCCCCTTTTCAGTCATTGCTTTGGTTCCTGATCCTGTTCATCTGTTCTGTGTTTAGGTCTCGAAGACTTTGTCTATTTATACTCATCTGTGATTTGTGTATCCCAGTTTTAACTTGTTTTTTTAAGTGTTACAATTACGGATTATGCTTGTTTGCTTTCTCCTTCTTGTTCCCTGACCCGTACAGCTATACCACATCTTTAGCAGTTTTTGGAAAAAGATGCATTTGAGATGGATTACATACTCAATCCCCGATTTTGCAAACTGCTTTCGGAGAAATGAGAAGTAAATAAACTGAGCGAACGTTGTCCAATCAGAGCATACATTACAGTATATGAAAGCGCAAATAATAGAACCATACGTTTTGTATGGTTTGGATTAAAATGCTGGCTGACAGTACAGTACGTGCAGTATTTGCTAAGTCAGAACAGACACTGCATGATTATGACCTTAAAAAACAATCTGTCAATCATTCAGCGACTGAGTTCCTTAATGTGCATGTAAGCAGGTTTTATGCTTGTAACGGAACCTGAAGCAAAAGAATCCCCACCATAGTCGTTTCACGATAATAGCAAAATTAAATATTGTGACACTGAACACGTCTTTGGCGTGAGCCAGATGCACATTGCATAACTTTCTTTTTCATATGCCTAAAAGTTCTCTTTTTTTGTATTTAAACATCTCACAAATGCACCCCCTCCTAATCGCAGGGACATGTCTTCCCTTGCTTCCCGGCTGTCTAAATTATTAACGCTCTCTGCAGCATGTTGCTATATGTAATTCACACTGTTTAATAATATGAGCCTCATTTCACTCCATGCCCAAGGCCTGTTAAAGAAAAACATGCTGAAAAACTCACTGAGCTGAACCAATCTTTTAAGAGCAGGGAGAACCTGGCCTTGTTCCTCCTCTTCCTCCTCCTCCTCTGATTCTTCGCTGCACAGCACACAGAGGAACACGCTCGTGTTGACCTAGAAGTGTCAGACTTTTCCGGCACACCCAGCGTCACGTTAGCTTCACCGCGGGCAATTAATAAAGCATTAATGACAAAAGCTATTTTAAATGTTGTCTTTTTGTGTGAAGCCATGATTTATGGTCTCGTGAGACACCGGGACAGCAAGCTACAGTACAACACGGAATACAGACGAAACACGCACTCAGGCAGGATGCTGCTGGAACATCAACCCTGTTAACAAATATAGGGACCATTTGTGTGTCTAAACAGATATAATTTTACACAGAAGGCCTGGTCACAAATAGATTGTTCCATACGGCCTCTTGTTAGGGCGAGAGCAACGAAGAGAAATGTTTCCCATGGTTTTCTGGATGGATTGCTACCAGTTCTAGCATCTCAAATTTTCTAAATCACTCTTGTTGGATGCTACTGTACATTGAACTTCCCTCCTATTTAGTTTAATGGAGTTCTTCCAAAGGGACAAAGCAAAGGACTCTTTAGGAAGCCCCAAAGAGTCTTTGGATAAGTCTTTAGCTTCCTACAGTGGTTCATTTTGGACACATGTTATTGTTCTACTTGGATGCCTTTCTAACAGGGAAGCATTTTAGGGTTCTTTTTGGAATCATACAGGGTACCCCAAAGCAATGTTACAAAAGCAAACCTCAAAATTTGTAATAATGCTGGGAAGGGAAGACAATGGGGGAAATTAGGATCGTTATTATTGCTACTGGATATTGTGCTGCTTTATCTTTGGGATCTGGATTTTTGATTGGATGCTACTTTTCTGGCAAGGAAATCCACATGTTTTGACAGTTCCTCCAAATGGATGAACCAAACAACTCTAGCATGCTGCATACTTGGAGTATCATAAAAGCTTTCTAAATAGGTTATGTAGTAAAAGTTTTCTACTTACAACCATTTCTAATAATAAAACACTTCAGCTGTAGAGTTCTAGGTAGAAGGTTTTAAGGTAAAGGACTGTGTAAATGTCTAGAGACATCCCTCATTTAGTCATATTTTGCTTCCATAATTTGTTTCCAGTCTTCATTGTGTTCTTTAATGCAGTCCTGAGGAATAGTTCTCCAGGCTTCCTGAAATACCTTTTTTCTTCTTATGTGTGACAAGTTTTTGGCTCTTACTTTCAGTCCAGTCCCTATACCTGAACATTTTCAGAGGAGTGTTTTTTTGTTTGTTTAGCCACACAATGACCTATGAATCATTCAAGCATGCTGAATGCTGAGAGGTTGGAACAGATGAGAGGGGAAATGAGGTTGCTGATGATTTTTAATATCAATATCAATAATAAAATATTTGTTCTTATTTCCTTAATTTAATCTATATATTTACATTTAGTTGCATATGAAGAAATGAGGGAGGGGATCAAGACTTTTGCATAGTACTGTATGTCCAGAGAGATGTACTGTGAATGAGTATTTAATTGGTAAATAATGGCATCAAATGGCAAACAGGATAGTTACCAAAAGGAAAGACAGTTTTGTCGGGTATTAACTAAAACTGTTAAGTGAGCCTTCAAATGGAAATAGCAAATAAACTTTTTAGGATGCATTTAAATTAAAAAAAGGTTAAGGCTCTCCTTAGATCATGTTCTTACAGTATAAGTGTAAAATTTACACTTATACTGTAAGAACTTTAATCGACCCAGCGATTAAACTAGGAGACATTTAGAAAGCTAGATCTTTCATTGGTCCAAAGAACACCTGAAGAACATGCGTGCATAAACACATATTTGCAGATGGAAATACACATTGTTCTTTAGCGATTTTTTATCTTTTTCCTAAAGGCACTTTTTAAAAGAAAGGCTTAATGTTGAAACCTTAGGCATGTTTTTGGTTGCTCCTCTGGGGGAAACCTTTAAGGTCCGATGAAAAACCAGGCGACTGAGGTATTTCTCAATCTGAAATGGTTCCAATTAGAGCAATTTTAGAAAAACTGAAGCCCCACAACAATCCCAAGAACCTTTGACAAACTCTTCTTTTTCTCCCCCCTAAGAATGTAGTCATCCTGCCTGATTAAAGGGAAGCTTGTTACTGAGTCCCTTGTCCTCTGTGTCTGTCCCCGACCCCCTCCATTACCCTGCTCCTCCAGTAATGAGTACAAGCTGTCAGAGAAAGCTAGCTTAACAGGGGCGACCTCCCTAAAAGAGCAAATGACCCAGTACACATACATGCTCACCCTGTCTTTAAACCCTACACACTCTTTTTCACCAAAGAATGAGCAGCCAATGCTAGACCACCCTTTCTATCTGCCTTTAAACAGTAGAAGGAGAAAAGAATAAATAGGGATATGAAGAGGAAAATGAGGAGGCTAGAAAGTGGTTTTCTCTTCAAACCTAACACTGCATTCCCAATAGTGTGATCCAAAAAAATGACCTCATCTAGAAAAGAAAAGGAAAAAAAAAATAAAAAAATCCAAAATTGCATCCATCTGCCATTAACTTGGCAAGCAGATGAGACCAAGAGAGAAAGAAAAGAATGGGAAAGCATTTTCTAGCCAAACCCTCGGCAATTTCTTAGTAATCTCTTAAAAAAAACAGGTCTGCCTGAAGGTGTGGAGTGTGTGACAGTTGCAGATGTGGGCGGCATTTGGACGTTAGCACCGCGGAGAGGTTGAGGCAGAGTGTGATTGACTCGTCAGCCCATTATAAGGCTGTAGCGGGTTTAATGGCCGCCCTGTGGAGGAGGCCAGAGAACTCAGAACGGCTCAGAACTCGGCTCCGATCAGCCAGCTCTCACCACAGAACGTCCAGCAGGGTGACAGATCGACTTCTCCATTCAACTTTGGCTGGGGGTCCTTTGGGTGAAGTTTAAGACTCTGAAACTGCCACAGCATTCCTTTTCTAAATTTGTGATTTGTGTCACTGTGAATGCACTGGGGTTTCAGCGCATATGGTGGCCATTAGCTATTATTTAGGTAGTTACTGTAGGTTGGAGTTGTTAAAATTTGGACAAAATATAAAGATTTGTGCTTACATTTTGGGCACACCTTCTAAATCAATGTTTTTGTTTAGTGATTTATTTTCTACATTATAGAATAATATTGGAGATTTCAAAACTTTTAAATAACACATATAGAATTAAGTAAATTAAGTAACAACAACAACAACAACAACAACAACAAAAGTCAATGGTTATTTTAAGACACGAAGGTCAGCTGTTCTGGAACAGTTCTTGCAAGAACAGTATTGCAATTTTTTTTACATTTGCAAAACCCAAAAATTATGAAACTATCCCTCATGAAGACCTTCCCAGGAAAGCAAGTCCATAATTTACTGTACCTCTGCTGCAGAGGAGAAGTTAATTTAAAGTCACCAGGCTCAGAAATCACCAATTAACAAACAGCACCTCAGATTAACGCCGTTATGAAGACTTTACAGATCATCAGTAGCTGAAACATCTCAATATCAACTGTTCAAAGGGGTTTATTGTATTTTTTGGACACCTTCAGCATTGCACTACAATGTAGAAGGAAATACAAATCAGGAAGTACCATTGAATCAGAAGGTGTGTCCAAACTTTTGACTTGTACTGTGTACAATTAAATATCACACACACACACACACATACACCCACACCCACCCACACACACACACACACACGCACACACACACACACACACACACAGACACACACATAGACACACACACACACACACACACACTCACACACACACACACACACACACACACA
>JAQQZS010000003.1:5147130-5157831 GCA_030068045.1 Platyallabes tihoni
AGCCTGGCCGGGGAATCGAACCCGGACCCTGGAGGTGCAAGGCGACAGTGCTAACCACTACACCACCGCGCCGCCCTATTATTATTATTATTATTATATATTTTTATTACTATTTTGCTCATTCCTATCTCTTCTACAGCGACAACAGACATACAGAACTCTTAACAAACAAATTTTAACCATGTGATTATTTTAATTGTTTTCTGTAGGAAAATGTTTAACATTTTGGGAAGGAGTCTCCAGTTTCAGTAATAAAGTTGGTACTTTATATTTATTTTAAACACTGAATAGTTC
This sequence comes from Platyallabes tihoni, assembly GCA_030068045.1. Taxonomy (NCBI): domain Eukaryota; kingdom Metazoa; phylum Chordata; class Actinopteri; order Siluriformes; family Clariidae; genus Platyallabes; species Platyallabes tihoni. Next base: position 5,147,425 of record JAQQZS010000003.1, read on the forward strand.
TGTAATTTCTCTGAAAAATGACCAGCTGCAGTTTTGTCGTCTTAATTTTGTTTGATACTGTACGAGCGGTGTTTTTGTGTTTAAATGAGTGTGCGTGCATGTCACTGTCGTGTTTGCGTCTCTCCTCTTTAATTGGCTGCTTCTCGTTTACAGGCTCTGGAAAGCGAGTTTGTTTCGTGTCAGCTGCACCAGTGGATTGACCTTATTTTCGGCTACAAGCAGCGCGGCCCCGAGGCGGTGCGCGCCCTCAATGTCTTTCACCACCTGACCTACGAGGGCTTCGTCAACCTCGACAGCCTCGCCTCTGACCTGCTCCTGCGCGAGGTACATGAACGCCATGACATCACTGACAAAACCTTTAGCTTTTTAGTCATCTCATCATTATAAATGCATCGTGGTCGTAACCATGGTAACCAGGTATGTAGGAGCATTCTAAATGACTCTCATGTGTCCAGAAAAAAAGATTAAAAATAAGTTTGTGGTTATAATAGAACCATAGATGCACCAAGAAAAGTCATAGTGCAGCACCGATCAATTCTGATAGGTCAGACGGTGTTGACTCATCCTCTGTAATCGTGTGAGGATGTGATGTTGATTTAAGATTTATAGAAGAGTCGTGGCTTTTCAATAGTTTGTGCAATTTCTTTAGAGCTTTGAGATCACACTTGCACACTTCATTAAAAGCACAGCAGCTGCAGGTGCAGAGTTCTCTTTAATAAGTGCTGTGCAAACACAACATGAAACACTGTCGGGGCAGGAAACATGAACTACGTTTGGTTAAGTTTTTACTAGAACAAAATCAAGACAATGGGAAACAGAAAATCCAGAACAACACATAATCAAGGAAAAAGACAAACCTGGTGCAAATATACAATAATCAGGGGAATGTGATGTTAAAAGAATTAAACACTTTGCTGCATGCTGTTTTTTAGAAAATTTTGAAAAACTTTGGACTGGTAAAAGTAATTCCACCTTGAGTAAACCTCCACATCTTTTATTCCTTACTTAACAAACTATTAGCCTCTAGATATACAAAGCACCTGGAAGACTGAAAATAATGGACACTCTTCTGTGTTTGTAAGCGCAGTGATAAGATTATTTAAATATCATATATTTGTAATTATTTGATTTACAAATCTAAAATCAGGGTTTAAAATCATAATTTTCTCTTTACCATAAATTATAGTTTATTTCATGACGCACTAACCTGATCGCTCCAACGTGCAAATCCATAACATTTTATCTTGTTTGGTCTAAATGTTCTAATGATTTTTTTAAATCTTTTTTTTAAAGGGTGATAAGCTTTCATGCTATGTTACTACAAGTACATCTCGGGGGTTTGCACTGAAACATATTGTTATGCTAACATTCAGAGCTTGGCCTAATGAGTGGCTGAGAGCTGAATGGGCGGAGCTGAAACTCATGTCCAAAACACGTAAACTGAGATGTAATGTACAACCTGATCATGAGTCGTCAATGTTGCATGACAGACTAGTACATACAGACTTAAAGATTCACATAGCTAATGATGGATGCATCATTATTAAAAATTTCAGTGATAACCTTGAATAGATACGACCTCCATATTAAACAGACCCTATAGTCCGTTCTATAGGTGCTGCTGTACCTACATTTACTTATAAAATACTGTTTTATCTTTCTTTAATTTGTTCTGCTGAGGAACCTTGAACTACTCTATATTTAATCAATATCACACAAGAGGGAGTGCTGTTGTGCCGGATATCAGCACAGCCTGAGTGTTAAACATACAGATAGCCATGCTAGCATCAATCGGTACAACAGCACAATCTCGAGTGTGATACTGCTTTTATACAACAAGCTCTACAAACGGCATTTATTATTATCATAAGATTTTGATTTGTTTGCTTATTTATCAAGTTACTTTGCTCCACCGCCTGGTGTCACTAACTAACCAACAGTTAGTGACTAACTGGAGTGAAATTCTTACCAAATACTATGCAGCTGAAAGGTGAGAAGAATAAATCATGGAGTTGGTGGAGAATCTTGCAATAATTATTTTATATTTTCACTTTAGAATATCAGCTTGTTTCCATGTTTTGGGGTTGAATCCCAAATAGTGTTGAATGAAAAGCTAGTGCACTATTTGTGTTGTACAATCATTTGTAGTGCCCTTGATTAGGGGTGAGAGACGGATTTGAGATTCAGCCTTGTGATTGTTCAGACACTTGGAACGACTAAGAGGCAGCAATTCATTAGACAAAGTGTTGTTTAAGATGACATACTGTAATATTATCAGACGTTTTCTTGCTGAAACTGCTTCAGTAACTGGTTTTAATGTGGGTCTTGGTACAGTAGGCACCTGCTCTCTTCTGTTTCCAGTCCTGCGGACCATATAGACCTACTTTCATGTGTGCTGCTACGAAAGTTAGAATAAATAACAATTGTTAGAACACCTTTGGCACGGAGTGACGCATATAGTAAAATGTCCCAGTGCTGTTACCGTCTATTATCGTCACTCATCCAATCAAATTACCCAGACAGAGGTAACTGTTGTATAATGAATCTTTCAGTAGTGAAGGATCCTGAATTCTCTAGGCAATTGTTATCTCAAATACTATATTGCAAAGATTGGACTATCATGAACCATTTACATTAATATTTACATGTTTAGTCACATTAATTTACTGTACCACTAATAGACATCCGTCTTTCAGCGCATGCACAAGCGTTATATGATTTCCTTTGCTTTGGTAGCTCAAGTTGTTTATCCGAATTTACTTTAACCCTTAATTCATTTAATATAATTTTGATATATATATTTCAATAATATCCAGTGGAACTTGGTGAAATCTCAGTATGATTCAGTTGTATTGCAGGAATGTTTTAAAAGTTACAGTATCTTACTGTAGGTGTGTCTTGATTGTGCGTTATGCTGAGATGAAAGCAGCCTGATGACCCGTACACTTTGTATACAAATCTTATTATCTGATCATCTCAAAACACACATCCACATCTGCATGCATACACATTTTCTACTCCATATAATCGAAGATTAATAACAATACAAATATGGTTTTATTTAACAAAGTAGAACTTACAGTTCACATTGATATGGTGACGTTTTCTGTGAAATCTTTGTTACTGCACATTGTTGGAAGGAGTCTTCAGTGTCAGGGCTTTGTCATGGACTATTCAAAAGTTGGTTTTCATCATAGGAACGTCTCCAGGATAAAGTAGTTTTGTTAATTTCCTCAATATTGAGCTCCAGGAGAGAAAATGTAAGAGAATGGTTAATGTTACAACAAGTAGGTCAGGCTCCTGAGTGGCGCAGAGATAAAGTCCATGAGACTATCATCTGGAGGTTGTGAGTTTGATGCCCAGGTGATGCTACAGTCATCCGTAGCCGAGAGTCTAGAGAGAGAGAGCAGAGTGGCTGTTAGCATATAAGGAAATAATCAACGACAGGGTGGTATGATGTAACCAGGTGTTACTGTTTCCACACAGAAGTGTATTACGGGATGGATTTCATACTCGCACTCCTATATCAATCATAGCGACAGTAAACAATCACGGTCATCTGTAAGTTGACACAAGCAGAAGGGTTAGCACTATCCTAACAGTCGCGCTCCCTAACAGTTTGGAAAGATGAGGTCGGCACTTCACGGCATTGGAGGAAGCACATGGTAGCCTACGCCCTCGCTGGCTGGTAGCTGGTCCTGATGGGAGTGCCATAACATGATGGATGGGAATTGGATATGACTTAATTAGGGAGAAAATTGGGGGATGAATATAAAAAATGAAATAAAATTGCTGGTGTTGGCGTACAGTACTGTATATAGGGAAAGATATCACTTTTTTGGAACATGATACACTTTTGTGTGACAACAGTAAAAAAAAACATTGAATCCGGTCACATCACAATTATTTTCATATATTCTAACATCATAATCAAATAACCGAAATGCATTCACACATTTTACTGTACATACAGTAATCTAATATGCTTTAAATTGCATTGCTAATTTTTGACAAAATGAATATAATGCATTATGATACGGTATATGCTAAATATTTTTCAGAACTGCTATTTATTCCTGTGTTGTTTATTTTTAAATTCGCGTCATTGCTCTATTAAAGTAATAGATTCTCTCTTCATGGTGTTAGATTCACTGAACAGAACCTCTATGATCATTTATAAGTTAATATTCCTCTACAATGTCCAAAAGGTATGGATCGGCATGATCAATACCCGCACCCGCACCGTGAAGTTTGTGTACAGCTTAATTGTGTTAGCGGATGTGATTCAGAGACAGCAGCAGCTGGTAGGCAGAGTGTTTTCCCCTCCACCACCCGCCGTGCTCTCTCTCTCTCTCTCTCCTTCTCTCTCTCTCTCTCTCTCTCTCTCTCTCTCTCCCTCAGATACCCACCATCTGCTGTCTGCAAAACAAGTCATTTATATACTGTCACTTCCAGGACTGCCTTTATTTGTCAAGTGACCACTATGCAAATCACTCACGGACCAGGGGGGCTAATTATCAAACAATATGGAGGAAGCTCTGCTTTTTATCATTCCCTGCTACTTTACACACAATGACAATTATCTTTGTTTCATCTCAGCTCCCTTTCCGAAAAAAAATGTCCACCATCCTGAGTGGAGCGATAGCACAAAGTGTGGTTTATTAGCCTTTTAAGAGAAATAACTCACTTTCATTCGTTGTTTGTTATTATTGTGTTTGTCACGAAAAACACGAAAAAGGTGTTATATTATTCACATTATTCAAATTATTTGACTTCTTTAGGGTAAATCATGTGAATATTGCTATATATTGTATGTGTAAATAAAATAACTATTTACTATATAAAATACCTGTTTTTATATTTAGAATTTAATACATAAATACATGTACTGGATGCAAGTTTAAAAATCTGATAAAGAACAAGAAATTCTGATAAAATATGCTGTATATTATGAAATTGGTGAACAGATTATCAATAGCAAAATAATTCAGATTACTAAAGGAAATTTTTTTATGGTTAGAAATTAAATTTTATTCAAAATATTGAATAAACAAATAGAATTTTCTTTTTTTTTCTTTCTTTCTTATTTATTTATTTAGTATAAAATACACTTTATATGATATATTGTGAGTTCCGTAATTGTTCCTTCAATAGGCTGGTTTCAAAAGTATTGGCACTACACGCATTTCATTGCATCTTTAATCATAAGGATAATACTCATTTGTTAATTCACCTAATACTTGCACTTTCTGATCAGGATATTTAGAAATAAGTAGGAAATAAGTAGAGAATGTATTTACCTATGATATTCAGTCCAGGTTTGGGCTCTGTGGGCTGACACTGATCCCGTCTTACAGACTGACGATGGCCCTCTCAGACACACAGAGGTATGAACCTGGATGTTGCTATCTCACAGATTCAGGCTGTGCTTCAGCTCCAGGTTATTGATTCGCTCTCTTCTGACAGGTGCGGCCACGGCGTCAACATTAAGCACTGCAATAATGGCATTAAAATGTCAGGATGTCAAACGGACTGCAATCCCTCAGGCTGCCGTCGAATCGAAATGGTACAAAATCAAACATCCGTCAGTGACCAGCTGTAGAAACACAGATCATAACACGAATTCGTAGCGATATTAAAATGAGAAGTACACTTGACAGCATGTGGATTATGCATAGCTAAAAAAATCTTTTTTTGACTCAGCTAGCATGAAAAAAAGAGCTAGAAGTGCACTTGTATGAGACAGGGTGAGAAATTGCTCATGTTGTTGGAACACATGTATTGCATTATGCATTGCTGATCAACACATGCTTGACTGGAGACATGATTGGAGCGTTTATAACATGCTTCAGATTCAAAATCAGCATCCAGGCCAGCTACACCTTAAGCTAATGTTAATGTCTTCGGGTTCTGGAGCGACCAGGCTTTCTTTTTACTCAGATTTAGCCGTAGTTACCTCTGTTGGCCTACATTTCAAAAGAATCACAATTGATATGAGCTGTTCATTTCCTTCATTAGAGAAATTCCTGACTAATTACTGCAGCTCAGTATTCTCTCATGTATTCATTAGCCTGGGGCTCCCTGGGGTCCAAAAGAAAAAAAGAGGAGAAAGAAAATAAATATGGTTCTACACTACAAGAAAGAAATTCAAAAGAAAAGGTCATACATCATTTCTTATATCGGATAATTTCTTATAACATAAGGTTTCATAAAATCCATACCTAATGTGATTATATACTTAGATTAAATATATTAGAATATAAGAAAAGGAATTACAAAAAGGGAATATATTACACTCATTACAGCATAATCTGTACCTTTTAAGTGTGTTTAGACTTACCACCAATATTCATGTATTGTCCAAATATTACCTTTAGTATTCAATCTATAATCTGCACATACTGAAGAAATTACACTTTAAGTATTTATACTTGCATTCCTTTTTTAAAGCTGTAATATTCTAGTTTTCCTTATGATTTTAAATAAATAATTATTGCATCATCCTACATGCCGTCACGTAGGTTTTATGTGTGCATCTGCATCGTGATTTTAATTAAAAGAAATATAATAATAATATTTTAGCAGTGTTTTTCTGTATCTTCTATAATTGTGTCTCTGTAGTGATTATTGTCTCGTTCTATAGTCCCTGGATGCCTGTTAAAAATCCATTTGGATCATGGCTGTACTTTAGTCTGCAAGGCAGTCAGTAAAATTAGCCTTTAGATTTTAATGCGGTAGTTGGCTATTATACAGAAGGAGCTGCATATGAGAGTGTATATGTTCAGGAAACAAAGCTGGTGCAGCAGATGCCTTTGTACTGGCTGTTGATTATCTTCCAAATGCTGGTTCTAAATTTGTAGATTTGAAGGTCTATAGAGGCTCCATAAATATTGACTGAATTAAAATAAATAGATTATTATTATTATTATTATTATTATTATTATTATTACAACCTACTCTACAAATCCATTATTCCATTCTGTGGAAGCGTATGAGCTCAAGGGTTCCCGATTTACAGTACACGTTCTTTCTGGGTTCCCAGCTTTCCTGTGACCAAACAAGCTAAGAACAAAATAAGCTGTTCTTCTTTTCTTTGGTGTAAATGTGTTTGCATGGTGACAGACTCATATTCCATCCAGAGTTGGTGCCCATTTTTTCAATCCATCTTCTCAGGACAAGCTCTGGATCCATTTCATTACAGTACTTGGATTACTTTTTTGATGTAACGAGTAATCTAACGCATTAGGTCCGCCATTTAAGTACTCAGTTATTTAGTTATTTTTTTCAAAAATGTAACCCGTTATTCAGACAATTTATGTAATCCGTGAGCCAGACAGCAGTCATTCCCAATCCGATAGTGTGTGTGTGAAAGCCGTCCTACAAGCCCCGCCCCCGATAACCCGCCCCCCTCTGTTATTCCTGCTGTTATACCCCTATCTCACCTATGCGGTTTGACTATGTGAGGACCGATGTGCGGAAAGATGGAAATCTAATCACAGCATCAAAACCCGCGGTGAATCATGATGAACCGTACTTATGGCCACCGTGCGAAACCGCGTAGGTGAGATAGGGGTATTAGTAGTTAACAGATTATGGGCGAAACTTTGCTGAGTGATGATGGTAGAATAATTATAAAGGTCTTGACTAAAACAACATGCATTAGAAATCACAAAGGAGTTTTTATTTTCTGCAGTGGAAAAGTACTCTAGTTACTAGTTACTTTTATCAGAATCAAAGGAACAAAGGTCGCTGCTGACTCCTGCAAAAGGATATGATTTGTTGGCGTAATGCAGACACAGTTATTGGTGGATCTTCACACTCTACATTAACATTCCCCACAAGTAGGCATCAGGTGGTGTAAGATCAGGGGAATGGGACGGCTATGGGAAGGAATGTGTTCTGCCACCTTTTTTTAAACTTGCTCCCCATTTACGACCACTTCCATATAGGTGGAAATAATACTCAACTATGAATACTTTTTCCTCCATCGAGGGACCCATTTCTAACAACAGCTGCACAGCACAACTTTCTTTTCACTATTGGGAACATACAGTATTGGGTGTCTGGAGCCTTGCCCTGGTGACAAACGCAAATGTTTCAGTACTGTATATTTTGGTGCATACCGTACAGTATATGAGTGGCCTGGCATCCCATCCACTGTGTATATTTCAGGCTCATGTCTGAAGTGTTCCTTAGATACACAATCTGGCCAAAGCTTTGTTGTCACACAGTTATATGGAATGTATTTGTCTGCTGTAGAATTACAATTTACATTTACTGCAACTCAAAATGTTCCAGTATAACAATGCCACTGTGCACAAAGTGAGCTCCATGAAGATATGTTTTGCAAAGGTTGGAGTGAAAGAACTTGAGTAGCCTGCACAGAACCCTGAACTCAACACCACCGAACAACTTTTGGATAACCTAGAAAGTCGACCGCTCCCTAGGCCCTCTTGGTCAAATTCAGCATCTGACCTCACCAGCTGAATGAAGTCCAAGCGCAACCCCCACCCCCACTCCAAAATCTAGTCGAACGCTTTCTCAGTAGAGTGGCAATGGGGGAATAATCACGGAGAAGGATTTTCAAAAAGAACGTAGGAGTGTTACAGTCAGGTCTCCACAAACTTATAGCCATATACTATGGACTACTATACCAAAAGCAAACGAATGATAAAACTGATTGATTTGATGCACCATTCCTCAGGGCAGAATGGAAAGGTGCTGGAGTCTTTCGTCAGCAAATACTTTATCCTGAACAAGTTATGGTACCTGTCCCACAAACACTCGAAGCAAGGTGGAAATACACACTGGATGGGATGCCAATCCATTCCAGGAACCACATTCATTGATGCCCAGGCACAATTTAAAGTCAGCAATTCAACAATGCTTATGTTATTTTGTGAGAAATCCTGGAGGAACCCCACATGTACTGTATATGTGGAACATGTGAAACTCCGAGCTCAGGATTGAAGCCAGGAAGCTTCGAACTGAGAGGCTACAACACTAACCGCTGTACCATCATACTGTACCACCTTGTGCCAAATGTTGTATATGTACAATGTAAATATATGATGATCTAGAAGATCGAGAAGATTAGAACGTTACGTTTATACGCAACACGAGATGTTTGTTAAAATTCCAACACCAACTGTTTTGCAGGAAAATTGGTTTCATGATTGGTGTTTATACTCCGAAATGGTTTAGAATAGCACATAAGTGTGTGATTTGAGACACAGGTACGTGTATGGTCTGATACTAACACTGAGTTATACACGTGGAAGCAATCTCGCATGGATATACATTAAAAACGATTCCGGATAAGATGTGTAGCTTTTGGGTATGCAGTCATATACATGAAGCAAGATGTCTCTTAAATTCTATCAAACAACAGCTTAACGTGGATTCATGTAATTAACTGCCAGTGAAAGGTTCCAGATTCCCGATAGTGATAGTGCCTGTTTTTATTCCTGCAAAGGTGTGATGATCAGAGTATTGGCGTGTCGGATGGTCCAGAGGGATGTGTCTGACAGATAACCTCCACTGAGCTTTCGTTTTAGATCTCACCCTCCAGAGGTGATGCCGTGGAGTCAGATGACCTGGAGAACGAAGAGTTTCTCATCGTGTTAAATTGCAAGGTTGAAACAAAAAAACATCTGCTTCGTTTCAGGATAATTGGCATATTTGGCACAATTTCCCTTGACATTGATCTCATTGTTACTACAGTTATTCACACGTGGATATTTTATCATTGGAGCTCTTGCTTTTTCTGAAGGGAAAGAAAAAACAATAAAAAACCCTATGTAGATGTTTTCTATTGCTCTTGATTTCTGGGTCATGATTGCTAGTGATTTGAATGTGACTCTTTGCAGAAATTCCTGTCTCTGTTTTTCTCCCCATCCTCATGACTGCGCTGTCTGGCAAGAACACAGTGATGTGTTCCACATGGCTGCCTGTTTCTCAGATCTTTGGATCAGATTACTTTATTTGAGCAGACGTCCTGACCCCTGTTCCTGAGCCTAACCTAAAATAGCTATAATGCGAGTCGGTTGTTATTTGATGGACTGCGGCGTAAAGCAGCGCTGACTGACGTTTAATGGTTGCCAAATGTGTCCAAGGCGGCTCTGGCAAAAGGGTCCAGTGGTACAGAGGTCAGACCTGTGATGAGGCACGATGAAGAATCATATGGCCGTGTTGGAATGACATGGCCAAGTTTGGGCAACTTTCCATCTTTCTTTTGTACTGGTAGCATCGTAGGGTTTTTAACAATACAACTGAAAATGTATCTACAGCAGCATACGAATGGCAGATGAAATAATGAAACGCAGATGACAGTCAAATAGCGCGGAGAACATTCTCGTTTTGGCTAGCTGATCTGATATCTCACCCCAACCCGCCCACCCCCCCCCA
>JAQQZS010000003.1:5157841-5171188 GCA_030068045.1 Platyallabes tihoni
AATAATTCGACTAAAACATGGATAGAAATTTTCTGTACATGGAGCAAGTATAATATATATATATATATATATATATATAATTTTTATTGATTTGACTTGTGGGATGAATGGTCCATATAAACAGATAAAAAATATATATGTACTGTAACTGTTATAGTGGTGTTTTTTTTAACATGTATGCAAGAACCAATCATAGCCGATCGTTACAACTCTAGCAGTCAAAACTAATGCTGCTAGTTTACAATGTTTTTGTTTTACACCAGAAAATCTTCAGCACCGAAGAGTTTACACGTCGTGGTTTCTCTGTAGTATGACAAGCCGCATTTTGTTTCATCTTATTAACGTCAAAAGGGAGAAAGAAAGAGAGAGAGAGAGAGAGAGAGAGAGAGATGCTAATGCTGCTGAAGAAATGGTGGTTTTGCAGGAATTCCACAAGTGTGAGTCTTTAAATGTATGATGTCACTTTTGTAATAAAGAAAACGTGTTCGTAACAGCAGGTTCATGTGGTATAAGAGTAATAAAGATCTTTAAGATGTAGCGGTTACAGTAACTGTGGTTCATTCACACCATGCCTTATAACATTATATTATATTACACTTTTATTATATTTGATCCTTCTGTGATAACATTCACCTGTTATAGCTCTATTTACAGGAAAACATCACATAATATGAGAAAAGTTGAATATATATATATATATATATATATATATAAGTTGATGCAATATGAATTTCATATGGCAAGTTGTGGCAGAACCACATTACGTCTGTGACATTTTATTGATTAATATAACAATAAAAATTATGCTATTCAAGGACATTTCAAAAGATCGTGACGGCATTACAGAACGTCCTAATACAAACCATCTTGGTTTTTTTTTTTTGTTTTTTTTGTTATTTTTCCTACCTATCACATTTATTTGATGTATTTTTCTAGAAGTCTGACAGATGCATGACACTATACATCGGTTATTGATAGCATGTGCTACAGGAGCGTGTGGCCGTGTCAGTGTACGCATGTGCCACCATGTTTGCTAGTGTTGACAGACACCTACAAGACCCCTGGTGGCTGATGGAAGAGTCCCATCCATCAGCTCTCGCTACGTGAAGCCTCCCTCTCAGTCTAGCCGAACAACTCACACTCTGTGTTCCATGTCAACATAAACTCATACTTGTCGGCTATGTCTCGTCCTCCTCTGCATCGACACCGATTCATTTGTCACATCGTGCTTCGACTTCAGTAGAGCTACGGTGGATAGCGCTGACTTTGCATCCATCATCCTTGACTGGTACACAAGATTGGCATCTTTTGTATAATTGACGTCAGATTTATTCATCATATTTTATCACTAACAATCGGTCAGCTTTTTTTTTTTTTAACACTTTCGACAGTTTGATTTTCCCTTACTGCTTTTACATCACTACTTTATGTAGATATTTTCTCCTGTCTTCTTGTGGAATTTTAAGCCATGTGCACACACAAATATCACACTCCTGTTTCACTGTACATTTATTTCTTACAGTAAAAATCACTCCTAGTGACTACTTACTGTAAAAAAGTATGATAACATAATCTATAAAACCCATACTCATAAATCATTATAATATGCTTAGGTTTCTTTGTAGATTGATAAGTACAGTATAATAACGCCTTATACCGTTATCACTAAATGATACTTATTACTAATAATATTCTGCAGATAATTATGAAGCATTATAAGCATTGCAGTTGTAAAACAAAGAATGTGATAACTTTGTCATGATCGGGCCGCTTGCTTCATGTCTGAAACACTGGCCTCCCAGGAACTCCTTCAATGACCCAAGTTTTTTTTTTTGTGGATCTGGCGTTCCACTCTGTGAATTTTCATGGGAACGACTCCAGTGGGTTCTGGGTTAAAAGTTCTAATTAAAATTGTATTTGTCACATACTGTACTTGACCATACACAGTATGATATGCAGTAAAATGCTTTACGTCTGTAAATGAAGTTTTTCTGAAGAGAAGTTTTTCTATGTTAGAAATAAACTGCACTGTATCGGAATAGAATATTACAATAAATTGATAAGAATTCTAAAATCAGGGATGAATTACAGACTATACAGAAAGGTATTATAAACTCTGATAATCTAGTCCATTTTCTCATGTACTGTAGATTATAGCCATGAGAGGTTAACCATTGTCCAATTAATCACATTTGGTATTTTTTTTTCCAAGAAACTGTAATGCATAAACTCCTCTCTCCTCAAGAAAATTTCATGCTAGGAATCTTGACCAAACTGTTCCAAAGTGCTTATAATTTATAATCCTTCCATAAATGTTAAAGAAATGTGTCCCAAAAAATACTTTATAGAGAATTAATCACACTTTCTTTGTTAAACAACAACACATTTTATAAAATTATATTTGTCATCAATCACAGGTTATGTGAGAAGTCTGCCAGGCGAGTGCCTGTGTATAGACTCTTATAATTAAAAAAACAAAAACAAAAACAAAAAATCACGCATTAAAATGAGTGCAATAAGGCTTAACGGATCTTTGGAAGTATTAAATAATAGTATAAAATGTTAACTACTTAAATGTAAATATAATGTCAAAAAATTATAAATATTGTTTTATTATTGTGGGATATTCAATTTTAGGTTTGCCATCTGTTCACCATATAAAACAAAATCTTAAGTTCCTTTTCAACGTTTGATTGGCTTGCTTCCAAATTCTCCAGTTTCCTTTCGTTGCCCAAAAACACACTGGTAGTTGTGATTAAGTATGCAAATATATTGTGTGTGTGTGTGTGTGTGTGTGTGTGTGTGTCTAGGGGGGGCATGGGGTGCCCTGTGGTGGACTGGCATTCCATCCAGTTTGCATTCCCAACTTACACCCATTTTTTCTGGGATGAGCTCCAGGTCGGCTGCCATCCTAGCCAGGATTAAGCACTCGCTGAAGAATTATCGTTTTTTTTTAATGTTGCATTTGTTTATAAATCAATATGGAATGCTGTATTTTCATACATATGTAATATACTCCTTAGGGGTTGCTTCTTGCTTGAAATTGGATGTTATTTTAAAACTCCTCGGGTTTAAGGTACATTACACAAGATGTAGGATTATTATGAAAGTATTTAGCACCCTCAGGAGATAAAAAATGAAATAATTCATATAAACTTTTTTTTTCACATTTTGCTTCCAAAGAGCCAGAATTTCTTGTATTTTTATTATAGTCATGAGAAATAGTTCTCCAGGCTTCTGGAAGGATTTTTTTGTCTTTTTATTTTTGGCAACGTTTTCGCCTCTCATTTTCAAGTCCAGTCCCTGAACCTGGCCAGTGTCGGAGGAATGTTTTTTTTGTTTGATAAACCTATGAATCATTCAAGCATTAAAAACATCCAATTTAAGGCATGAACCAATGAGAAACAGGTGCAGATGATGACAGGTGATCAGGTTGGTGATTAGTATACTGGTGATGCTGAATGCTGAGTGGTTGGAACAGACGAGAGGGGAAATGAGGTCGCTGCTGAGGTTGTTACATTAACAATTATTATTTTAAGCACTATCTTTAGGAACTTTGCAGCCTGTCACAGTAAAATATGTTTTCCTGTTTCTTTAATTATATATTACCATGGCTTACTGTATTACCCTTTATCTTATACTCATTTCATTTTCTTATCTTGTCACGTCATCACCTGACCTTATTGTATTGTATCTTATTGTACTGTATGTCTCATCTCATCTTATAGCACCTTATTGCTTCTTGTTTTCTTTTTTTCCATTTTATCATCCTAACAAATCTTATATATTGCCACTTGCCATATATATCATCTTATCTTCTCCTATCATATACATTTTCAAGTTATATTGTCATGTGCCCAAGTACAATATATATTGTACAAGACAATATTGTATCTCACTTTATCTTATTGTATATGATCAGAACATGTCTTGACCTTTTCACATCTTATCTTATCTTATCTTATCTTATGTGCTATGTCTTTGTATGTGTCTGTGTGTTTTCTCTCCATCTTTTGTCTCTGGCACAATAACATCAGAGCGCCGGCCATGGCGCAGTGCGGGCGGTGTGTGTCAGGCCAGGTTAGCGTCTCTTGGGTCTGCCTGGGGAAACGGGCACGGCTAACTCAAGCGTGTTAATAGGAAAGGGCTTGTCTCTTCTATACTAACACTTGGATGACTCTGCAGACTTGGAAGGGGGGTTGAAGGAGACAGGAAGGGGAGGGTGGCATGGCATAAGGGACTAGGAACACTCAGCCACACACGTTTTGCTCTTATCCTTCTTTCTAAGCAAAGGCTGAGTTGGGGATTTGCTTGCATTGTCAACGGATTTGATGCCTATTGATAGTGACACTCCTCTCTCTCTCTCTCTTCCTCTCTCTCTTTTTCTCTCTGCCTCTCTTTCATCCTCCATCTCTCCATCCTCTCTCTCTCTTTTTCTTCACTGCAGGCCATGGAGGCACAGATCCAGAGCATTGGACAGACGCCATCTCAGTTGCTCATCGAGCCCCATCCTCCTCGCAGCTCCGCCATGCACCTGGTGAGAGCACCATGTGTGTATGTGTGCGTGTGTGTGTGTGTGTGTGTGTGTGTGTGTGCACTCTCAGATCCTTCATAGTGTCTGTGGATCTGTACACGTTTGCTACATGGCTCCGCCCGCACCACCGTAGCTATTATTCTAGACGAGGGCAGTCACGTCTGACCTTCACGGCTGCCGCTGTTTTTCACGCCCGTGTGCCCACGGTTTTAATGAGCACGTCTTCATCCTGAGTAATGTGCACCACGTTCATGCAGTGTGTCATGATGCTAATCTACTCACAGGAGACTGCAGAGCTGAGGTACAGACGCGCAGCTGGGTGAACTGTACTCGGGTAGTCATTGGCTGACACCGGAGTACAGTACAGTACGCATGCGCTCACTTTGACATACTTTTCAAAGTACACGACTGTTACTGATGTGTGTGTGTGTGTGATGAGAAGACAGTGCTCCCTACTGGTTATATAGCACTGTATTACAACTTATACAAGATATATATATATATATATATATATATATATATATATTTAACTGATGTCTAAATAACTTAAACAACACATCGCTTTTCTTCACAATACCATTATTGCCTGGCCATAAATAAGATGGCCCTTCAACTGACCTGCCCTGAAACTGGTAATGACCCTACCTTTGACCCTTGTGCTTTTATGAGAGAATTCCTTCCTGATCAAATCAGACAAATGAGTACGAGAAAAGAAAATGTCTGCAGCAAACGATGTTCAAAAAAAAGAGAAAAAGTAAAACAGCAGATTATAATTCTGAAGTCCGGCACAGAATCCTCAATTTCCTCAGAATGTTACAGTGAGTTTTATTGCCATGTACACAAGCACTTTTTGCCAAAAGCGATTAAATTCGTACCTACATGTTCATCCACAACATTACACACAGATACACAAACATTATCATTATGATGATCATAATCTTTATCATTATCATGGATTTCAATCTAACATATGGTCCACTGGTATGTATAATATAGTGCGTAAAAAAGTAAACGGCAGCAATCAAGGCTTTTAAAAAAGCATAAATCTAGACATATCCTGATATTACTGTATACACCACGATCAGCTGTAACTTTAAAACCATTAACATTAAAACCACCGAAGATTTTGGTTCCACTTGTGGCACTCGGGCAGCTCTGGCTCATCACGCACGGTGTGTCTCTGCAGGGCTTCTGGGGGTGTGCTGTGGTGTCGGTCATGTGACTGGAATGTATTCTTTAGGTTGTGTGGTGGCGCTTCCATGGATTAGACTTGTTTGTCCAGTCCATCCCATGGATGCTCAATTATACTGGGTTCTGGGCGGTTTGTAGGCTGGATCGACACCCTTGGGCTGTGATACACTGAGTGTTCTGATGCCCTTCTATGATATCCAGCATTTACTTCTTTCGCTGATTTGACCTGCATTGGCTTTTCTGTGGAGTCAGACCAGATGGGTTGGCAAATTGGTCTCCACTACAGTAGACTGCACATGATCCTGCCACAAGTTCACTGGTATAAAATTGATAATCAATATACAAGTTCTCCTGGTAGTGGTGGTGTTAGTGTCATGGCTGATCAGTGTACATACAGTATTCACTTTTTGGACATTAACTTATACACAACTTTCTTAAGATACACAGCATTTCAGTTGGCTTAAAGCCTGGACTTTCCAAAACCTTGATTATTTTATTTTACAGCCATTCTGGTGATTTACTGGTCTGTTTCAAATCATCATCTTGTCGCATGACTCAATTTTGACGAAGCTTTAGCTGTCGAACAGATGGCCTCACATTTGCCTAGCGAATATTCTGGTATACCGAGAAGTTCATGATTGACTCAGTGACTGTAAGGTGCCCAGGTCCTGTGGCTGAAACACAATCCCAAATCCTTATCTCTCCACTGTTGTGCCTGACAAGTAGTATAAGGTGTTTCTGCCGAAATTCTGTTTGTTTTTTTCCCGAACATGGTGCAGGGCGTTAAGTTTAAACAACATTTGCTTCTCTAAGACCATTGCTTACTGTGTGCTCTTCAATCTTGGCGACTGGAGTTAACACACACCTGAGTGCTCCAGACCAGAAAACTGCCAAAACTTCTGCTTTTATAGAGGTTTTCACACCTACTGACGATCGATTAATCAACGGCTGATGATTAGCAGCACCTGGCTACAACTTACCCTCTTAAACCAGTGGAAGCAGTAAGTGGGGGGGGCACTAAGTTTTACACCTTACTGTATATGCAGTATGTATAAAGGCAGATGTTTGACAGATGAATGGTCTGTTGGTACAGAAAGAAAAAGAGACAGGCAGACAGATGGACAGTTTTATAAATAGACACCAGGCAGGCAGACAGATAAACAGACAGACAGACAGACAGACAGACAGACAGATAGATAGATAGATAGATAGATAGATAGATAGATAGATAGAGGAACAGAAGGAAGTTTGGACAACAGACATAGAAGCAGACAAATTAATAGAAAGGTACATTCCAGACAAAGAGACATACAGAGACAGGCAAGCAGAGAAACAGACAAAGTCATATAAACAGTATGATAAATACATATACAGTACATACAGTAAAATGAATAGATAGACAGTCAAACAAATAGACACCGACACACATATAGATAGATAGATAGATAATGAGACAGATACTGTAGATTGTTATAGAGATATAGCACTGAAACATTTCTCACATGCCCAGCATTGTCATTCATTTTTTTCTTTTAAGTTTCTATAATTTTTCTTAGTTTAGTATTCATTATTAGACCAGCTTTTCCACTTCAGCCAGGCAAAAAAGGTCGAAAATGAAAAGAGTTGGGTGGAAACCTACCCTTTCAGAGGTCTTCATCATTGTTGATTATGGATAATACGACCTGGACATCTGGCCCTTTCATTTACAGTGTATCATACTGTACCTCCTTTCATTTATAATCGGGGTATCCAAGGTCAACCTTTTCGAGACTCAGGGTTTACCTCGTGTCATCTCACTGAATCTGTTCTACTCACTCTCACCTCTGGCTTGCTCATTACAGATCTTATTCAACATCGCTATTTCTGTTCAGCTGGTCTGTGGCAGTTTTGTGCTAAAATTTTATATATTTTATATATATATATATATATATAGGTAAACTGAATTAAATGATTGGAGAATGAGTGTAGCAGGTACGAGCAGCTCCACACCCACTAACACAGCTGTATTATTAAACATCTCGCTGTAACATCTTGAAGTAGTATTGAAAATCGTTTCTGGTCTGAACTTTGACCTGTACCTTCTGCACAATACATTCGCTTATACACACACACACACCTCTCCCAAACCCCAGTGAGACCTCTTAAATGGACCTTCTCTTAGTCTTAGCAGATGGAAACAGACCGTAGAGGATTATGGGAAAGTGGCTAGTGTGCATGCAAATGTACTTCATTTGTGGGTTGCATTTGGTCCATGCTGTTGAATTCTTGAATCTGATTGGTCGGAACAGCTGTTCCAATAATGCTACCAGCTCTACATAATAAACTTCTATTAGTCTACTGATCACAACAATAAATTATTGTTTCTGTATAAACTAGTTAGAGAGACCTGAATAGTGGAAAAACTACATACAGTACAAAACAGATTAAACATCTGCATTTGTTGTTACTTGTATGTTGTATGCTTTTTGTGAGGAGATGTCTACTTAGTGTTTAAGGAAGGAGTCTCCAGTGTCAGTACAGTCAGTCGGAAATGCACAGCAAAGTCTTTAGGACAGAGAACTTTGTCCTTTCCTGTCCAACTTTCCCTTTTTCCATTCTACCCTCTCTTTTTTACCACTACCCCATACTAATTTCCTCTCTCCATCCTGTTCCTCTCACCCTTCCCTCTTCCTCCCCGTGATCCCTTTCCCCTCTCCTTCATGCTCTGTCTCTTCATCAGTGTTTCCTTCCGCAGAGTCCGCTCATGTTTAAGGAGCAGATGCAGCAAGACGTCATCATGGTCCTGAAGTTTCCTTCCAACTCTCCGGTCACCCACGTGGCTGCCAACACACTGCCCCACCTGGCAATGCCTGCCGTTGTCACTGTGACCTGCAGCCGTTTGTTCGCTGTCAACCGCTGGCACAACACTGTGGGTGAGTGGAGCGACTGGTTTGAGCTTGTCTGATATCACTGCTTATGGTTCACGGTGGTTCTTGACTTTCAATGGCATTTGAGACCAGTTACAGCTACATGTACATGCACATACACACTAACAAGCATGGTTGTGGATAGAAAATATATCCATTGAATGTTTTCTTATGAATTTTAACAATTACATTGTAATTGGTTTGTGAACATAGTGATTATTGAATTGTAGAAGAAATAGAGTTCTGGAAACATTGTACCAAGCTGGGAATATGTGCAAGCATAGGGTTGTGGAGGACATTGACCATTTGACCTTGATAACATGGGGTTCTAGGACAATAGGGGCTGGGAATATAGAACTTTCTACGAATATAGAAAGGGAGCCAGGAATTATAGGACCCTTTTGTGAACACTCGAGACTTTATGACTAGAGGGTCCTTAAAGGGGATTGGGAGACATATGGAATTTCAAACATTGCACCTTTGGGCTTGGTGGGACATAGGGATCTGGGAACATGTGACCTTGGGAACATAGGGGACAATGAGTCATAGAAGTATAGATCTATTGGGACATAAATGCTTAGACGATCTGGTATCACAGGATACTGAAAAACATAGGGACCTGGGGTTTTGGAGTGGGGGTTTGGATACAAATGGGGTGAGTGTACATGGGGTTTCGGGAAAAGGTGGCTTGTGGGTTACAGTATATACATAAACCCTATAGGGATATATGGGTGGATGGGAAGCTCTCTGTTACTAGCAAAGGATACTAAAAACATAGTGGCCTGGGATACTTAATTTCAACATTTTAAATTTTTTTGCAAACATGGCTCCTGGAATACAGACTACTGTGTCTAGGATCACAGGGAACCCTGAGAACATGGGAGCATTAAGTTCTGGGAATTGTCTGATTAAACAGAAATGTGGAACATTAAATCCTGGGATATAGGCTTTTGTGAATATAAGATCCTAAACATAAAACACACCTTGATGCCTCCACCACACATTCCCTAATCAGTCAAGTGTGCCTCGCATTACCCACCTAGACCCTCAACAGGAACTTGCCTCACCTGCAGGTCAGAGGTCACACGTCTTGCCAAATTAGCCAATCATGGCCTCCCGCTTCTTCCCACACATCCTGGGCTGTCAGCGCTGTGATGTCAGAAGTAGAGGAGGTGGCTTGGTTTTCCTAATAGCCACAGCTGCACAGTATAACTACCGGAACAAGGCCACCAGACCTTCTGCGTCTGTTTCTGCTGGTGCAAAATGGCCGCCTTTGGCCTCAGGCCTGCCTCAGGGGCTGAACAGTCTCTGGCCTGCCTCATGCTTAACAGAGAGGAATCAATAAACGTCGCCTAAACCTCACCCATGGGTTTGAAAAGACCCCCCCTTAGTGGGGACAAAGGGATCAGAGTTTGTGTGTGTGTGTGTGTGTGTGTGTGTGTGTGTGTGTGTGTGTGTATCACAGGTCTACGGGGTGCTCCAGGATACTCATTAGAGCAGGCCCATCATCTCCCTATTGAAATGGACTCAGTGATCGGTGAGTATAAATGCATTACATAAAAACAAAAAATCCCCCTTTTATGTTACTGGTTTCAGTACAGTTTGAGAAAAAAAATTCTAATAATAATAATAATAATAAAGAAATATTAGTAACTTCTTTTGTACATTGCTGATGTTTGTACTATGAAAATGCACCTGGAAGTAACGCTACTCTTTAATCGAATGGGTGTATATAAAATATGAATTAAACATTATACACATTTAAACAGCTGAGGAAGAATATTTAAAAAATATATTTATGAATAATATTTTTTTCAAAAGATAAAATTATTGGTACTCCTAAATAGTAATTAAATTTGCCTGTATTTTATTTATTACACTGTATGTCCCTAATTGTCTATATTTTTTTCTGTTTTTCTTGCACACGTGCAAGATCTCTTTATTCCTCACTAAAGGGAAAACCTTTAGCTTTCTCATTTTTTCAATTGCAAGGTCTGTTGGTCATCCATCACAATATGAAACACTAAAGCTTTGACCACAAAACTAACTCAGTAATAATTGTGGGGATGCCAAGAATTTTATATATTACTGATGAGTTAAAACACAAGAGGTCCTCAAGTTAAACTGTGACTTGTGATTGTACAGAATAACAGATCACAGTTATGAGAGTAAAAACTCTCTTTATTTTTCCATACAATCCCCTGCTACACTAATGCACTTATCCCAGCATTTTACCGGTGCTTGGATGCCATCAGGGTAGAAGTTTTCTCAGTATGCCGGAGCCATGATCAGACTGCCTGCTTCAGGTCTGAAACACTGGCCTCCCAGGAACTCATTTATAATGGTGCAAACATGGAAATGGCTTAGAGCTAAGGCAGGACTGTATAGGGGATATGGCAATAACTATCAGCCAAGTTCCTGTAATGTGCAAGTGGTGGTGTTGGTGAATGGTTTTGTGTACAGTTCCCACTGACGAATGCATCTCTTTCAAAAGTTGACAACCAGTTATTTTCAAGGATCAGACGTTTGACTCGATGAATGTTCATGAATGATGGCAGGAGGCTCAGAGCCACTGCATACATGTATGTGTGTATATATGCGCCACTGTTAGCCTGTTTAAACTGTGCTAAGTTCATCTCCTGCATCACTTGCATGCCATTTAAAATAAATATTTGTAAATGTAAGTAGCAGAAAGCTGAAAGTTTCCTCCTTGGAGCGGTGCATGAAACCTCAAAATGCGATTCTAAAATTTTTTGAGGAAAGATATACATATCAGTCCCAGCTGGAAACAGCTTTCACACTTTGAATAAATATGCTCTTCATTCTTTGCTATGTCCTAGCCAACAACACAGGAACGAACAAGAGGCAGATCACAGATTTGGTGGACCAAAGCATCCAGATCAATTCGCAGTGTTTCGTGGTTACAGCGGATAATCGCTATGTCCTGGTGTGCGGCTTCTGGGACAAGAGTTTTCGCGTCTATTCCTCAGAAACTGGTAAAGACTCACATTTATGTGTGAATTCAAGTTTTTTACTTCTGTTACATTCGTTATTAATTTTTCCACCATTAAATGAACTAGTGCCCCAAGTCTCCTGGGATAAGCTCCAGGCTTCCACTGACCCTGTACCAGATAAGCAATATAGAGAATCAGTGAGTGAAAGTGATATCACCTATGAATGGGAATGATACTGTACATCACAACAAAGCTTGATGCTGTGACAGGCATTTTAGACAAAGAGTTTTAAGCCCACCAGCCCAATTTTGTATTTCTTTGTCTTTATTCATTACCTAGTACCACCTGCTAATGATTACCACCTTACCGTCAACTACAATGTTCAATAAACATTCACTTAATTGACTCAAGCTGTCATTAAACTATAAATATGACTAATTAAATTTAGCAAAAGGTTACTGTTTTGCAAACTTATTCACTTCTTCACAAAATGCTCATTTTTTGTAAAGTGATCAATAGAAATGAACTAAAATGTAGTAATACATTGGCAGAATTAATTAACTATATATGGCATCTCGCTGCTCAGTGGCAATGTTAAGTTCACTTCATTTTCCTTTTTTCTGACAGCAATGAAGGAGATGAAGAATTTCTTTATAGCTAAGTGTTCTCCAACAATACTAACAGACTCATTTTTGACAATGTTGGCTATGTTGACAAAGAGGAGAAATATCTTTCAACTACAAGCAAAGGTGATAATAATCAGCTGTACGACTTACGTACCAGAAAACCTTTCATCCTGTGTCTACTGTATGTACAGATACTTCTAGCTTTATGACAGGGTACTTCCTGTTAAAACTCATGGTAGAATATTGTTAGTCAAAAATATTATAAAATTTTATTTATACAATGCTTTAAACAATAGTCATTGTGGCAAAGCAGCTTTACAGAAAAAAATACATTTAATAATTAAGCAGTATCACACAAGAGGGAGTGTATATGAGTATGTACTGAATATTCTGAAGGTACATCACAGGTGTGCGGATATTCGGTACAACATCATGACCTCGAATGTGATATCGATTTTATACAATAGTTCTAATGCTATTTATTTTTTATTTGTTTGTTATTTAGCCAGCACATCACATATCCTTCAGTTACTGGTGGAACTAGTGTGAAGCTAGTGATCAAAACTGAGTTTAATTAACAGGGGAGAAAGTAGTTTTAAATTCTTACCAGCACTATGTAATCAAAAGGTGATGGAGATGCTGCACAGTCCTGTAAATTGTGTAAGTTTTTATTTATTTTTCCACATTATCTGCTTTAGACTATCAGCTATCAGCTCAGTGCTTCCCAAAAAGTTTTTCCTTGAAGCCCATCCTGATCTTCGTATTTATTTAATTAAGATCTTATGTGCAAATCTAGAGAGCAGACAAAGGCTTGTGCATCCAATGCGATCTTTGGCACCCCCCTGAGCCATGGACCCCACTTTGGGAACAACTGATTTAACTAATTGTCCCAGGATTGAATCCCAAGTAATGTAAAATCTAAAGCCAATAGGGTGAGCTGTGTACAATCCCTTGTTCCACACACCAAGTAGTGCCCTTGTTCATTGGTTCCCTCCAATCCCACAGCACTGCTCAACTGGTCCCACTAGGAATTGAGGAAGTCATGCATCTAC
Organism: Platyallabes tihoni; assembly: GCA_030068045.1. Classification (NCBI taxonomy): domain Eukaryota; kingdom Metazoa; phylum Chordata; class Actinopteri; order Siluriformes; family Clariidae; genus Platyallabes; species Platyallabes tihoni. Next base: position 5,171,105 of record JAQQZS010000003.1, read on the forward strand.
AGTAGACTGTTCCCTTTCAAAGGCTACACTCGATGCTGCGTGAAAACGCTATGGGAACATCTTGTCATGTTGCCGGTTGTGAAG
>JAQQZS010000003.1:5187366-5204185 GCA_030068045.1 Platyallabes tihoni
CATAGCGTTTTCACGCAGCATCTCGTTCCCGCCTTTTCAGGGAACAGGGTTACAGCGAAGTAACCCGAGACGTTTTGTGTAATAAAATAAATAATTACAAAAATTACAAAAAATCTACCAATTTTTCATTCGTACATCCTCTTGTGTTTTTCAGGACGTTGATCACAGGTATGGCGTCTGGCAGCATTGTAGCATTCAACATCGATTTCAACCGCTGGCATTATGAGCATCAAAACCGCTACTGAGCATGCTCAGAGGACAAGACTCGCTCTCTCAGAGTCTCATGTGTCCAGAAAGGATCCACTGAGAACCAGCAGCGCTGACGAAGAGTTGGCAGAACTTTTCAGCACGACTGATGGATCTGGTAACCGAATGACTTCATAGTTCTCACATAGTGTGTGTTCGGTTAGTAACAGCGCATCCCAGTTATGTGCCACTTCTCTAAAGTACTGTATAAAGACATTGTAGTCATTAAAAAAAAAAGCAGCTCTGAAAAGTTTTAAAAAAAAAAAAAAAAAAAAAACAGAGCTAGGATCTTCAACTACGATCAGAGATCTGATAGACATCAGCCAATTTCCCACAATTTAAACTGTGTAAATCCAGAAATAATTGTTTCTACAGTGTATATTTGTATATGCTAGCAGCATATTTCACCTTCAAGAGGCTTATTTTCAGGGTAAATAGTGGTTCATGATGTAAATATGAATATTGTTAAAATGTATTCCTTAACTCCTCTTACTGAGTCAAGTATCTTTAAAAAATGTGTTTAAACTCCTCAAACTGTCTGTCTGAGTCTTTCTTAAACAAGTAGGTGAATTAGTGTTTTAATAATTTAAACATCATATTTTTTTGTGTTGTGACTAAATAAGCCCTGTGTTTTTTTTTGTTTTTGTTTTTCTTTTAAATGAAATGTACTGTTTCATCAAAATTTATAATTTTTTGTTTTTTTCCATTTTTAATATAAGACTTTGTTAAATGTTTTCCTCCGTGGTTCTTCACACACCAAACATTTGCTTAGGTAAAAATAAAAAAACATCTATTAAAAGATATGTCAAAGCTCAACGTGCATCTTAACTTCTTTTTTTTTATTTTCCATTCATTTTATTTATTTATTTATTTTATTTAATTCTCGGTTCAGAATGTCAACTACAACAAAACATTGACTCATAAACATTGTTCAGCAATGTTTACAAAAAATAAGATAAAATAAAATGCATTCCATATAAGCTGAACTGGTGGCAGGCAGGTTTTAAATGTAAGTGTAAAACTTTCTCATTCCTCCTGGTCAACATTGTGCTCCATCTGCTCCAAGTTATTGTAAGTGAGCATGAACTGAAGTACTGTATGTACAGAAGAAAGGCTTAAAAACATGCACATCATGTTTTTGTATTAAATATGAAATCTGTTCCAAATGAAACAAATAAGTCTGTCCTTTCATCTTGTCTTGCTGTGTGTCCATTTATTTTAAAATGTTTTTTTTCAGCGTTATGATTTTGTCAAACCTATTGTATTATTCCCTTATCAATACTGATCATTGTAAGAATTAAAAAAAAGTTTATAATAAAATGCAATAAACTGAAACTTTCATTTGGTTTGATCAGTTTTCTAATCCAACTCACTTTGCTTATCCACATTTGCTGATGACGGCGGCATGGTGGCTTAGTGGTCAGCACTGTCGCCTTCCACCTCCAGGGTCCGGGTTCAATTCCCGTCTCTGTGTGCATGGAGTTTGCATGTTCTCCCTGTGCTTGCTGTTTAGACATGCAGATTAGGCTAATTGGGGTTCCCAAATTGCCTGTTGTGTGTGCGTGTCCTGTCCAGAGGGTACCCCACCTTGTGCCTCTCCTGGGATAGACCTCAGCCCCCTCCCCCCCCGCCACCCCAGTGGCTGAAGGGATAAGCACTGTCCTGCCAGGGGATGGGTCCTATTTGGGATGCTTGTCGAGGCGCAGTGGTTAGCACTGTAGCCTCATAGTTCCAGTGTTTGATTCTTGCCGCAGCAGTGGTGGAGTTGGGTTTTACTTTATTAATATGCTGTAAATATACTTCCGCCCTGTGTTATAAACAATGACATGCATTGTTTATAATGCATGTTGATTGATTTGAGTAAAGAGTTGGTAGAAAGAGTTAAAAGTTTAAAGTTAAAAAATAATCTGATAAGCTTTAACATACTGTCATCAGTGATATTCTTTCAGGTTGAATCCCATGTATATGTTTGTCTGTCTTTTTTTACAACAGCTTTGTATTAACTTTTATTAATACAAATAACATTTTGTAAGGTTGAGTATCTTACGCCTTGTTTAAGTTGTCAGACAAGTACATTCCGTGTAGATTATTACATGTGGCACGTAACTGTTCATAACATCCCTTTTACTCGACATTTTGATAAAGATAATAAAGATCATTTATTTATAAATTAACATATCAGATTCAGATTTGGCAAGTAAATCTAGATTATTGATTCCTGGGTGATCCAACCACTGTACATAATTGTGTTTTTTAATAGTCACTTGGAACATCTAATTTGCAACAGATATGGAATGCTGCTATTACAGTATAAACTTTTAAATGATTTGTAAAAAAGCCAGTTTCCAAATAGTATCGGCCCTACCAAGGCCTAATTAATAAATATTAGATCAATTCAAGATGATGCATTAGTAATTTTTCAGTAAGAGCTTCATTTGTTTTTTTACGATTTTAAACTGCTTATTTTCATAAAAGATTTTCGAAAAAAGAAATTTTTTAGAAATTTTAATAATTGACAACAAAAAGAATGCTGACTACAAAACAAATAGGTGAACTCTGTATACTTGCATATACTGTACCCTGCACTACAGAATTGCAGGGATAAGTGTATTAGTGTAGCAGAGTTTCATATAGATAAATAAAGGTAGTTTTTAACTGTATACACTTACTGTACATAACAATCAACAATCCTGATTTGACTTGACTTGAACGCCTCTTGTAAAGTACATTTTAAATTCTAATGCCATCATGGAAATCAAAGTGTTTATCAAATCACATGAACACATTTAAATTAATTCCTATTTATTAAACATAAATGTATCCTTTCCAATAAAGTATCACTCGACTCGATCACAGCAGACAAAACGAGAATTCTAAGCTAGGATTTACATCAAATTGGATATAAAGAGATGAGAGGTGTAGAAGTTTGCACACCACTACCAGACATTTAACACAAGATGCAGAGTTTCTTTAAGGAAAAGTTTATTCTTGTTTGGCTTGTTGCTGAGGGCACCACTGTTTAAATAAATGCTACATGGAAGCAAAGCCACTTCCTGCTCACGATCAGAACAAAAGCTGTTGTTTTCACCACCATTTTTTTTTTTTTAAAGAAAAAGACAATGACCAGTCAATCATACAGCTTAAAAGAGATACAGTTTAACCTTCCCTTCACTGGACTTTGCATAATATTATTTCCTCAAACATTTATAAGGAGTGAATTTCATACACATTAACAATGTAAAAAGCGTTCACTTCGGTTGATTTTTCAGATCGTGTATCATTAGATTTTTAAAAGGCAAATTTTCATGCTAACGTCTCTGTCCTTTTGTGCTTGCGCTACTCGTTGTGCTAATGTCGTCATTTTGTGCCTATTCATACTAAACTAGCTTTTAAACCGTTTGCACACTGAAGCAAGATACAAACTTTACATTATTATCATAAAGTATTCTGAAGACAACAGGAAAAAAAAACAGTAAAAGAAAAAACATCAGAGTCAGAGTGGATACAGATGTAGGTAGCTTTAAAAAGAGTCCTGGGTTTATCCTAGTTTATGTTTTTAAAAGTAAATTCAGATTAAAAACATCAAAAAGGTCATTTTCAAACAAAAAACAAATTTATGATGTAGCTGAACTTGTTTTTGGTGTTTTTTTTTTTTTTTTTTTATAAAAGTTCACATTCATAAATAGTTTAACATTCAAAAATGGATAAATTGTGTCTTTTTAAAATCTAACTAAGGCAATTATTAAGACATGTCTGTGATCATTCCTGCGCTTTACCTTAACCTCAAGATCTTATTTAGCCAATTTCCTTTGCACCTGATCTGGAAAATCCATTCTAATGGAACACGTCTATCAATAAATCCAAATCATTAATCAATACAATCAAATTATCACAAAAAGCACTGCTGAATTCTTGATTGGTCAGAAGGTTTGGACTGATTTTCCATTTTTAGGAGCAACCGCTCTAATTCCAAGGACAGCTTTCGACTGTATTAATGTGCTCATTGTCATTAAATTATCATTTAAATAATAAAATTGTAAATCTGCTCTTCCCTGTCTAAATTAATCATAATCAACAAAAAAAAAACTCAACATATACAGTAGAACTGAAATGTTGTACATTAAGGTTACACAGCATTAGGATAAAATGCTGAAACACTATACAGTACACAGTACTGTCAAAGTCTCGAGTCACCCCTAGTTTCTTCATAGTAAATTAAATATAATAATGCAGATTAAATGAACAAAAAGAATAGGAACAAATGTTTTATGGTGACAGGCTGCAAAGTGCCCAATGATATAACTTACAAAACCTCAGCAGCGACCTCATTTCCCCTCTCGTCTGTTCCAACCACTCAGCATTCAGTATCTGTATTTCTCACTGGTTCATGCCTTAAATTAGATTTTTTTTATTGATTTAATTTTATTTTCTGCTTGATTTTAGCACAGTACTGCATGTATATAATGAAAAATGGATATAATGAAAAATTTAAAATCTGTGAATTATTTACGCCTCTTTCTGAATGGCACATAAATATTATTTTATATGTCTAACATACGTTTTGCTTTTACAACTGCCTTCAGCCTATTTTATATCCTCTTAGATACTGTAGATAGCTTTTGTATCTTAACGGTTGAACTACTCTCTGTTTCCCAAAAAAAACCCATACATAGGATTTTTTTTCTTTTCCTTTTTAGCTAAATATCTTTAACAAATTTTCATACTTGTGTATATTACTGTACATTTTTTTTAGATTTGTTAAGACCATGGACCATCACAACAATGTTACTGTATATACGCATTCAAAGTGCAGTTACATGCATGACACAAGCTGTTTTAAAACAAAGTGGGAAAGACATCTTTTTTTTTTTTATTACAAAAATTGCAACCAAAATTCAATCTTTTAGAGAAGCCATTCCCAAATTTAACTAGACTGCGTTTGAAATGTTAACGTCTTTTAAACCTTTAATCATAAACTTTGATGAGACTAAGAGAAATGAAGGATATCATGATGTTTAAATTGCCTGGCTTTGTTTTATTACTTCTGGTTACTTTGTAAATGTAAACACGTAATCAGAAATATTTTATGGAAATTTGAAACATAATTACAAAATTGAAAGCAAAAAAACTTTGATTTAATTATTAGTAATGACATGACATCTCACAGCCCGTCTGCAGCATCCAGACTCCAAACAAACACCTACTGTATGTAACTTAAACTTTGCCTATGTATAGAGACTTTTGGGATGGCGTGTATTATATTCAATCCCCCATTCCGTTTCATGTTATCACTCTTCATAGAATTCTTTTGTTTAAGCATTATACTCTGTCTATAGTGCGTTTTGTTTGCAGTTAAAGTCTGAGGTTTATATTACAAAGTGCAAGTCACTGGGTGCTTCCTTATTTAGTATAATTTGAAATTGTAACTTGTGGGATCTAACATGTTCACGACCGCACACTTGATCATCAAGGATTGAAAAATCGCCATTTTGTAAACATTTCTTGTCTATCTAAAATAGCACCGGTCAATCAAAGAAAAGACTTGACTGATTTTAAGAATAATCTAATCCATTTCTAAACAACCTAACCACTAAATACGGTGTACTGTAAAATATCCTACTACATTATTGATGTTAATAAAACATTTCAAGAGCTTGATAATCAACGACTTTTGCAACAATGAAACGTGAAGCTAAGAAGCTGATGCATGTGTGGATTGGAGGATATGAAATGAAATGGAGAAATAAATATAAAACACTGTTTTAAAAGAAAATGCTGATTTGTGGCATTATGGAAGATTTTAGATTTTTAAGGTCTATAAGGTTTCCGTAGAACGAGAATCCTATCTGAACTTCACATTCATCTGTTCATCTTACCATTTACTCCATGTACAGTATTAGCACTTTTCCTTTTATTATATACAGTAGAGACACTAGAGGGCACATGAACATAACAGATTTAAGAAACGGGACGACGCCAACACAAAGGGAACAAAAATGTTCCCATTGTGCTGAAGGTGACCTGCGCTAAAGTTAAACACTAAACATATACAATTACACATCAGTGTAGTGTTTTTTACTGCCAACTTTTAAATCCAGATAAGTATCTAGTAGTTTTGTTTGTTTGTTTGTTTTTGTTTGTTTTTTAGCAACTAATTTAGACCAAAGGTTGTGCTTTTTTAAATACTCAAATCTTCTAAAATTTAAATTGTCCAGGAAGTAAATTCTGCAAAATCTGTTCTTTTGATTTTCTTTTTCTTTATTTTTTAGTTTACACCTATACTAAATGTTATTGTTATAACTTCAAAACAGAACCGATCGGTAACACCTATTAATGAATCCTGTATTCATAACGCATTAACGAATGCTTGTCGGGTAACATGCAAAATACCTTTTAGACTGCTAATGAATAGTTCTGGGTACAAGCAAAAATTATATACCTTTTTAAAATATTATATGGTTAATTTTGTTCCATATACTGTACAGTAGTTAAGGGCAATTAGATTCTATGAATTTTATGAATAACTCTGTAGAGTTCTGTAGATTTTTTTTTTTTAGAAAGCATGTGGCAGGTTATAAAGCATTACAACTTAGCAGAGCGTGTCATTGTGTTTTCATATAAAAATTTTAGGTGTTGACTGAATTGCCAGAAAGTATTGATTTTTAATTTTCTATAACAGGAGCTCTACTAATATCCAAATGTACTGGTACTGTATCCAAATGCTATGCAACAAAGTTGAACAATAAATAGTTCCAGAAAAATGAATAAAAATACAAATACTGGTATTACTCAAGTCATATAATTTAACATAATAATGAGTTGTATTGTTTTAAATATTTATATATTACATAGGTATGTATGTTGTGTATGCTGTACACAGTCAAATATTACTCCATTTAAAATGCATTATAAATACAGGATTTCCAGGAAGTGTTCCAGATCAAAACATGCAGCTTCTTAGAGAGCTTATATCATTAAACCATTCCAAATTTCTTTTGATCCAGTCGCATACTAGATTGATGCTCTGACCCTGTTCAGAGTGTGCATGTCTAGGAGAGGGATGTTGGATTGTTTTAGAACGGTGAGGTTGGGGAGCGCACGGTCTCGGCGGAGCTGGGCGAGTAGTCCTCGGACTCGGAGGTAAACTCTGCAGGGGTGAGACTGTGTCCGGCTGGAGGCTTCGACTGGAAGCTGCTGTGTGGAGCACGAGTGGTGGTGGACTTCACATCCTGGTGGCGTCTTCGTCTGAAAACCTGCCTCTCCTTATCAAGAGCGGTGCTCTAAGTAAAGAACGGAGAAGGAAGAGGTTAGGACGACAGGGTTGAAACTTGTGGGTGTCATTATTGCCATCTTGTCAGTCTGCTTGCTAAGCACTTACAGACATCTTCCTAAACTTCAACACCAAAGACTTTTAAAAAGAAAGGTGAAAAGCACTCGACTCTGACTCAATCTCATACAGTAAAGGCTCTTTAAAGATCATTTTGGTCTGGATAAGCACATAAACACATGAATTAATGATGATGACCAGCCAAACAAATAGACCGTTTTTTTTTTTTTTTTGTGCTCTTCATTTAAATAATACAGTATGTAAAACGTGTACTTATATCAGGGCTTCAGAGACCCTAAGGTGACAGTGGTTATTATCTCACAATCAGTAGCAAATTATTGTATCGGTAATTTGTATATTATAGGACCATTAACATATATATATATATATATATATTTCCAAAACACTGGTTAAGCTTCTTTTGGCCAATGTTGTATTTTATAATGAGCGAGATGAAAAAATTTGGTTGCATTAGACCTCTATGACCATTAATGACCAATGCTTTGATTAATAGGAGTTCTGCATAAGGGCATATCTGAGAAACTGCCATTGTGTAATGGGTGTACAATTTATGACCAAAAGTATGCAAACACCTGACCACCACAGCCACTTCTCAAAGCCATGGGCATTAACACATTATTAGTGTTATCAATATTAATAACCTTAACGTTTCTGGAAAAGCTTTCCACTAGATGTTGGAGTGTAGTGTTTGTGTTCATTCATCTCTAAAAGCATTTGTTAGTTCAACCAGTAGTGTTAGACGAGAAGATCTGGTGAGCGGTTCACCCCAATGGAGTTCAGTGGGGATGGTGTTCAGAGGTTCGTGCAGGCCAAATGATTACCATAGTACTGTATGTCTTCCTGGAGCTCATTCTGCACACAGGGCCTTTGCCATTGGCTGGAACAGGATAGGAGCTTTCAGTTTAAGTAAAGGGGAGTTGGAATGCTACAAAATGCAAAGACATTCTTTACCATTGTTTGATTTCAACTTTGCAGCAAAAGTTTGTAGAAACCGACATATAGCTGTGGTAGTCAGGGGTTTACATATAAGGGAGAGTAAAAAATTATCCGCACTCCTGTTGGCCACCATGTATTAAAATAACCAAAGTTTTATCAGCACTTTCTGTTCAAGACTACTGCCACCCCAGTAACTGCTGTGCAGATGTGAATAAGTTACATCAGCTCATTTGTTGTTGCGGTAGGTGCAAAAATGGACGCCGCACTTGAGAAAAGATGAGCAGCATTCAACAATTCTATGTTTTTTATGGTCTGAGGGTGTACTTGGTGCCAAAACAACTCACAGAAGAGCATAAATAGAAGTGTTTGGGTATCTGCAAACAAAATTTGGACTGATACTCAAAAAAAGGTGAAAGTTTCCTAAAGAGAATCATTACTGGTGATGAGACACATCACTACAAGCCTGACAGTAAACAGCAGAGTATGGAACAGAAACATCCTCAATCGCCAACCAAGAAAAAGTTCAAAGGTCAACCATCAGCTGGAAAATTTATGCTTACAGTTTTCTGGGACAGTATTGGAAAATTATCAGGAAAAAAAAGTTGAACAATCAATAGTGCTCATTACAGCGAGAGGCTTATTCAAGAACTGCAGCCTAAACTTTGGATTAAACGTAGAGGACGGTTATCCAAGGGCATTGCGTTCTTCCATGACGATGCATGTCCGCACGCTTCTTCCAACACTGTCATCGTTTTGAGGTGTTAAAGCATCCTCCCTACAGTCCTGATCTCACCTCATCAGACTTTTACCTGAGTGGTCGGTCGCCTGAAAGCAGCCCTACAAGGACAAAGATTCACGACTGATGAAGAAGTAAAGACAGCTGTGCATTTGTGGCTCGCAGCTCAGTCTAAAACATTTTTTTTAATGAGGGAATACTAAAGCTTGTTGATGGTGTATTGAAAAGCAAGGAGATTATGTCAAAAAATTAAATATTTGTCTTTTCTAAAAGTTAAGTAAAAAAAAGCGCCAGAGTGCGGATAATTTTTTGACTCACCCTTGTACTTTGGGCAATACAGTGTACAATTCGCCTCCATATGCCTAAGAGAGTTGTCAAAGAAAAAAAAAAGAAACCTTTTTGTCAAAGAATGAACTAAAGGTCATGTCATATACTGTATGTCATCCAGACTTCCATGATTTGGTTATTGTTGCTCAGAAGAAAAAAAAAACAAAGACCAAAAGTAACTACCGCCAATTATACTTCCTTGGACACTTGGCTACAGAGACCAAAAAAGCATAACACATTAGCAGAGTTTTACACTTACGTTTCATTCTAAAATTCAAAAAGTCTAAAATTCACACTGTACAAGCCAGCAACATTGAAGCATAATACACATGTATAAAAACTACATTCCTATTAGAGGAACATCAGCTCAGACACACTCGCAGCAAATCAAACTCAAAGCTGGCGATCAGGTGATGCAGTGATGGAGCTCCATTAGTGAGGTGAAGGTTAGCAGCAACTAGACTGATGCAGTGAGTAAAACCAGAGTGGTGATGAGGAGGCTGAGAAAAGCGACGAGAAACAGCAGAGGGTGTGATGGAGACTGCCAGCACGTTGCCACGGACACACTGGAGCCTGGCGCTGCAGGTTGGCGTACCTTATCCAGTACATCCCCAGGTGGGAGGAGTAGTCCAAAGACCCTGAGCGCTTGATGGAAAACCCGTCGTCCGGCTAAGCAAAGAGAAACGGGTGCAAAACTTCGTCACTTTAGAACTTTCACTTTGTTCTGGATGCGGCACTGAGCTGCTGAGCTACCAATGTGCTTAATTTATTCTAATAGATCAGAGTGATATTATGAAAGTAAAATAAATGCACATAATTTAAAGCAAACATTTTCTAAAGGAACACATTTTAGGAATGATTTTGCATACTAACATTTGTGTAACATCTCACATAGAGATTATCGACTGTTTATAATATAGCACTATTGAATTCGCAAATCATGTGGCATTGATAAAATTTTCTTAAAAAAACAAACAAACAAAAAAAACCTGACATGTTTTAGCAGCAAGGTTAATATTAATGTGCACATATCATACATATACTGTACTGTGTGACATGTGCTCCACATACAGTGCATGGCCTATAATGTACATTTTTTTTCAGCACCTTGTAAAAGAAGAATGTTTTCTTTTTATTTCTTTTTGTTTGTTTTGCTTTATTAATTCCTCAAGAGAGAATTAAAAAAATGAAAGAATGACTGCTTATAGCTGCTAGAACATACAGTAAGTGATTAAAAAGGACCACAAGATTAAATGTAAAAAAAAAATAATAATAATAATAATAATAATAATAAATGTTAATTCTAGTTCATTGCTGTGGTTCAGTATACGGCTGATCAAACCACAAATAAAAAGGATGCAGCTATTTATTACTATACTGTATTAAAGTCAGATTTAGAAACAATTTGTAATTGACTCAAAGGATTTTTAACCTGATGAATTCAAATAGCCAAGTCAATATCACCAAAAAAGCAAAAGCAAAAAAAAAATCCATGTCATAAACTTGCAAAGGAGAAAAAAAAATCAAAAATTCCTCAAGACCTTTTACAAATAAATAAATAAATAAATAAACAGACAAACACCTATTTCTTAATTATTTTGTGAAGACACTATATGTACCTATGAACTGTATTATACAGTATGTGCATGGTTTGAATGGAATGTATTGCAAACAGTACATGTTATTCTGTCAATACTGCATACATACTTTTGGTATGCATGCCATAGGACTGCATATATAATAAAGAAAAAGAAATTATGAGTATAAATAAAAAGGTTGCATAAAGGAAAGCAGTTTAGCAGATTTTCCCTGACAACAGTGCTGACAGTCGACACCAGTGCAGGACAGAAGCATATCGGATTAGCAGCGGACAGGAAATGAGGTCAGGAGCAGTGACATGGAGAGAGAAAGAAGGGAGGAAGCTGCAGGATGGAAAGGAGCACACGATGGAGTCAAGTGACACACTCTCACATGTTTCCTGATCCTGCAAACGATGCTTCTGACGCGGCTCACCTGGCTTCACAGAATTATTGGCGACCTTCGTTGAGCAGAAATTTAATCAAGTGTGTCACATACATGGGTGTAAACATAATGTATTTTGTTTTTTATTATTATTATTATTATCATCACATTCTTTTTGTGTAACAAAAGGCATGAGAAACAATCATTTCAGTTATTAGCAGTTAATTTTGGTAGATAATTTCTTGCATTCTTGTCCAATAAATTAATAAATATATCTCAGAAAGGGTTTGGTTTTTGCACGATTGTAAAGCCCTGGGGGGTGCCAATACTTTTGGAGTTGATGAAGAAATTTACATCACAATCAGAGGATTATAGTGAGTTATTACTTTTAACAGCCTGAAAGCACTAAACTGATTAACACTGAGTTTGTATAAAAGACAAAAAAGCATGAATGTGTGATGAAGCACGAGATTCTTAAAATTCCTGAGTGTAGAGAATCTGATAATCAGATGAGACCTGCATGTCTTATGCTGCTTTCAATAAAGGAAGAGAAAAATCTTTTTAAACATGCCAAAACGGATAATTTTTTTAATTTAACATTGGCCTGATATCTTGGCAATAACTCACTGATCAGATTGAATGATACACGGATAATCTGCATCTTTTATAAGTGATGCTCTGAACAGCTGGCAAATATCATGTGTACCACTGGAGGTGCTAAAACTTTAAACCAAAGCCAGTATAATCATTTAAAATAGAGCTTGTTGCATAATGTTTTTTTCTCACCCCTTATATATTTTTTCTATTTTGTAGTTTTTTTTTTAAACTGAAATAAAACAACTCTTTTCATTATGCATTTTCTGGTTTGCATTAAGGCTTTTGATATGTTCATATTTAAAGAATAAAGAGTAGAAATGGAGTGTAATAAAGTGAAAGTTTCTTACTGTTATAACAGACACGCCAGGCGCTGTGCCGCTCGACTTCGACCCTGTGATAAAGTGCTTCTTTATTTTTCCGGCCACTGACAGCTGGTGCCCGTTCTCAGACAAACCATCGTCCTGACACAAAGACCGTGCAGCATGTCACTTCAGGTTTAATGATGTGTTTGGAAAAAGAAATTTCTACATAATGAATGTGTAAGTGGCTTACGTTGACCCAGGGATGGTCTAAAACCTGCAGAGCTGTGTATCTCTGCTCGACCTCCACTTGCAGCATATATGTGATGAGCTCCTGCAAAGTGACGCAGACATGAAGAGAAATTTATACACAGTGCCAAAGTTTCACTCAATTATTGTGTTTAGTGGCCATGATGATTCTGTGCTATCCGAATGTTCAGTAAATGTTTACAATGTATTGCAAAAGTATTTATACCCCTTGAACTTTTCCACATTTTATTGGGATTTTACTGTATGTAACAGACCAACACAAAGTGGTACGTATCACAGCTGCTCTCCATCCAATCTGACTGAGCTTGAGCTATTTTGCAAAGATGAATAAGCAAAGATTTCACTCTCTAGATCTGCAAAGCTGGTAGAGATACTGTATACCCCAAAAGACTTGTAGCTATGAAGGTAGTGAAAGGTGGTTTTACAAAAGTATTGACTCAGGGGGGCTAAATACAAATGCACACCACACTTTTCAGATATTTATTTGTAAAAAAAAAAAACAAAAAAAAAAAACTGATTTTTAACCATATTTTCCTTCCACTTCACAATTATGTGGCACTTTGTGTTGGTCTATCACATAAATTACATTTACTTGCATGATTGTAATGTAGCAAAATGTGAAAAGGTTCATGGGGTATTAATACTTTTGCAAGGCACTTAAGAAAGTGTTAAAAAATGATGGGTGGCTTTACAATGGTGTTTAGACCGAGTACACACTCGGGGGTTTGTGTACCTTGGCAGTGTCGGACACGTTGTCCCAGTATGGCAGAGGGAAATCCAGCTGACCTGTGAGAATCTGATCGAACAGAGCCTCCTGATCATCAGTAGTTCTACACACACACACACACACACACACACACACACAACATTTAAATGGGGCAAAATGTATTTCAATACAAACATTTATATTATGTATACACTTTTTTTTTTTTTTACTCTGTTGTGATCACTTCTAATATTCTAATCTAATATTTCTCATTATGAGATTAAATGCATGTCATTCACCTATTTCTACACATTTATTATTTAGGCTTAATAACATTTTCATTTTATTGCCAGATAATTAAGATAATTTGTATAAATACTGTATGCAGAAATGATAATTAAATCTTAAATTATAACCAAAAAGGACATAAAACTTAATAAAATAAATAATATTATTAAATAAATAAAATAATTCAAAGCAGTTACAGTATAATCAACTGACTTAATTTGTGCTGGTTTTATTTAGATCAATTCTATAATCTTATCTAACCTGATAATTTATTTTTTATTTATTGTAATATTTTAAGAAATACAATACTATCTAAATCAGTCTATTTTCATTATTTTACGTGTGTGTGTGTGTGTGTGTGTGCGCGCGCGCGCATACTAATTCGAACTCCTAACAGAGATTGCTGAGTCATAGCTGTGGTTCGTCACTGCATTACTTCACCACCAGGGGGAGCCAAACACCGCAGTGGATATCCATATTTACGTCATACTTTTTGTGGAAAAATGAAGGAATGACCTTTAAGGCCGCTTAATGCGTCTACAGTTTTAATAAAAGGTGTTTCTTCACCACCGAGTTCACGACATGCCCTACATACCCACGGAAAGGAGGAAAGCCACAGAGCAGGATGTATGTAATAACACCGGCTGCCCAGATGTCCACCTTCAGGCCATAACTATAAGAGAGAGAGAACACACACTGTCAGGGTGAAGTGCAGAGTATTGATTATTGCACAGGGATTATGTGTTGTGTAAGGCTGATGGAGGAGGGCGGGGTGTGGTGGGTGTGGTGGGCGCGGTGGACTCACCCTGCCTCTGCGATGATTTCTGGTGCCACATATGTTGGAGTGCCACACACAGTGTACAGAGGTCCATCTACCACCGTGGCCAAGCCAAAATCACCAAGTTTTAAAGACTTGCTGCCATCCTGGTGCTCATAGACCTTACACACACACACACACACACAGAGACACACACAGCATTATTATGTGTCTGACAGTGGCTTTACATCGCAGTCAGTGGAGTTGGTGAATGGATGAATTAAATGCTCGATTGAGCACCCTCCCTGGTACTATGATGATCTCTCTCTTTGTGAATGTCTTTATTTTATCATTACATTAATACTACAAAGCCTGCAATAATAGTAACAACAACAGGAAGAGTATGGTAACCGTAACGGTAACAGTAGGAGTAATTTACTTTAAATGCCATATCAAGTGCTGCTGTAACCTCAAAATCTAAGCTTGTTATTAATTTTATATCGTTTATCCTTGTCATCAAATACTATCATACTGTATTTGGGTTATTAATTATAATTAGGTTTGGGTCATCTGAGTTTTAATTATTATGAGGTTTAAACTTAACTGGTTTAAGCATAAGGAAAAATACTTTGAATATATGTGAATTTTTTGTAACAAAAAATTAGTGATTTTTAATGGGGAAGAATTTTGCTTACACAGCTACAGCACTGCACAAAAGTCTTAAACCCCCCATTTATTCACATTTTGCCTCCAAAATGTCAAAACTTTTTTATGTAGGCTTGTAGCCCTTCCTGAAGGACTTTTTAGCTTACATTTTGGGCAAGTTTTTGGTCCCTGTACCTGACCCACTTTAGAGGATTGTCTTTTGTTTGTTACGCCACACAGTGACCTATGAATCATTTAAGCATAAAAAATCTAACTTAAGGCATGAACAGATGAACAGATGATGACAGATGATCAGGTTGGTGATTAGTTTTTCTGCTGATTGCTGAGTGGTTGGAACAGACGAGAGGGGAAATGAGGTCGCTGCTGAGGTGGTTGTTGTTGTTGCATAAACAACCAAGTTTTAAATTCAAAAAATAAATATTTTTGCACTTTGCAGTCTGTCGCAGTAAAACATTTGCTCTCATTTACTCAATTTAATCTGCATAATTTAAATGAATTTAATATGAAGAAATAAGTGGGGCTCAAGTTTTCATCTCATCGCCACACCACAATGACTGTACTATAGAACTTTGATCTTTATTTAGATCCAATGCAGGTTTTGTAGCAAACATTAGAAGAGACATGTGTACCAGCAGGTTCTCGGGTTTGATGTCTCTATGCACTACGTTCAGACTGTGCAGGTACTTTATAGCACTGGCCAGGTTGTACAGCATCCCGCTAGCATCCCGCTCAGTATACTTATTTGTAGAAGTGATCGCATCGAAGAGGTCTCCACCCTGCAGGTACACACAAATAAAACTGGTACATGATCTATAAACGAATCAGAGGTCCACATGAACTGCAGACGTTTGTCTATTTAATCCATTCAACTGTTAAACTTTGTCTTCTAAAGTCTTCTAAAATGATGTGCATCCTAACAACAAATATAATGAATATGCATCACTATGCAATTTAGAACCGTTGCTACAGTATGTTGCTCAGACCACCTAATCCAATCCTCCAATATTCTAACCTGTTTATGTCAGGAAGAATTAGGGACATTGTGATCATTTCTCTGCAACTAGGGCCTTGAGCCTGACAGCGTTGTTACAAAACATGAATAATATATTGAATAAATTAATAAATGTTTTTCAGAATTGTCTGTTAAAATGTACATTGTACTTGATGATGGTCTTGGAACGCAATTACAAATATGCATTTAAATAATTACCTTGACCAGCTCCATGACCAGGTAGAGCTCACTGTACGTGTCCATCTCCTCGATTAGCAGGACTATGTTGGGGTGTTTCACCCTCCTCAAAATAGACACCTCATTCTGGATCATATGTTCCTGTGCACAGACACAACGCACATTCATGACCATTATAAAACGTCAGACTGCCCAGGAGATGCACAAAGCTGTGACGATATGCACTGTGGAAAATTTTGGGATTTACATCATGTTAATTAGCTTTGTATTATTTACAGTATTCACTGTTCCAATATCAGCAGTCCCAATCTGTAGAGGTTAAAATATTTCTATATCCAGCAAATCCTGGAACTGATGGCTCTGGATCACAAGAATTGAAATGTGTTATATGATTATAAAACTGTTAGAATGCTTTAAAAAGAGACAGAGAGGGAGGGAGGGAGGGAGAGAGAGAGAGAGAGAGAGAGAGAGAGAGAGAGAGAGAAAACAAAA
>JAQQZS010000003.1:5204285-5232961 GCA_030068045.1 Platyallabes tihoni
TAGCGACAACAGACCGCAAAGGATGATGGTCACGCCTGGGCTGATGGGAATTGTAGTTCCCGCTACCTCCCATTCGCACCATTCGCCTGAGCAAACTTTTCTCAGAAGACCTATCGTTTTACCGTCATGCGACCACGGTATTATTGGAAAAAAAAATGTTATTGCGGTACGACGGTATTTACAATACCGTTACATCCCTAGATGTTACTCAAGTTCATATGCATGTGAGGGCATGTGAGCGAATATGTTTGGCAATATAGTCTATCTATCTATCTATAGCTAGCTAGCTATCAACACGGTCTGTCTGTCTGTCTGTCTATCTATCTATCTATCTATCTATCTATCTATCTATCTTATTATTTATCTAAATAATTTCCCAGAATGTTCTTTATCTACATTTTATAACTGACAATACTGCAATGACACATTAGTAAGGCAAAATTAAAGTTTAATTGCAAATAAGAGACATTCCCAGAGAATGTCGCAATGCTGCTGTGCGTGTGTACAAGAGGCTGGTATGAGGTCAGCAACTTGTGTTTTTCTCCCATATAATGGCAGTTACAGACACTCTTACAGTGCAACTGTACTGCACTCAAGTGCCTCTTTTCTCCATGTGGTGGAAACCTCACATACCCTGCTACTGTCAGAACTGTGAATGGGGGCCCTTTTTTCCTCCAGAAACACCTCACTTACTGTGCCTGTGCTGCAGAGATTAGGGCAGATCGGACTGAAATGAAATACTGCAGGAAGTGGCTTTATTCACTTCCAACATCATGACTGTGGTCTGGTACTGCAGGGAACACAAGTAAGAACCCATCAATTAGCCCTCTGAGAATGAGATAATTGGCTTTATATGTGTTCGGGTTATGAAAATTGACTAGTTTATAGACAAGACGGACACCTTCAGGGAAAAGAAACACAGGCAGAAAGGTAAGAGTTGAAGCACTGAGACTGAAAGATATAGTTAACACAAAAATGTAGCTGTAAGAAAGAGCTATAAGCAAAATAGAAAGGTAATAGTGCTTATGCTGGTTCTGCTTCCTGTTTGAAACTGCACACTTGAGACATAGGAAGGTAAAAATGTATGTGTGGGGAGGGGAGGACGGGGCAACTCTTCTACAAGCTGGGCCTCTTTGTTCATTCCCCTCAGAGAACCTGATGAACTGTGCATAAGCCTTTTCTTTCTGTCTGAAAACACTTCTGTCACATTTCCCCAGCACAATAGCCCTCTCCATAACTCTGACTACCCAAGCCTCAAATATTTTTAGTTTTAAATGCAAATATGGCACTGTTATTTACTGACATCATACACTCCATTGTCATTATTATAATCTGCCCCTGCAGAGATCAAAAACAAGAGCCCATCAATCATTACCATGTGAAATAGCAATTGCAGCAGTGACGATAACACAGTGCTCAGAGGATGGTACATTATCATGGCAGTGTGTAATGACCCACTGTAATATACAGGATTATTTAAAAAAAAAAAAAAAAAAAGATTTACTACATTTATGTTTAGTCCCTCATAAAGATAACAACAGGAGGCTACTGTCACTCCTTAGGCTCAAAAGGTATTATAAAATCATTACTTATACAGATAAAGTCATCCCTTTGTAAATGGCTGCAATGGCTCTATTTTATTCTACTTGAATTAGAGCATGAGAGGTCACCAAGCGAGCTTTAGGAGTGTCTCTAATATGGTGTGATAAAACATTCGAGCCTAATCCCTCTTACGTTGTGCAAAAGCATATCAAATCAGTATTAGCTTAAATGACTGTTTGGGGGAAAAAGGTTTGAATGTGAATTTCCTATATCCTTTGGCCAAGAGAAAGATAATCCAAAGGCATTATATTCCTTTTTATATGTGATTATTACCCCAGTTAGTGGGTATACAATGAGGTACATAAAAGTTTTTTTTGTTCTTAACATTTTATAGGTAAAACAACAGCGTATCTCAGTGTACATTTTAAATAAATTCATGCTGATCAGCCATAACATCACCACCACCGCCAAATAAACTGAACAACATTGATTATCAATTATAAACCAGTAAACTGGTGACAGGATCATGGCACCCAAGGCACCAGAAACCCAATAGATCATGTAGAAAATTCATAGAAAATTACAATCACTGGTAATGCTGGATAGAATTATTTTTCTTCTGCTGGACTCTTCAGTATCTCTCTCATGTGGAGTCCCTCAAGGATCTATTCTCAAACCTTTGTCATTTTCACTTTACTTACAATCATTAGCGTCCACTATTAGAAAACATGTAGTATTTAGTTTTATTGTTATACAGAATATCCTAAAGTATCTTTCTTTAAAACAGAGGGATACAATCAATACAATGTAAAACCACAGCTAGTCTCTCTGGGGATGTCAAAGTGTGGATGACCATTCAATCTTTAAGCTTTAATAAGAATAAAACCGAAGACCTAGTGGAGTCTGTCGTGACCCGTTAATAGATATGTGTGCGTATAAATTGTGTGCAAAAAAAACTGTCAAACACTTGGCTATTTTAATGGACAATGATTTTATAGTAGACAGACAAATATAATCAGTCATTTTAATTAACTCTGTTCAGCTCAAGCTACTGTCCATGGTCAAGCAGTTTTTAACAATGAATAAAAGCAGAAATAAATAAATAAATAAATAAATGAATGAATAAATAAATAAATACTAACAAGGATATTGAAATGGTTATACTGTACATGCTCTTGTTGCATCTTGGTTTGGTGTAACGCCCCTTTATATTGACACTGGCCAGAGTTCTCTTATATGTTTGTAGTGTCGCTGCATGTCTTTTAACAGGAAGCAGGAACACACAACACCTATTCTGGCTCTGAGCTCAGTTTAGGATTAATTCCAAGGTCTTATTAACAGCTTCTACATCCTTAAATAATATAGCATCATTTAACATTTATGACTTCTTCAATCCAGCACAATCTCTCAGGTCTATTGATTAGGATTAGGAGTGATCATACCTTTTCAGCTGCAGCTTCTAAACTCTGGAATAAGCTGCCTCTGTATATCAAAATAGGATATACTTTTTCTATCTTACAATCACATCTCAAAAAAACATTTATACCCCCTTGGCATTTATCTCAGTGTAAGACCTGTTTTATTTTGTCTTTGTCCCTGTTTTATGGTTTTTATGTTATATTTCTGTTTCTTTTTATTGTGTTGCTTTTTATGATTGTATAGCACTTTGGTCAATGGCAATGTTTTTAAATGCGCTTTGCTTTTGACGTATCACCAACCCAAACAAGTACACCCCTTGATGGCAAGTTGCAGTGACCTCTTACAGCAGGATTATGCACCCTGCCACACTGCAAAAAAAAGTTGTTCATATATGGACAATGGAACATGACAGAGTTCAAGGTGTTGACTTCACCTCAAATTTCTCCAGATCTCAATGCCAGATACCACAGCGCTCCATCAGCGATCCTGTGGTATCCATGCCTTGACAGGTAAGAGTTGTTTTGGCAACACGAAGGGGACCGATACAATAAAAGGGATGTGGTTTTAGTGTTATAGCTGATTGATGTATAATTGTTTTGTGGGTAAAAACAGAAGACACAGTGTAGTACTAATATCAATCCCAATAATAATTATTTTTTTACTAACCCATCATAATTTTACATGAACATGTTAGAGCAGAGAGAGAGAGAGAGAGAGAGAGAGAGAGACACCGTTGAAGTGAGTCATTTCTGTTAAAACGATGCCCCAGAGGCAGTTTCAGAGCTGGCAATTTTCAACTCATCATTTCGCCCAGATCAGAGATTTCACTCGATAAAACTGATCAAAGGATTTCTAATATTTTTATTTTTGTAAGATATAGTTTAGCTGTTATAGATTATTATACTTATTTTTTATTATTATTATTTTGTTATAAAGAATTAAACCTCTGTCAATGAATTTTTTTTAAAATAAGAATTCTGAAGACAGATATATATATATTTTTTAACTGTTAAAGATTTAGAAATGTTTAAAAAATCATATTTTTTCTAACCTTTTCTTTAATTTTTTTTTTCCCATTAGTTTTTTTTTCCCATATGTGCCAATCCATTGCAGGGGACACTCACACACACTCACACCCAACACACACACTACAGGCAATTTCGGAACGCCAATAAACCTAATCTGCATGTCTTTGGACTGTGGGAGGAAACGAGAATACCTGCAGAAAACCCACTAAGCACAGGGAGAACATGCAAATCCACACACACAGACCCGAGGCAGGAATCGAACCCGCAACCCTGGAGGTGCAAGGCCACCTAAAAGACGTTTCAGCCTTCATATATTTTCCTGTTGTTTATCTATTAAAATTCTGTTCATAATATTCTGAGAAATGGATCGAATCAGGTTGTATAGTCACACCCCTCTCCCCTTGATTATATCTCATTAGAGGTCCTCAAATTGTTTATACCTGCCCAAAAATTTTATACTAAGTTTATTAAATATTTTCAATAATATTTTGCCTGTATACTATTGGTAAGGTTTGTCAAATTCCTGAAAATTCCACTCAGAGATCCTATTTTAATTAATGACATTCAAGCTGACTTCAGGAATATAACCTTATTAATAAATTATTGAGTTCTGCATCTGACACCTTGCACATGCTACATGGACCCCTGATGGAACCAGGACCCCATTGTTAAAGCCACAGTCGTATTTTCCTTAGAACACAGAAAAAACTTTACGAGTATTCTTTTTGGTGACATGTGAGTTCATGTTCCAGTCTCCATATCTTACCTTGCCTCTGCATTTGCCCTTGTTGATGATTTTGAGTGCGTACTCTCGGCCCGTGGATCTCTCCACACACTCTCTCACCACTGCGAAGTTCCCGTCTCCAATCATCCTTCCCACCTTGTACCTCTCCGCTATAGAGGCAGGAACCTGAGGGCCTTCCTCCACCACCTCAGCTACAACACATTACATTTCAACCATCAATCATAGGCAAACTCACATAGGAGCATTAGAGCATGCTGGTCTTTTGCTTTTCTGGAAAAATGCTTTTTTCATAGCGTTTACAAACCTTTCTTCCTTTTTATTTAATTAATCTATTTATTTACCCTGTCTCTACCCTTAAAAAAACTATGCATTTATATGTAACTTCTTCACATTCTCATGCTAAAATATAAATCGTTTTACATTAAGATACATTAGAACTCTCTAAAACTAAATTATTATATATGTTGAGCCAAATTGACCAAAACCTATACTGAAAAGCAATAAAACTTTTATATTAATCGATTATGTTAAATATTATTTAAATACAGAGAACTCAACACAAATAATTATTCATAAAACATATACTGTGCATGTTGCTAAATATTTATAATCAATAATCAGCCGAATTTGAGTCATTAATTTATTATATATTATGTGATATATCTAGTCATGAATAAATCTGTGCATTAGTTTACTGTATAATCTTTTAATAGAGATGGTAACTACTAGATTAACATTAGTAATTACTTATCAATAGTTAACGTTATCAAATACAGTAATTCTCAATGACTCATCCTATAAACTTTAATGTTTCACAACAGCAGTAGATAGTGAGCAGAGCAGTGAGGAAGAAGAGGGGTGTGAGTCGCCCTTATAGACAAACAGTTGACACACTCTATTGGTACAGAGGTAAATGAAATGTACTGTAACTACAACTTTATTGATATTAAAACAGGGTACACAACTGCCACAATTGTGGAGTGACATCACATATATATTCAATGATAAATTAAATCCAAAAACTGTTCAAGTGCTGATTCACAGACTCGGTTATGGAATTCAGTGAGAAGAGACAGTTGTACCTTCACTAGCAGGACCGTCACCTTCATCCATGGAACTGCAGACTTTAGTAGAAGCCAGGGAGAGAGACGAGCCGCTGTGCTGTGAGCTCTGAAAAGTATAGTGTGTGTTCATATATTTCAGCTATTTTAAAGAGTAATGTATAAAATAAAATAAATATATATTTTGCATTTATAGTTTTGTCATAACTCTAGATTTCAATATTACATATATATTCTTTTTCTTGGTCTCGATCTTTTAAATATCTTTCCTCATCACTGCACTTTTCATACCGCAGAGCTAACACCAGTTGGAATAAGCCTTTTTAAATTATAATTTGATAGGTTGGTTGATAGAATGTGAAAGTCGATGTCCTCTAGCCTTATCACAACACTTGACTGAAGCACCGCTGAATAGTCTTTACCTCCTAAATACTATAGAGTTCCTATGGAGGCAACAGTAAAAAAAAATAACACCTGAAACTTAAAGTGCCTGTGGTGTTCTTTACACCTCCCGCTGCTGTACATATGGCACAGGACGGAGCCGTGGTAGGAACAAAGACAGCAGTTTCCATAGAAACGCTCTGTCCTAAATGTGCTAAGAATAACAGCCAGGAAGCAGGTATGTTGAAGTTAGAGTGCTGCGTCCTGCACTCATGCCATTGCAAATAAATGGATACTTTCTAATGCTGATCAAATTGATGCAACAGGTTTTATATGAAATGTAGTACATACGTTTAGTTAGATAAGGAAAGCAATCATTTCTTTATGCATAAATGAAGATTAAAGCTAAACGCTCTCTATAAGTAGGTAACAATCCTTATTATACCTTATTATATCTGTTGCTCATATTATATGTGTTCCATCTTTAGAAATAACAGTTTGGGAAAATTATATTTGAATCATTTTGATTATTTAAAGTGAAAAAAGTGATACTACTGACATTTATTGATCATTCCTCTAGTGCTGTTGAACACATCAGATTTATCATATTATATTTAGATTTATATATTATATTTATATATTATATTTATATATTAATATATAGATATATTTTTGTTATATATTGTTTCTATAGCAAGTGCAGTTTTTACAAGGCTGGTTTGCTAGCCTGATGCCCAACCCTCCTCCACCTTTTTCAACTGGGCTTTGGGATTTTTGTACATGCATAGAATTAGGGGGGTTGGCCCAAGGGCCCAACAGTGGCATCCTGGCGGTGGTTCAGTCAGCAACCATGAGGGTTAACTGCATGAGCCACCACTGCCCATTCTTAGTATTAATTAAACAATATGAAAAGAAGAAACTAAGCTAACAAAAAAGCCCTATAATAAGACAAATAAAGCTAACTATTCAATTGACAAAAAGACAAAAGTAATGGTGGCGTACTGTACTGTACTGTATATGCAGAGGATGGACCAGACTGTTTATTCCTGGATGTAAGCCATGAACAAATGCCTATGGGTAGTGAACTCACTTTGCATATGCATATGTTTATGAAAAAAATAATTGTAAAATTTTGTCATAAGTCAGTTTGACTTATACAAACTCTATTTACTGACTTTCTGTCATAAGAAATTGTCAGAAAAATGAATCTGTATAGACTGGTCAATCACAGTCCTTGTGACGAAATGCTAGAACTAACAGAATGAAAAGTTTTTGCATGAGTGTTTGATCTGGAATGACACAACAGCTTAGACTCAGGCCAGAATACATGGGATACCAATGCATGCACTCATTCATTCACAGACTTGGGGGGGAGCAGTAAGTGGGGAAAAAAAACTATGTGTAATAATAAGTTTAAACATTTCGTTAGTTTAAACAAAACTAAAGTAACTAATAATTTCCATTACTACTTAATTTATTTACCCCATGCATCTTGGTTGCTCATTTTGTTTTTAATGTATAATTTTTCGATGTATAATGGTTACAGAATATAACCAGTGTGTGTCATATATCCATTGTTGCAGTCATATACAGTATCCATTGAAGTTTCTGGACAGACTAGAACATTTCCTAAAATAGCATACATGTATATATAAAATTTAAGTCCATATCAAGCTTTATACCAAAGAAAAAAAAAAGAAGCTTTTTAAATATTGTAGGTCGGAGATCGATCCCTGAGGGTTGCCATGTCAAGGAAGCCCTTAGTGGAGTTAAATTCTGATAAATGCTGTTTATTCTGGAAGAGCTTTGAAAGTAAACATTAATTATCCTGATCAGTGCTTCACAACTGGAGCAAGTCAGCTTGCTTTATTTATTTATTTTTAGTTTATTTATTTATAATTATTTTTTTACTGAAGATGAAAATAAGGAAGATAAATAACTACAGTATCTCTTACCCGCTGTCTCCTGAGGCTGGCTGGGCTGGTGGGAGACGGACTCGGGGACTTGCCTGAGCGAGGTGTAGATAGCTGACTGCCTGCTGTTCCATTAGCTGAGGAGAAAAGAGATGTCTTAATTCAGGTCCTCACACATTTCTGTTTTTTTTTTTTATTCACATATGCCAGAAGTGCTGCTAAATTCTCAAATCTGAAACATAAGGTGTTAATTATTCATTCTCTAACAACAGCTCTGACTGTAGTGCTGGCTGTAAAGTTGCAACATTAAAACCTGTTATATAACATCCTGTACACTACTTGTTAGTGACTATAAATGGATATACAGTTAACTATTAAAGTAGTAATCAATAACCTTGAAAACTGCTTAGTTAAAGAAATAAACTTCACAACATCAACTGAGAATATGAAATCTTATTATTATATAAAACTGCTTTATCACATCACCAAGTCGCTAATTATTTTCCTATAATTACACACCACGATGTGTTTTATTTCATCCTTGTTACATTCTGGTGATGTAGTCCTCTTATTAAAGCTTTCTGTAACATGCAGATTAAAGTTAGTACATGGTGGTATGACTAGTACAAACATTTAATAAAAATAGCAATATTGAAGCAAAGATCACAATGCTTGTAAATGCCAGCTGAATTTTATCTCCGATGTGAAAACTAAATGATATGACAAAATCATGATCTGAAAACCTGCTTGTGTGGAATCAGCCCTCTCGGATCCATCTAGATCCTGCTGTACATCATTTTTAAATGCAAACTATGAGGAAAATTGTTTTGATCCAGACAGTAATTTATACTAATGCAGTATAAAATAAGAAGCATTTTAATAAAGTCTGATTATTTATAGCACAATTCTGTAATTTAACAAGAAAATTATTAAACTAGAAAACATTTAACCAAAAAAAAAAAAACAGAAAAAAACAACACCAGAATTGATTCAATTCAATTGATTAATTTTCCCCTAACAAGTAATAAGATTGCTATAATCTTACCCATTCCACAGTGTAGCAAGCTGCTGGAGCAGAGTGTTATAGCGGCTGAGCTCATGCTGCCCGTGTGTGAGAGTGTGTGTGCGCGTGTTAGATTTCTGTGAATGAGTCGAGCCACTGAATGACAGCACGCTCCTCCTCTTGCGTGTTCCTGACGTCAGAACAGGAGGAAGAGCTGCTGTATACTGTAGAGGGTTATTAGTGATGAATCTCACCATGAGCTAATTATCATAAATTAGACAGATGTGTTTATTTGAAAGTGAAATGGAGTTATAAGTGATGATGAATCCTGAATTGGATTTACGAGTTGAAGCCACAGCAGATCTAAAAATTATCTTTTTTTTTTTTCCCTAATTCTATGCATGAACTAGGGAGCAAAACAAATCAGGGTGAATCATATACATCAGAGGTGCGCTAAAATAATTGAGACCGGCTCTGCCCACATAGAACAGCAAGATGATGATTCAATTTTAGCATCTTTTAGCAGGAACATGGGCAGAGCATAACATCAGCTATATTAAGGTAAAAAAAAAAAAAAAAAAAAAAAGACACACAGTATGAGTGTACTTCTCCAGAATAAAGTAGTGTGATTGTAGTACAAGTATGCATATATGTGTGTGTGTGTGTTAAGAACAAGCAGTTCTGCTGAGTTTAAGCAAACAGTTAAATGGATGAACTGCTGTGTAGTGTATCTTAACCCATACTCAGGGTCAGGGTCATGAACCCTACCCTGGTAACATGACAGGCGCGTGAGTGGGAATACACTTTGTATGGGATCTCAGGTCATCACAGGGCACCAGAAAACTCATTCACATGAACAGAGGGGTAAGTTCAAGTTTATGCAATTACTGTAGGTGAACCAGGAGGAAACCCACCAGGTTAATCTTGCCGGTTAGTTTTCCAGGTAGCTTGCTCAAATGGGCTACAGTAGCTAATAAATGTATCATTTGCACACATCTGAAATATAAGGGTTTCCTTAAAACATAAATATGTAAAACAATTGTGTGATATTTGCTTTAATCACCACTAGTACAACAATTATTTACATTCACATTTACATTTAGGCATATCACTTATCAAGAGCGAGTTACAAAATCATATTGTTTTTAATGTATAATTTTTTGATGCACAATGGTTCCAGTATAACCAGCAAGACAGATGTGTGTCATATATCCATTGTTATAGCTGACTTAGTTTCTGGCTAGACTTGAACATTTGCAAACATACCATTCATGTCCAATATTTAAGTTTATATCAAGCTTTGTATAAAAAAAAAGGCTTTTTAAATATTGTTGGTCTAAGATCGATCCCTGAGGGTTGCCATGTTAAGCTCCCTTAGTGGAGCTAAATTCTGCTTATTCTGGAAGTGCTTCAAAAGAAAACATTAATTATCATGATTATTATAAATTATGGGGAGGCATGGTGGTGTAGTGGTTAGCAGTGAAGCCTTGCACCTCCAGGGTCTGGGTTCAATTCCCGGCCAGGCTCTATTCCCGTCTCTGTGTGCATGGAATTTGCATGTTCTCCCTGTGCTTGGTGGGTTTCCTCCGGGTACTCCGGTTTTCTCCCACAGTCCAAAGATATGCAGGTTAGGCTAATTGGCATTCCCAAATTGCCAGAAGTACCATCAGTCAAACGACCACCCACCAGGAAACAATCTAACCAACCAACAAAAACTAACCAATGTGTAACACACCACTAACATACCAACCACCAGTTTGTAAAACAAATATTTAGTTTAAGATCCACCAAACAATGTCAACCCACCACCAGCGAGCCACCATCACCACAACCCAACAACATCAGCCAACTGCCCCCAACTACAGTAACAAACACCAAAACCTATAATAATAAAATGTGTGATATTTAGTTTAACACCACACAACAAAATACACAGTGCCATAGAGAAAGCTGGTTCATCCAACTGATCAGCATGCAATCCATTTTCCAAACTGCATCAAGCCTCTGAGCACGCAGCGGTACAAAGAGTCTGCTTGTGCAAATGCGGTACACTCAAAACACCCACGCAACACCAGTGGCAGCCACAAGGACTACAAGGGCTCCACTCCAGAGACTCCAGAGTGAGAGTGAGACATGGTAAGAGGGTACAGTAAGCCGTGTGTTTGCCTGACCTGGACTCAGTTATGGTGGGGGATATACAGTACAGTAGGTCTGACCAGGCTTTTTGTAATGTTGATGAAAAATTTTCAATTTTAAACATTTAAAGATTACTTAATTTACATCTAACCATATAGAAATATTAATATTCTAGGGTCTTTCGAGTCAGACCGGGACCGGGATGAAATTTCTCGTGAATGAAGGCATGAGATTTAAAGAAGACTTTAATCACAGTACAGCGATGAGACTCTTACAATATCGGCAGTACAACATCTGAATGATGCAAACATTCTAAAGAAGGTCATCTGTCCATGATTAATGATCTTGGCCGAGGTGGCCGCAGTCGTTCCTGTGAAAACCAATGGATAACTTGTCGCAGAAGAAACTAATCTGTCTGTAGGAACTGTAAACAATATCATTCACGAACTCAGCTGGGTGTTATTGCCACATCCCCCCGTACAGTCCTGACCTCACTTCCTGACATTTCCACATGTTTGGGCCATTAAAAGGAGTTCCTGGGAGGCCAGGGTTTCAGACATGAAGCAGGCATGAGCATGACTCCGGCATACAAAGAAAACTTCCTAAGAAACGTGGGGATACTGTAAGTGTGTTAGTGTAGCAGGGGATTATATAGAGAAATAAAGTCTGTTTTTATTCTCATAACTGTGTGGTGTTATCCTGTACAATCAAATGTGAAGATTGCATGCTGCTAAACACTATCACAAGAAGGCTCAGCACTGCTTTTGTTGTATGTTCAGAGACCATGGTGAGCTTTCCTTCTCACCATGGTTGTAAAGTGTGGTTACTTGATGGATCAGAACTGTCCTTGCACTCGGAAACAAAATGGTCATCCATCTCTTGGTTCTTTTTTTCGCATGCAAAACTGCTGCTTACTGGATCATTTTTGTTTTTCACCTTATTTTGCATAAATTGTACATAACTGTAAATAAAAATCCCAGAAGGTCAGCAGGTTCTGAACTACAAAATCCAACCCTTTTGGCACCATAAGACAAAAAACATAATGTTTCATGATTTGTTTTTTTAGTTTTGTAATTGCATTTTCAATTTTGTTTGTTTGTTTTTGTCTTTTGGTAATCGGATCGATTTTATTAAACATAAGTGCAGCGTTATCCATGCAGCATTAATGCCTAGGAACATAAGCAACATTATGAATCATTCCACAAGCTGCAGGAAAAAACCTTTTAAAAATAATTACTGTTAATCTGTTTGTCTGGTGTTTTCAACTTCTTCCTACTTTCTGACACAGCCAGGAAGCTACACACAAACATACACGTACGCACTTTTGTTCTCTACACCGATAATGGTCCAAATCAGATCACCACATCGCCTCATCAGCAGTCGCAACAACTCTTCAGAGAACCCGACTAGACGTTTCTGGGAACGGGGCTTGCTCGGTGTGTTTGTTCTCCGGGTTTGTCATTAGGGACTCAGCGTGAGTGATGAGGCGCAGCTTTTTGAACGACAGACTCATAACCTGGAGGTCCGGCGGGAGCGCCGAGCAAAGAAATTAGTTCATGCTCTTCTGGCTGCAATAAATTGCGAGATTAACTATTGCCCTTTCTTTTTTTCTTCTTCTTTATAACAAATGACTCATATTTTCATCCAGGACACAATGGAATCATAACCATGAGATCAAATATATTTTAATATCACCCTGTTGAGCAGTGAATGTGTTCAGAGTGGATGTCTACCGTATAATCTGATAAAAACAATTTAATCATGGGCTGTAAAAGTCCTGCTACTGCTGAATGCTACAAAATAAAGATAATAAGCGAACACGAGCAGATATATTTAGGATACTTTTAAAACATAATGTGTTCAGGGAAGTTGCCTGCCATGTACTGTATATTCTGTCATGAGCAATAAATCTGATTAAGGCAAGGGTTGTTAAAGGTGTATAACACTTCAAAATTGAAAAACTGGCAAATGATCCTGGCGCTTAAATTGTGCGAAAGCAAGACTAAGCTAATTAATACAGGCTAAGTTGTCTCCCATGCTTTAAAAAAATAAATAATTTGAATTAATTATATGTTGGCAAAGACTGGGCATTATTTATACATAATTACTCACAAAGAATCAGCCACAAACTAAATGGAATACACTCAAATACAGCCAAGAAAATATACATTTTTTATTCGGTAATACAACCACCAACAACCACTGAACATCCACAAGAACCACCAACAACAATTACACTAACACCAGTTTTTGTCTCCCAAGAACAACCAGCCAACAACCTCCTACTGTACACCCCCAAT
Organism: Platyallabes tihoni; assembly: GCA_030068045.1. Classification (NCBI taxonomy): domain Eukaryota; kingdom Metazoa; phylum Chordata; class Actinopteri; order Siluriformes; family Clariidae; genus Platyallabes; species Platyallabes tihoni. Next base: position 5,217,814 of record JAQQZS010000003.1, read on the forward strand.
AAACACAATCACACAACAACCACCTATAATACCAAAACCACAAGCCCATAAACATCAACACCAGCCAACCACAATCAACAGCGACTACTTCATCCCTACAGCTCACAGCCGAAACTTTCACTAAACACTTGCAAATCCAGTGTATTACTGTATATTATCAACTTCAAACGATTATTTTTTTGTTGTTGTTTTTCTCAGTCTGTATTAATGTACTTGGGGTCAGGGGTAGCTCGGGATTTCCGAGGTTCGAGCCCCTCATGCCACCAGGCTGCCACTGTTGGACCCTTCACCCCCAAGTGCTGAGATAAAATCAAACTGGCAACACGACCCCCATAAGAAACTACTGTATGAACATGTCTCCAGGGTGTGGTGCATCGGTCGCCCGATTCGCCTTTCACCTTAACCAGTTTCTTAATGTACTTACTAAATAACTATAAATTTAGCTCACCATACTGTATGTTGTGAATCTGCATGTTTTAATTTTGCTTTCCTAAATCAAAAAAAAAATACTTGCATCTAGTATTAAGCTGATTTTATTGTCTTTTATATTACAGCTATGGTCCCCTGGCAAGCCAGTGCTTCATACAGTACCTGAGCTGTTAGAGACGGGAGACTTGCTCCTGTATGAGGCACCTCCGCTTCGGGGAGAGCAACGACCCTGCAGCGACGAGAGCCGACCATAAGACTGCGATTTCGTCATCCTGCATTCTGAAAGAGAAAGAGAGACCGAGATGATTCAAAGCAAGCCAAGTACATTATTTGGTTCTGCATTTTTATACACACACACACAGACAGGAAGCCACGCAGTAGGACATTTTATCCTGTTTCAGCACAAAAACATGGTATTGTAGGCGTGGTCTTTTCCATGAAGACTCCACCTCCATCCATAGGCCACAAGAACTCACAGACAATTAAAACCATATGCCATGAGCTCCATCATCATGATGCAATCTTTTTGGAGTAATGGGTTAGACGGCGCTCTACTTTATCATCATCTAAACCCCAAACACCAATCACTTAGAAGAAACGTGTAGAGTCAATGCCAAAAGCATTAAAGATGTTTTCGTGATACAGGGCACCCCACAAAGACACCTTCAATTGTTACCTCTCTGGTAGTGATGGAAAATTAGAGATGGGGAGAAAAATCTATTCAAGCCAAATGTATCTCAATAATTTTGGGTGGCAATACATGTATCGTAAAACACTGACTCCAAAATCTTTTTAAAATGTATTTCTTTTTTATTGGTTTTTAATTGGTCATGAAACGTTGCCATTCCTCTATAATCCTATATAGGTGTTGTATAGGTGGTGCATTCTAAGCTATTTACAGAGCAAAGTGTATTTGCTTAGCATATTCAATACATTTTTAAAAAATAATAAAATCAGGATATACAAACTGAATCGGTATCTACTGTAGGTATCGTGATAATATTGTATCAGGTGGTCCCGGGAGATTCCCATTCCGAATATAATTAGAGGTAATTTAAGAGTCTTACCACTTTCGTCCAACAGGAAGTCATCCTGGTAGCGGAACTTTTCAGGTCCACATGCAATGAATATGTCGTCTTCACCAAAGAAGTCCTGCAGACATGTCAACTACAAAACAACAAGAGAGAAACAAAGAGACTTCAATGTTTAAAAAAAAAAAAATTTGATATTCCATCTAGGAACCTCTGTAGTCCAACCAGGTACCGTGGAGGCCCATGGTGACCATTGTATTTATTCCCATTTTGTACGACCGTGCTAGGACCTCCAGTCAACATTCACACACTTCGGGCAATTTGGGAACACCAGTTAGCCTAATCTGCATGTCTTTGGACTGTGGGAGGAAACTGGAGAACCCCAGAGAAAACCCACCAAGCATGCAAACTCCACACACACAGACCCGACTCTGGAATCGAACTCGCAAAGTGACAGTGCCAACCACTAAGCCCACGTGCCGCCAAGAGAACCATTCTAACCCATTATCTTCCTTTTTGATAAGAACATTATAAGGACATTTAAATTAATCCATTATTCAACTAATTCCACCTGCTGTTGTTAGATTCTATACTGTATACTAAAGCTGTAGTGTGACTTGTAGCAGGATCACTGTCAGATCTGACCAGAATCAGGAATTATTATTTTTAGCTGTATAACATTCGTTGTATAATTATTTACAATTTCTTGATTGATCCTTTAGTCACATGTTTTATGATTCACACTCATGTCATACTTCTGTATGTACTTTCTCTTTATAGTTTACACACACCAGCAAGACCATGTCGCAACACAGTCGAAGTCGAGGCTGTGAGCCGGAATAACAGTGCAACGATGTGAATTATAGATAATGTAAGACTGCGAGACCAATACAACCCGGTGTGTTGTGGTAAAGAGGCAGCCGTGGCGTCATCGCCGACCTTTTTCAGAATGAATCAGCAGAAGGTCAGATTAGTTTAAGCATGCTTATTAGCGCTGAGTCGGGCTGAGAAACAATATGAAATCAAAGAATTTGGGAAAGGGGAGTGCATAATAACATCATATAACACAACAATATATCAGAGCAGAGCTTTGATTTCTTCATATATTTCAGTAGATGGCCTGGAGTGACTGGAGCACTGACAAAGATCAGTGAGAGGTTTGTGTAGAAGCTGATATTATTCAGCACCTTAATATTGCAAAGGTTATGACAGGTCATTTATATTACATACATACTGCATAAGTGTGTAGATCCAAAACTTTTGGAAACATTATTATCTTATGAGATTTTCCTTCAACAAGATAAAAAAAGAAGCCTTTCATCAGAGATGTGAAGGTGTCTCAGAACCCAGACAGGGATTTTGATAAGGACGCAAAGAAACCAGAGAAGATGATTGCATCAGGCCTGAGAGTTATCATGACAAAAGGTCAAATATACGGCAGAAGGAAAAACAAAGTTAATTATACATGAGAGCATATAGTAGCAGGTGCTCACAGCCAAGCTCGTTCATTTCCCTCTTCAGTACCTGCTTCCCTGTTCTGGGTTAGGATGGTGTAATTTGACTAACTAACTATTGAGTCATTTCCAGGCTGGTGTAAACACAAACAACCTACGCAGTAGTGTGGTGGTTATCCCTTTAGCCCTGTGGCCTTGCACCTCCAGGAGTAAGTGCATGGAGTTTGCATGTTCTCCCTATGCTTTTAGGGATTTTTCCTATGCTTTTTCCTCCTGATACTCTGGTTTCCTCCCACAGTCCACAGACATGCTGATTAGGCTAATTGGCGTTCCCAAATTGCCCATAGTGTGTAAGTGTGCAATAGTATATATGGGTGTCTATGTGGGATTGGCACCCCGTCCAGGATGTACCCGATCTAGTCCTACCCGAGTCCCCTGGGATAGGCTTCACAACCATAAACAGGACAGGCTCATATACTGTAGAGAATGGGTGTAAACACAAATACAGTGAGATTGAACTGGAGGCAGATAAAACCACTGTCCTGTGCACAGCTTTATCAGCAAGGACTGGTGCAAAGTGGGAACTGTGTATACTGTATGGGTTGATCAGAGAGCGAACTTATTAGGATGGCGCCATCTAGTGGATAGAACAGTCTTTCTTTCTTTTTTTTCTATCAAAAACACAGTATTTTTTTAATATAATGAAATGTGAAGGAAAAAACTAATTCTGTACATTGATCAGCCATAACATTATGACTACCAGACATCCCCCAAGAGCTGCAGTTTTGGAGTTGCTCTGACCCAGTTGTCTAGCCATCACAATCTGGCCCTTCTTACAGTAGCGGCAGTATTAATATCTCATTGCAATTGTGGCTGGAAGTGCGAGTGGGATATATTAGGCAGCTAGTGAACCTTTTTTCCTGAAGTTGACATGTTGAAAGCAGAAAAAATGGGCATGTGTATGGATTTGATCGACTTTGAAGAGGGCCAAATTGTGATGACTAGAGGGTTGGGTCAGAAAAACTCCAATCTGCAGCTCTTATGGGATTTTCCCAGGATGCAGTGGTTGAGACATACCAAAAGTGATTCAAGGAATGAAAACTGGTGAACTGGCGACATGGTCATGGGTGGCTAAGGCTCACAGATGCACATGGGGAGTGAAAGCTGGCCTGTGTAGTCCAATCTAAAAGAGTTATTGTAGCTCAAACTGAGGAAACGGGCCAAGCTAGTTGCGATAGAAAGGTGTCAGAATACACAGTGCATCAGTTTTGTATGGTGGCAAAAAGTGAGGGAACAACTCAATATTAGACAGGTGGTCATGATGTTGTTATGGCTGATCGGTGTAAATATAGTGCAGAATTGTCTAACTGTAGACAGAAATAAGCTTATTTTATAACTAAGTGCTGCAGTATGTAATTCTGTAAACATTTATTTATGGAGTTTGGATGTTTATCCTGGGCTTGGAGGTTTTTTTCAGATTAGGCTAATTGGTGTTCTCAAATTGCCCATAGTAAGTGAATGTGTGTGTGAATGTTGACTGGAGTACAAAATGGGAATAAATACAGTGGTCACCATTGGCCTCCACATTCCCTAGTTGGACTACAGAGGTTCCTGGATGGACTTTATTTTTATATATGTATCTGGCATATACAGTATATCCATCCATCAGATACACATTTGTTCTAAAAAGGCGCTTTATCTTTAGGCGTATTTCAGCCACAAGGTGTCACTAATGATACATCAATAAGCTCCATCTGAGAACATTCAGGTACACAAACTTGAAGATCCCACATTTTAATAATAATAAGTCTGAGTTAATTTACTGGTTTATGCTGTGGCCAATACAAAAAAGGGGGAAAAAAAACGGGGAGAAGGATTTTTTCCCCTTACTTTATTGTTTCTATACTGGAGATCCATCAAAATGTCAAAAAATGACTAAAAAGTGAATTTTGCTTAAAGCAAAGTCTTTATATGAAAGTGTCTGCCAAATCAATATAAAGTGATTTACAAGTCAGTCAGAATTGAGCCTAGCATTTAAATTAACGATAATATATCTAAGAAGATCAACTAGCATGTACATTTTGTTGTGAAGATGTGTCTTGGATTTGACAGTAGCAATCATACCTGTTCCAAAAAAATCACGCTGCGATTCATTTTTGACACATATCGCGTTTTAAACTGTGTCGCCCTCGGCTTGCTCATCAGGGACAACCTGATCATTATGATTTATACACATTTCCATAATTTTCTTTCGATTTTCTGAAGCTGTTTTGATACAGTCACCATTGTTGAAAGAGTCACATAAATAAAATTTAACTGAATTGAATATTAAACTATGAAATGTACCATTTTTGTAGTCAAATATATTTATCTAGGCTAACAGCAAATAACAGCACAAATGATCTCATTAAGAGGATGTTTGCCAATATTTATTTATGACCTTAAAAACGGTGGAGTAGTGGTTAGCACTATGGCCCGGACCTTCTTCTTCTTCTTTGTCTTTCGGCTGTTCCCTTTCAGGGGTCGCCACAGCGAATCATCTGCCTCCATCTAACCCTATCCTCTGCATCCTCTTCTCTCACACCAACTAACTTCATGTAACTAGCACTATGGCCCGGACCTCTGAGGGTTAAATTTCTGCCATGGGTCTGTGGGGGTGGAGTTTGCATGTTCTCCCTGTGCTTCATACGGAGTGTGTGCATGTGTGCGTGGAGAGTGTGTGGTGTGTGCATGTGTGCGTGGTGGGTGTGTGGTGTGTGCATGTGTGCGTGGTGGGTGTGTGGTGTGTGCATGTGTGCGTGGTGGGTGTGTGATGTCTGCATGTGTGCGTGGTGGGTGTGTGGTGTGTGGTGTGTGTATGGTGAGGTGCATGGTGAGTGTGTGGTGCGTGCCTTGCAATGGATTGACACCTGGTCCAGGGCGTACAATGCCTTGTGCATGTATACTGTATATTGCTGTGTATTTTGATTTATGCAACTAATTGTACAGCACTAATGCCTACAGTACCACAGCTCCATTTAAAAAGGCAGGATTAGCTGGTTTTAGCAAGACCAAGTCAAGATTGAGGTCAAATAAATGCAAGACAAGGAGTGATACTAAGTTCAGATACTGTAGTTGCCATCTTTTGTGTTTTACTCCGAAGATGAAGCTGTTTGTCAAAAATATCTTTAAACATTTTGCATATGAAAAGAAAGCACAAATTGTATTTTTATGAACTCAGAGTCAAACCCAGGCCTGTATTTACTGCAACAAATGCATAAGACTAACATGAGTACAAATACAAATGCCAGTGAATCCAAAGTTAGTCTAGAAAACGTCGTCCTGTTTCAAAAACTGAAACACCTACCTACTGTAGTTTGGTCTTTTATAAAAGCTGTTCAAAGCCTGCATAGTGTTAAAATGTTTTCTCAGTTCGTCAGTATTCAGTAATTAAGGTATCTGTGTGCAGTGGAACGCATTACAGACACTGACAGGTTTTTGAGCTTCTCTGAAGTGTTTCTAATTGCACTGATGAGCAGCAGAAAGGCAGCGGAGATCATGTGGAGCTCCTGCTGCGTCGCATCCTGTCTGTCAGCTCAAACACCTTCAAATGCTGAGGCACTGAAGCAGCAATACAGAAACATCCTGGATCCTACGATGCTTCATTGCAGTAAATATGTATTTGCCAGAATTTAGTTGGCCATGAAGTAGCTAACTTATTATTTTTCTCAGGATAGAAATGAATACATTGCTAAGTTATGTATGATCTACTGTATTTATGAAGGAGATTTCAAATCCAGTTAGGGTTCAACATACTGTAAGCACCTTAAAAATCACATTTTGCAAAAAACAAACAAACGAAAAAAAAAAATGGAAAAAAAACTCTTAGATACAAGCAAACAAACAAAAAATAGTTCTTTCACTAAAGGTAATCTCAGCTGCACACATATTAACTGTGAATTGTTACAGTTTGAGTATCTTCCCCCACATCAATAATAAAATAAATAATTCGACCAGTACAAAGTGGGCCAGAACTTTAGTTCTATAAAACTTTTAAACTGTCCCAAAAATCTTTCTGTATTCATTTTCCTTCTGGCACACTTTGAGCTCTTGTAGAAAAAAAAGCAAGAAAAGAAGAAAGTAGAAAGAAGAAAGAAAATAAAACCTTTTGTAATAATAATAATAAATTGAAATTGAACTTACGTTTTTCAGTTTTCTTATTAACTCTAACATCCTTTCTTCTCTGACTTACACTGTGCAAAAATCTTACGCTGCCCCTCATTTCTTATAATTAAACAAAATAAAATTAGATTATGTATATAAATCAGACTATATAAAAGAAATGAAAAGCAAATTACTGTGACAGGCTATAAAATGCCTAAACATGCAGTAAAAAATTGGTTGTTTATGTACAACCTCAGCAGCGACCTCATTATGATTTTTGTCTGTTCCAACCACTTAGCATTCAGCATCACCGGTAAACTAATCACCGGCCTGATCATCTGTCAACATCTGTACCTGTTTCTCACTGGTTCATGTCTAAAGTTAGTTTTTTTTTTATGCTTGAATGACTCATAGGTGACCGTGTGTCTTAAGAAACAAACAAACAAACAAACAAAAATTCTCTGAAACTGCTTAGGTACAGGGACTGGACTAAATGAGAATAAATACTGTATATAATATTTAACCATACAATAGACACCAGATTCAAAATCTATGATATATAAATAAGGTTTTAGTTTTAAACAGAAATATTTAAAACCAAGATGCTTACAATGGTCAGATTCTCCTAATGTCTAATCTGTTCTAGTTAAGAGTATGCTCAGATGACACACTGGATTTAATCTAAAATAGATCATAAGCTTTTGCCCAACATTTTGTAGTCAGCTCGAGTGCACACTGCCACTAAAGCAAAAAAAGATAGCTTACAACTCTGAAATACATGTAAATATAACAAAGACTCTTTTCAGCTTGGTCAAACTATTAGCAGGTCATAGCTTACTTTAAAAAATGCATTACATTAGCAAAATCATCAAAGGACATTATTTTTTTAAGTGTAAAATATTTCTCAAATCTTAATCTTATATTTAGTTTATTCTCCTCTTATAACACATATTTCTGAATACGGCACCAGTCAAAAGTTTGGATACACCTTCTCATTCAATGTTTTTTTAAGTGATTTTATTTTCTACATTCTAGAGCAATACTGGAGATTTAAAAACTATGAAATATATGGAATTATGTTATTAAATAAGATAACTGACTGTTGTTGTTGTCATTAAGACATGGTCAGCCGTTCTAGAACAGTATTGTCAAGTGCATTTGCAAAACCCATCAAGCACCGTGATGAAACTGTCTCTCATGAAGAACTTCCCAAACTTACCTCTGCTGTTCATTTACTCTAAGTTCATTTAGAGTTACAGTACCAGCCTCAGAAATCACCAATTAACAAACAGCACCTCAGATTGGAGCTATTATGAAGGCTTTACAGAGCAGAAGTAGCAGACTGTGGAAGAATATGGAGTTAGATGGTGTGTTCAAACTTTTGATTGGTACTGTATGTATTCTATATCAAAGATATTTTCACTTGCTAAGATGTAATTTTCTGCAGTGTGTTAATATAGTATCATATATAATCTGTTCATGTTAGATTGTTAAACCCTGGTTACATAAGCAAAGGGCAGTGAAGGTAGAGAACTGGCAGAGAACAGAGAGAGATGATGCGTTTATTGATTTCCATTTACTGCCGGATCAGAGACACAGCAGCATCCCAGAACCTGCTGTCCCCATGCTGTCCCCTGGAGCATCGATCTCCACCGTCTTCACAAATCAGACTCATCCTGCATAGTCTCAACACCCACCTCCTGACCAACACAGATTACTAAAGATGATGATCCGCGTATGGAGCTTAATATGAAGCTGAATGTACTGTATACGGATGTATTGCTAATGCTGAATACTTATGAAATGCTGTATAGGGGGTTGCCAGATTTGAGTTAACCAGATTTTACACCACCTATTGTTTTATATCTCAAATATGAATCTTGTATAGAATGAAGAATTTGAATTATTTATGGTCTTATGTGGAATTACATTTATACAGACAGGCTACAGGGAGTCCACGTTACACAAGTTTCCAGAACTCAAAGATCACATCTGTACTGCACTACGATGACCTCAGCACACAATATTTCTACAGTAAATATTTCTACAACACAACATTTTTTTTTACAGTATACAGTAAGTGAAAATACAGCCTGAACCTACAACCCATAAAAATACCCATTCATTTACTGAAGCAAGTGCTGTCCGGGCCCCTTTCAAATGGATTTACAGCTAAGTTTAAAGAGGAAGAGCAGATCAGGTACCAGACCAGAGAAGTATGGCTCAATCTGCAATACGACAGATGGAGATTACCAAAAGAGGTGATTCATGCAAACCTACAGAAAGCGTGGCTAAAGTATTTAGATAATCAACATGTAATGTTGATTATCTATATGGTTTAGAGCTTTTCTATTTAGAAAAATTAAAAAAAAATTTAATTGCATAATAATTTAGATGACAACATGATATTAGAAAACGTGCTTTAGTTAAATCTAGGCGAGCAGTATTCAAGAGGGCATGCAAGTCAAACTGGGACTTGTGATGAAGTTTCTCATGAATGAAAACATAAAACCAATTGACATTTACAGAGGACTTTGAGCACAGTATGGCAATGAGACTCTTGGTCTCTTTTTTTTAAATGCTGAAAATACTTTAATGGAATCCATTTTTCCTAAAATGACCACCCTGGCCAAGGTGTGTCGGGGCCCTCTGCAGTTATTCCCATAATATTCAGCGCTGATTTTTCCAAGGGTAAGAAACACATTATCCTTGAAAATTAACACAAATTGTTGAAGAGACCGATCTGTCTGTGTGAACTGTTCACACAATCATTGTACACCACTTGCACATGAACTCGGCTTGGAGTTAATGCCACATCCACGTACAGTACTGACCTCACTCCGAAAAATTGCCACATGTTCCATTAAAGAAGTCCCGGTGGGCCAGCGTTTCAAACATGAAGCAGGCCATCCAATCATGGTAATGCTCGGATATACTGTATGCATTATTGTAGCAGGGAATTATATATAGAAATAATGGTAGTTTTTACTCTCATAACTGTGTTCTGTCATTCTGCACAATCACTTCATTATATAAATTTGGCCTTGCACCCCCAGGGTCCGGGTTTGATTCCTGGCCAGGCTAGATTCCTATCTCTGTGTGCATGGAGTTTGCATGTTCTACCCGTGCTTGGTGGGTTTTCTCCGTGTACTCCGGTTTCCTCCCACAGTCCAAAGACCTGCAGATTAGGCTAATTGGCGTTCCCAAATTGCTCGTAGTGTGTGAGTGAGTGTGCTCTGCGATGGATTGGCACCCTGTCCAGGGTGTACCCCACCTCGTGCCCTAAGCCTCCTGGGATAGGCTCCAGGCCCCCACGACCCTGAGTACAGGATAAAGCGGTATAGACAATGAGTGAGTGAGTTCAAAACTGTTACTACAGTAGTATTAGCAACATCATCTTCATTGTTAAGCAATACTTTTCAGGAATCCAACATTCGAAATAAAAGGTTTGACTTGATGACAATTTCACCCTTCTACAGAACCTTTAACAGAAAGGTACAAGCTAAATTTTTTTAAATTAATTTTTCTAAATAGAAAAGCTCTAAACCATATAGATAATCAACATTACACCTAGCTAACATTCTATAAAGCTAGCTTTCACTAGTGGAAACAGCTAGCTAACATGATACGAAGCCAGCCTGCACTAGTGGAGCAAAAATAAACCATACACTTTGCCTCATTTTTTCCCTTATATGAACATGCAGGATTAGGATAAATCTAAACAACAACAACAACATAAAAAAAACAAAAAACAAAAAAAACAATTGTATATTCTGTGTTTAAATATCACCCGGTTTTATAATTTACCTTTTAAGTTACCGATATCCTTTAGGCATATGTGAAGCAAGCCCTATGTTAGAGTTAGGGTCACTGAATAACTGAATGTAAACTCTGACAGACCGGAAGCTTAAGCTCCCACTTAGGAACAGATGATGCATCTGTATTACATTTAGAGTGCAATCTGGATGGAGCAAATGCTGTCTCTAGTTAAAAGGAAATGAAGGAAAGAATCATTCATGAAAACGTCCAGAGTCATCAACAAACAAACTGTTCACAAAAGCCAGAGACAGGAGCAGGAATTTTTCCATGAAGTGGCAGTAAAAAGGAAGTCAGCTGATGACCTGAATGTACTCTATGACCAGTACTGTAATACCAGGTTATCACATTTATGTAACTTTTCTTATTTTTCCTTTAGGCCTTGTTCACACGGGCATTAAATTTTTGGATAAACGAACGCGCTCTGAACGTCCTAGACGTTTATGTTGCGTTTTGTAGTGGCGCTCGATTGACTTCTACACTGGCGTTCGTTTGTCTCTGTCTAACGCCAGCCTACAGCCCAAATTGTAGTTTGTGTGTTAACCTGTGAAGGCAGTGTGTCGGGAACTGGATATGAAAGCCCTTGTCGTTTTATTTGAGGTGTCTCCTTTTAATATGAACCATTTTGCTATATTAGACATTAATCTTCTTGTTTTAAAAATTCTCGTAATACGGCGATGTAGGGAGAGAAAAAAAATCGCCGCCGCTACTGGGTTCACCCTCTGACTGCAAGTTTTTTTGTGGTTTATGAAGAAATGCGAAAATTTACGTGCAAGTTTTTCAATTACTGTCGGATGTCAGTTTCCACTTTTGATTGTCTGCTGCAGCTGGTGCAATGCTGACATTTTATTTAGCTTTTTTTCCGCATTTTCCTATGTGTAGCATGTAAGATCATGGGGTATATCTGGTGCACCGAAGCGTAAAATGAACGTGAAGAAAACGCACTTTCAGCGTTTTCCTTACGTTCGTTGTGATTTGAATGGCAAGAAAAAGCTGCATGCAACGTTTTTTTGACGCAGTATAAACGCGCAGCCGGACAAACGCACATCACCAAAGCCCGTGTGAACACTCTCATTGACTCCTATGTGTAGAAAACCCTCGGCGCTTCAGCCGCGCTCACCGGACGCTACTGTGAACAGAAAAAAAACGCTCGATTTTAACGCCCGTCTGAACAAGGCCGTATATTCCATTACTCAAATTGTGTAAACATGGCTCTGGGAGTATGAGTAATTATTTACACATTCAGTACACATGAACTGGTCATAATCAAACCTAAAGGTGCTCAAACAAAATATTAGCATAGCATTAGTGTAAGTCAACTCTTTCATCAAAAACCTCATCATCATCTCATCTTCTATACCGCGTTATCCTGTATTTAGGGTCGCGGGAACCTGGAGCCTATCCAAGGAGGCTTAGGGCATGAGGGAAGGTAACCCTGGACAGGGTGCAATCCATTGCAGGGCACACGCAAATACGCACACTCACACTCTCATTCACACACTACAGGCAATTTGGGAACGCCAGTTAGCCTAACCTGCATATCTTTGGACTGTGGGAGGAAACCGGAGAACCCGGAGGAAACTCACCAAGCACGGGGAGAACATGCAAACTCCATGCACACAGAGATGGGAATCGTTAACCACTACACCATTGTGCCGCCTCCATCACAAACCTAAAACTTGCATTTAGTAACTTCATCTGTTCTGGGGCCAATGTAATCTATTCTGAAATTCCCTAAGCCTGTCACTGTTAACTATTCTGATTGTTTATCCCCATCAAATCTGCCTGTCCTTTTAACAGTCATTACATATAATGTGAAGAATCACATTCAAAACTGCCTCAAGAACTCATTTTTCACCCTGAGACAGAAACAGAAATAAAGCAAATCCACCAGCAATAACTGGAAGCTTGTCGAAGCTGTACACAAGGAGTGTAAACATATCCATCACAAGCACTTACCCATTAAACTCAGAGTGCAGAGTCATAATTTTTGCACTCAAATCAAACAGCGTATCAGACCACTCCCTAGAAATGGCTATTCATCATTCATGATCCTTTAACGCCAATCACTGTTTCGTTTGATCCACTGTCTAAAGACCCTCCCATGGTAAAAGTATATGGATTTGTTTTGTTACTTTTTGTATTTAATAATTAATAAATAATGAAAAAAAAAAAGAGAGAATAGAAATACATTGATCAACCGTAACAACATAAAAACAACCAGTCTAATATTGTGCAGGTTCCCCTTGTGCCACTAGAGCATCTCTGACCTGTCAAGGCATGGAATCTACCAAACGTCTGAAGGTGTACTGTGGTATCTGGTACCACAATGTTGGCTCCTTCAAGTTATGGATCAGACTTGTTTTTTTTTTCCCCGAACATCACACAGATGCTTGTTTAGACTGAATCAACACCTTGAACACTGTCATGTTTCTCAAACCATTCCTGAACAATTGCTGCAATGCCTCAGGGAGCATCATTCTGCTGAAAGAAGCTAACACCATTAGGGAATCACGTTGCTATGGAGGGTTATACTTGCCATAAAATAATGTTTAGGTACAGTAGGTGGTACGTGTCAAAGTAATGTCTGAATGAATGCCAGGACTCAATGTTGCCCAGCAGAACATTTCCCAGTGCATCACCCTGCTTGTGCCAGCTTAGTGCATCCTGGGGCCATCATTTGCCCATCTACGTGACGCACATGGTCCTGGCCGTTTGGAAATGAAACCACATAGCATTGAAACATTTTTACATAGTTGTGATAATTTCACAGTTAAAAACATTCTACGACCAAAAAATTTGCCTTCAGAATCACAGAATCCCAACAGAGATGCACCAAATCATTGGATATGCATTCAGATATGGTATAGTAAAGCACATGGTGTATACTGTAGTATAAAAAAAATAAATAAATGCAACACTGAAATACGCTGTATGATGACCATGTGCTAATCATCCATACTGTGATACAGAGAAATGGCTTTACACCTTCGTGATATCATCACTCACTGCACCCCCTCTGCAGTACTGCCTGTTTCCTAGCAACCACCTCCAGTAGCCTCATTGTCACAGAAACTGACATACAGCTTCGGAAAAAAAGGAGCTATATACAAGCTATTTATATGCAAGTAAAGGTTAAAAAGGGCATGTTTTACACAATTATTTTAGCTTTCTTTGTCTTTCTAGGTTGCCTTCCTACTATCTCTGAACCCACACCATAGGCATATGCCAACTGATTGATTGATTAAAGCGGCAAAGAACAATTCCAATCCTAGACAGCACAGGAACACATGGCCTTCTCTACACATTTAGTAATGTCCATGCACGGTATAAAGAAGGCCATGCGTGTAATGCCAACATGCTAAAAATGTTCCACTTTAATGAAAATGTATTTAGAATGTTGGATTTCTGTTGCCTCCTTCATACAGTGGGAGCGTCTCCACCTGGCTTGCAGAATACCAGGGTTTGAGTCACACCCATATGGGAGTACACAAGCCACATTACCAGCCTGAAAGACTGAATCTTTTTTTAATTTTACAATAATGTGACACAGATCTGATTTTTTTAGGGCTGTCTGAAAGCACAAATCTGATGTTTTTCAGATCAGATCTGAGTCACTTTTGTTTGTGGTCCTAGATACAGTATATCTCAGACAGTATGTGGCTGGTTGAATGACTGGCGACTTGTGACTTTCTGCCTCTGGCATCATCAGTGAGCACCATCTGCACGGAGACTTCATATCAGTGCTAGCAATAGCTTCTACATCAGTTAACGCGAGGCATTTGACTTTCTTCCTTGTCCATCCTCCAGAGCAAAACCACAAGCATACTGTAGTTTTACTAGAATCGCATCCATTGTTTGAAATGAACAAGTGGCTGCACCAACTCATAACATGTTTTAACCCAGATAACATAAATTGATGTGGACATGTGTGGCATATCAGACGACAAATAAGTCATATACTGTAAAAGTCACTTGTAATTATAAATGTAATCGGTCATGACATGCAAATCCAATTTGACTAAAATAATCAGTACTGATCAATATTGTTTGTAATGCGAATGCAGCCGTAGTGTCATTCCAAAAGCTTGATAAAACGAGCAGGGTTGAACAGAGCATCTGGTATAAAACTGTGCCAAATCAAATATGCAGATTGCCCGCTTAAGCAAAAGAAGAAAGTAAAGCTGGTGTCCGAAATATCAAATCAAATTCAAATTCAAATTTTATTTGTCACATACACAGTCATACACAGTACGAAATGCAGTGAAATGCTTA
>JAQQZS010000003.1:5366943-5382444 GCA_030068045.1 Platyallabes tihoni
GAGAACATGCAAACTCCATGCACACAGAGACGGGAATCGAGCCTGGCCGGGAATCGAACCCGGCCGGGAATCGAACCCGGACCCTGGAG
Source organism: Platyallabes tihoni (assembly GCA_030068045.1). Lineage (NCBI taxonomy): Eukaryota > Metazoa > Chordata > Actinopteri > Siluriformes > Clariidae > Platyallabes > Platyallabes tihoni. The sequence continues at coordinate 5,367,033 of JAQQZS010000003.1, forward strand.
GTGCAAGGCGACAGTGCTAACCACTACACCACCGCGCCTTCTATATTGTTGAGAATACTAATTGCCACCACAAAAAAATATGAATATCTGACTATCTGACTATGAAATATCTGTTTGGATCTTCTGGGGACACTAGGCTAGTCAAAATATTTGAAGAATTCTGAAGAAAGTTCTGACCAACTGCTAGAGAAATTTAAGATCTTACAAGAGTTTGTAGTTTAGAGCCTTTTCAGATACTTTCAGAAGGAGAGAATAAGATTGGTTGAACTTCCTGAAATAGAGGTGGGACTAGTCAAACCTTATAAAGTACATGGCAGGGTTGGCCAAAATGTCCAAAGGAGAATATGAGACTGGGGAAACTTTCTCAAGGAAAAGAAGGGATTACTTAAACTTTATAAAGTGGAGGTGGAAGTTGATTCATTCTGAAGGCGAGGCAGGATAAGTCAACATTTTTAAAGTCGAAGGCAGGATTAGTAGAAATTCCTAAAAATGAAGGTCGGATCAGTCGAACGTTCTGAAGGAGAGGGTGTGATTGGAGAGTTTCTGAGGGAGCAAGTGTGACTGCTCAGAATTCCTTCACGAATGGACATGATTGGCTATTGGTCATTGGTGAGAAATTTTTTGAAGGGGTTAAACAGCTGGAATTATAAAGAGTTCCTTCAGGAACATTCAAGGAATTGAGTGAGCTTGTTCAGAATTCATAAGGAGTAGAAGCGGTTGCTCAGAAATTCTTTAGATGTGAGCGGGATTAGTAAAACTTTGCGAAGGAGAGGACAGGAATGGTTGAACTGTTTGATGGAGCATGTTCTGAATTAAAGTTAAGCTTTTTAAAATTTAGGTTAAGCCTTTATTTGTCACATATACATTATTGCACAGTAAAAAAAAATTCTTCGCATATCCCAGCATAACTGGGGTCAGAATGGAGGGTCAGCCATGATACAGCGCCCCTGGAGCAGATAGGCTTAAGGGCCTTGCTCAAGGGCCCAACAGCGGCAACCTGGTGGAGCTGGGGCTCAAACCGACGACGTTCCGATCAGTAACTCAGAACCTTAACACACTGAGCCACCAATGCGCTTTATTCAAAAATGGTAGGATTTGCCTAAATTTGTTTTGGAATTAATAGGATTGTTTAAACTTTTTGAGGCAGTTGGCATGATTGGTCCAACTTTCTGAAGGAACAATAGGGCTTGTTCTAAATTTCTTTAGGTGCAGACTAAATTGGACAAACCATCTGAGAGCATGTGTGGGATTGGTAAAAATTTTTAAAAAGTTGGTCAAACTTTAAAAATGAGTTGTGGAAATGGTCAAAATTCTTTGTGGAGCCAGCAAGATTGGTCAGATTTTCTGAAAAAGCAGGTGGGATTAGTTTTAGTTTTTTGCAGGAAGGGTCAAGATACTTTCTTAGAATTCCTTTCAGAGCAAGCAAGTGAGGGGGTCTACATTAATAATTCCCATTTAGCGTTCCAACCCTCCGTTATAGGAAAGCCCTATTTTTAGAGCTTCCACCAGGTGGTAGTAAATCTATAGATTTAGAGCAAGCTGCACCATAAAGTACATGTACTGCATAGTTTATTTAAGTGGTAGAAAAAGAATCTGAAAAAAAAAAAAAAATCAACAATAACAACAGAAACAGTGCAATGCCTCCTTTTATAGTATTAAGAGTGTAAGTGTGTGGCACAACCTCTGCTTCTAGGTTTTTTTTTTTTTTTTTTTTTAAGTACCAAAAAGTTTTAATAAAAATACCCTTACAGGGTGTAGGCAGAATACAAATCACCTCAACTGGATAATTATTTAGACTAACAAAGTGGTATGTAAAAACATCCTCACCTCAAATGTCACTGTAATACCGCATGTTTAAGCATGAAGATAAACTGTATAACATCTGGATTACCTGCGCGTTATTCATCCTAAAAAGGCAACAAGAGCTAAACTACCCCTGTTAAAACCTAGATCTTGGGGACTGTAAAAGGTCCGTTACCAAATATGGATCTTTAGTATGTCTAGAGTCTCACAGTAGGAGTCAAGACGTGTGTGGAAAACATGATCAGACACTAGACTGGAGAAAACAAATTAAAATATAAACACAAACCCATTTCTTTATCATATGATGCAATGTTTATTAGTTTTTATTGAGTATAATATGTAATGTATAACATACTAAACTCAGGTATAGTTCATAATGCTAAATGGAACTATGTAGACTAACTTCATAAGTCAATTAAGTGTTATACAGTGCTACAGTTGCTTAGAGAATATGAGCATGAGCACAAAAAATGAGCTTGATATATTCAGTGTAGATTAAATGCACAATTTTACACCGAGGCCTGTATTCAATGTTAAGCACATGTAGTGAGGATTTAATACTGAAATTGTGCACATCTGTACTCAGTCCTCAGCTTCATAGCTTCATTTCACTTGCATATACTGTAGCTATTCAAATCAACTGGTGCTGTCTGCATTAGAAGTTATAACTGCAATATGGGCCAAAATCTACATTGACTTTAAACAGCAATGTAGCAATAAACAGTTTAATATAATGTAAAACAGCAGTTAAGAAATACATAACTATATGAATTATCCAAAATTATAATAGCAGCTGCAACACTTTATCCACAAACGTGCAAACTCCATGCAGACAGACCGGAATCGAACCCCGATCCTGGAGGTGCAAGGCATTTTCTCTTATTATTATTATTATTATTATTATTAAAATCTCTCAAATCTTGTTGTTCTTGTTGTTCTTGGATGCTCCCCATCATAAGGTGGTCATCACAGTGAATTGCCAGTTCTGCACAATACTAAATGAACGAGATACCCATCCTGATGCTGATACTACCCCCAATTAGTTTTTTTTTATCCCCTAGTCTTGGGACCAGCACTATGGCTACATTCAGATTTCCAGCGTGAAGTGACTCAATTCCATTTTTTTTGTTACTTTAATGTGATATTGGCCTTATTTTTGGAGGCTGTTTTTGTTTTTCGGGGTCACTTTCATATGTGGTTCTAGATGGGATATATACCTGACATTTGGTCATGTAACTTGAATGAGAATGGGTAAATCTGAATTCTTGTGACTTTTTACACATGAGTTAAGGTGCTCGGTGACGTTAGTCAGCACCGACAGAGCAGGGATTTCATGGCAGTGCTAGCAACAGCTGATAAAACATATAAAGCGAGGCGATGCGTCTGGCTTTCTTCCATATTCTGGACCTTAAGAAATACATCCAGCTAAGTGCTTGCAGTCCTCTAGAGCAAAATGCGTCCATTGTTTGAAATGAATGAGTGGTGACATAAACTCGTGACGTATTTTAACCCAGATGGGACGATCCAAAAATGTATCGACGAGAGCATGTGTGCCGTTTCAGGGGATAGATGCATCCACAATAGAGTCAAATAAAAGTCACGTGTGATTATGAATGTGACCTGTCATGACGTGCAAATTTGATCTGACTAAAATAATCAGAATTGGACAATTGGACACTGGTGTGGGGCATTGACTGGGACTCGAACCCTGGTCTTCCACATGGCAGACAAGAAGCCTATTACAGTGGGTGGAAACTAGATAGAGAATTCAAAACAAATTAGCAAAGATGGCGAATAAACATAATTATACTAACTAGGACATGACAGTTAAGGACAGTCAACCGGAATGGATTCACAATTTGCTTGGAGGTCTGGGAAAATTGAGTTCCTGTTTCACTAATTTACTGTGACATTATACATACATACGTACATATAAACTGTGTACACAGTACAAACTGATTACTGGGAAACTATCACATTTACTCTTCATGTTTATTTCTACTTCTTTATGTTCTTTATTTTTATTGTCTCGTATATTTCTTTTCCAGTATATTTCAAAACCCATGATATCGCCTTTATCAGTTTTAAAGTTTCTCTTTTGAAAGGAGTAGTCAAGAAACAACAGACAAAAAAATTGCCTTAAAAGCTTGGCACAAGAACACCGGGCAACTTTCTCTGTGTTAATCTCTTAAAGTCAACTCTGAATACAGCTGTATATATGCATTGAGGTTGTTTAGTCTACATGGTTTATACATTGTATAAAGGTTACGGTGCAAAAAAAAAGCAGGTAGGTGGAGAACAAGTGGCTGTGATGAGCCAGTGTTAGGTGATGCTAAGCTGCATAATGTTACATGGGAAATGGTTTAATATTGTTTTTAAATGTTATTGCCTGAAAACATCTGCATCTGAATTTCTGGCAATGTTTAACCAGTCAACTATTCAAATGCTCAGAAGATGAAAAAAATAATAATAATGACAAGAATTAAAAAAAAGGGTTCTTTTATGTTTGTACATGCTAAAAAAAAGCATGAACAATAAGGCTTAATGAAAAGTACAGGGTATTGTTCCTGGATCAGGCAGCCTTCTTTAGATTTGCATGATTTACAAGCATTTTCCACGAAGATGCACAGCATGTAATAGCACGGTGTTGGCCCTGAATTGTTGGATATTCACTGAACTGCTGAAGAAAAAATGCCACAGGCTTTGGCCTTTCCCTGAGACTTTAGATCAGAAGCACATCTATTTTCAGAAGTATGCCAGTTCCACCTCATGGCCCGACTGTACTTCGGCATGCCTCGGCCCACCAGCATGAGAAGGGCCCCGATTCTGACCTTAAAAGGTGATCTCGCTCATCATCTCGCTCATATTATGTGTCTGTTGGTGAAGGAGAGCAGATCTGATCTCCGGTCTCAGATGGAACTGGCTCTCGTTCCGCTCCCTCCTCAGACTTAGACACATTTCCACCATCTATAGGTCTCTGAGTAAGGGACTGTTCACATTTGTCCTCCTCTGTATAGTCAAATTGCTCAATCTCTGATTCCCAGTCTTCGAATACCGCATAAATGTTTGTGTTGGAACAGTGATTTGTCTTTCGCTTAGAGTTTTGGAACATACCGAAGTCAGTGGAAATGTCACTCCTGTGCTTCGCTTTGGCAGAAGTTTCAGGCAAGGACAGGGCCGAGCCGTTGAGGAGGCTTCTCCGAGGATCCAGCACAGGTTCACAGCTCACCTCGCATGGAACTGGCTTGATTTTGAACTGGTGTAAACAGCCCGGATGTGAAGAAGCTGATGTTCCTGGAAGCATTTTGCGTCCACGCAGAGACGTTCGACTGCCCTTTAGCATTCCCAGCACCTCAAAGCGGAAACTGGAGATATCCTGCTTCAACTCCTGCAGAGGAAACAAAGATTGAGTGGTGACCATTATGGGGCAGTTTAAATTTTCTTCGTGATTATCTTACTAAGCCCCTTAGGGGACATATGAAAAAAAAAAAAAATCAGTCTAAACCATGTATAATTAACTTATTTATAAATAATGAAGATAATTATAGAGATAATCATAATGCAAAACTATGTGAGTTTGCAAAATGCTTGTGTGAGGTTAACCAAGCCTGCCTTCTATATTATGAGTGGTTACAAGAATTATGTTTATTCTTTAATATCTATCATTAATTATTATTTTGTTCATAAAATTTTATTATTTATTATAAACATAGAGGATGAAATCAGAACTTACTGTAAATCATCTCTATTAGTTATTATCTTTATTATTTCTAAAGATCTGGAGGTATATGTTTTTGCGAGATCTTGGAATATCGCCCCCTTAGTGGTTTAGTATTTCCACAAGGGCTTATACTCACAAATTATTTGTGGTATTAAGCCTAGGCAATACAAAGGTTTCCCATAGGAGATCATGTAAATGCAGATAATCTGTTCCAGCCACCCAAACATACAGTATTACCAATATCATCCATTTCCAACACTATAATCATATTTGTACATTATAAAAAAAAAACAATCAAAACATTTAGAAAAGACACGGTAATGAAGTGAAATATAAAACAAATAGACATTAAACCTCACTTAACTTAATTTATGATTCCTCTTAGCACCAACTGCTTTAAAAACAAAACTGAAAGCGGCTCCATTTTCTTCCTGCTACTGTCCTAGTTAATATTCTTGTGACTCATAGTGCTATGTATTCACTTACTTCACTCGGCTTTCCACTGATTTTTGAACAGCTCCTGGACATGCGCGCAACTTTTGTGCCGTTTGGTTCGTTTTCTTGTATGCCGAAAATGTTTTGTACTGTATGCCAAAACAAAATTCTTGCGAAATTTCAGCCCTTAAAGCAAAAATTCCCAAATTCGTTCATGTGCCGAGGTACCACTGTATAATTATAATAATTACATCGCTATATGCTTTTCATTAAAGAGGATTCCTAAAAAGCATTCTTTTACTACCTTGAAGTTTTCTTCCGTAAGCCCTTCTTCTTTCTTGGCATCTCTGATCATAGCTGCTACATACCTCTTCACCAGGTTTCTCAGAACTTCCTGTTGAAATAATGACAGAAAAACAAAAAGAAAGTCATCCACTTCCTGATCAATATCAACACCTATTGTTCTGATAGTCATGGTTTTAACAAACCTGATATTGGTGACTGAGTCGTACTTTTTCAGCAGCCCTCCTCTAAAAGAAAATAAAAACTTGTAGTTATTTGCACACGTTTTCCATCTCTTAGGGTGTGAAAGTTGGATGGTGTAGTCTTTATTATAAGGTGTTTCATCACTCCTGAAAGGAACTGACAACTGGTTATTTACAATCAGCTCGCACCCACAGTTTCCTCATGGAGAGGAGTCACAGTCCAGCTGTCAAATGTTTTTCAGTTTGAAACATCTGATTAAGCCCTGATTTGCCTGGTGTTTGTCATTTTTCAAAAATTTGCAGAACATACAAATGTAGATATGCAAATACAAGAACTCGGTTCATTTATTACTTATTTTCCTCAATTATGATACCAGGATTATGATATAAATTATTAATAATGTACAATACATGATGATCATCCATCTATAAAAAAAAAAAAAACATCTCTAATGTAAATATTCAGCTCACCCCCAACGCTCCAAACGTTTCTGTACTCCTCAACCTCCTTCCGAAAATATGAATCTTAATCCAGTTAATGAGGTACCACATGGATTTGGGGCTGGGGATAATGTTGAACGGTGGTGGCAGTGTACCTCCTTCTTCGAAATAGCTCATCCACAACTTAGTCCTGGCAAATTTCCACTCAATGTCAGCATGATCCTATAGCAAATAAAGACTATGATAAATCATCCTGGCGAACAGTCATCCTGTTCGAACTCAGCTCATTCAATAGAAGCAGGCAATAAGTCAAGGCAATAAAATGAGTCTTGAGATAGGGTTTGCAATAGGACTTACTGCAATGTGCTGATACGAGTTGTTCATCATGGCGATGAGCATGTTGAGAAGCACCACCAGGGAGATGATGTTATACGTGCCAAACATTGTGGCTCCTACGAATTCTGTGAACTTGTGGTCAGGTTCAACGTTGGTCACGTACAAACTGATGAGACCGAAGATGGACCAGAACAAAGACTGCAATGTTTCAAACAACCTATAAGCAGAGAGATGAATTAGAAGCAACCAACTCTGTAACCCTTTATTTTAAGGAACACATGACGTTTATAATTGTTTAGTAAAGTGTAATGGTTAAATGAGGGAGGAAGAGACAAAGGGGAGAATTTTTAAGATTCATTAACAATAATTATTGGCAGCCGACCCGACCTGGTGGCCTCGCCCCTTTGCGGGGTTGCCTATGCAGGGAGCCTATGGAGTGAGCGAGGAGTGACAACAGGTTGAGGCACACGTCTATCACAGACGCATGCCGTGACAGATGTTTACTTGAAAGTAACATAATTAGTAATCTGATTACTTTTTACATGTAATAATCAGTAATGTAATCAAATTAAAATGTAAAAGTTGTAATTAGTAATTTGTAGTAGATTTTTTGAGTAACTTACCTAACACTGTGTTCTCTATATATTAACTGTCTATATATTAAATGATTTAGTATATAGATCTACTGGTAAATTGAAAAGATTTTATAATGTTAATATTCCTCATTTCTACACTAACTGATACTAACTAATAATTTACAGAAAAAAAGTATATATATATTCACAATATACAGAATAATATATTGTATTAATAGAATACAATATATTGAAAAATACATAAGGAATCGCCACTTTTCTTAAACATGCATAAAGCTTAAATAATGTTTCAGTAGAACAATTATAAGTATGAATATAATGGTTTTGTCTTCATTGCAATATATATACAGTATAACCATACATGGTCCATTCATTTATTGCAAAATATTAATAAATATAAGCACTAGTTTCCTATATATGTAAATGTATTATTTAATATAGTGCATTATATTTTACAATATATTACCATATTTTTTTCCTGTAAGGGATATACTTTATACTAAACCATGATTCAATTAGACAACCACTTAATGCATTATTAATCTAAATCTGACTTGTTATGAATAAGCCATGTATATATGCCAGATTTAGACTTTACTAGATTTAGAACATGTACAGAATTAACTCTGAATGTGTTCCTTAAAATAAAGTGTTACCACCAACTCTAATTTATGCATTTGTTATTTTTGAGTTACAAACAGATAGATAGACGAACGTTGAAAAAGCATTGTTCTGATCTTTGCAGCGGATGCCCGTGCAGTTATGGCCTTTAGTCTCGTAGTAGAAATAGAGCTGGTTGAGGCCGTTGGCGAATGCCAGAAGCACCAGGCAGTAGATGAAAAGGAACTTGAGGATGTCTAACAGCATTCGGCCCAGTGAGATCTGCAGCGGGCCGAGGTGGGAGTTGGCGGTGAAGAGAGAGATGAGGCGCAGAGAGCTGAAGATGTTAGCGATGGCGAACACAGCCTCGGCCACCAGCGTGGGGTGCCACATTTCCCAATCGTCCCTGGATTTAATCTCATTGCACTGTCATGGGACAGAAAGGCTCGTGAATAGTATTATCATTTCTACCATTATTAGTATTAGTAATAAAAAAAAGAAAGTACAGTAAGTAGGTTGTAATCAATCATATTCTTTACTCTTAAAACTGACTTTGGAAACATTGACATTGGAAACTTCTGCTTCAGTATAAATATGTTTTCAGTATCCCGCAAATTTCATTAAATAATATATATATATATATATATATATTTTTTTTTTTTTTTTTAATTGAAAGTACTACTCTAGTGATCATTGAAGTAACACTCGTCTATATTGCTTTATCCTGTGTACAGTTTATCAACAGTATCAAATATGTGAACACGTAACAATTAACATTTGTTTGAATAAAGCATGTTTTTCATTGTATCACAATCCCTTGTTGTCCAGGATTGAACAAAGCCAATCATAAAGAATACGATGTACGAGGTCTACGCCATTTTCTTTCTACACAACACTGCTTGATTTTTATAAAGAACACTTTGTAGTCGGCTCTGTTTCACTGACATGACTGCTTGTAAAATATATCTACTATAGATCACTGTTCTTTTTGTGCTGTTTGTTCATTAGCATGACCAAGGTACACTACCTTTACAATAAAAAGAGATCATTCGTGTTGGGGAAATTCTCACTAGTACTGTAAATGAGCAAAGGATCAGACCAATACCCTATATCAGTATCAGTTCTGATGCATACCTTATACGAACATTAGTTAATGTAATGCAGTTCCTCATTATTTGGTTATTTGATTTATTCTGCAATGTAATTACTTTGTTATTAATACTTAGTGTATTAATGTTGAGGATTGTCCTTTGTTTACATCAACTAATGAGTTAAATAATATCAGTTAAGGAAACTGTGATGTAAATTGTTCCCAATGTAAAATCTGTGCTCCTGCTGCAATGTTTGCTTCACATACAGCATTTTAAATTTGGCCAAAAGCAGTCCTGTTGACTGTTCTGGTCTATTTCATGCAGACTAAGCTGCGGTTGCATCCTGGCATCTCGATTCTGATGAGCTCATGGCCGTATGTGGGCCAGATGAATGTGGTAAGTTTTGGGCCGCCACTGGGTCATCACTCATTCACTATCTGGGTCACTAGCCTGCCAAGTGTTGGCTCTGATTATTGTAAAACAACATACCTTTATATATGCGACTAACTTCAGTGAAATGGTTGCCAAGTAAAGAGAGTTCATAACAAAATCCATAAGGTTCCACCAGTCGTGGATGTAATCCTGTAATCCACCGTCCCACATCTGTTTGATTTCTGTCCATATGAAACCTATTGGAAAACCCAAAAGATTTACTGAATTAGGGCCTGAACCCCTTTCAAAGACATTTTGATATAATAAGGCTTAAAACAGCCTGAGATAAAGGGTTTCTGTCTTGGGTCCGAGATACATGACAGTGTCAAAAGTATAACCTGAAATCGATGAACCGTCAGATCCAGGGTTATAATGCAAAGACGTATGAAAATTCACACAAGAGAAAAATTTAACCCTTAAGGATATTTTTTGTAAAAGTACTACAAAAAAAAAGGTTAATCCATTGTTGCGTATAAAATATGTGTGACAGAAATCGATAAAGAACTTATGAAAATAATGCAAGGGAATTAATGAAATGATGGAACTGTTTTGTCTTTATTTATTGCTTTTATTTATGTAATTTATATCCTTTTACAATTACAATGAATGCATTATTATTACAATTAAAAGGAAAATGTAAATGTAAAAAAAAAAGAAAAAATTGTGGTAATAAATTATGCAAAGAAATGTGTTCAATAAAGCCATGTTTCTATTATTAATTAAGAATTATTAACACTTCTCAAACAGCTTCCTGACAGAGCTTTACCTATGAGAAGTTCTATAAGAAAACGACTTGTTTTATTGAAAGCGATTCATTTTAAAATTAATTTTAAGCTAAACTTATTTATACCTATTTATTTTGTGACATACATAATAACAGCAATAATTGACAATGATTTCATGTTGATGTAAAAAATGCAACAACAATGCTCTTTTATTTGTTTATGGCCACAGGTAATATTTTAAAAGAAATCAGTGACAAGTTAATTCTTGTTTTTTCTTAAATTTTATTGGCTAGAACTTGTTCTCTCACCAAGTTGTTTCTCTTTATTTCTTTTTGTAAGTAGAGGTAGAAGGTAATTAAGTACTTTGTTTCTGTACCTACTTTAAGTACAGTTTTCAGTACTATACATATAGTTTCTATAACAAATGTCTGTACTTTCTACTTAACTACATTTGTGCATGGCATTGCATTACATAACCATACAGGTGTATAGCATTTGAGGTGGTAATACCAGCCACCTGCTGACTAGTATACTATGTAACTGTGATTTTGTGATTTGCCACTCTCTAAAACACACTTCTACCTTTTGAAGGCTACAGTGAGCTCATACAAGCTCAGTACTTTTGATTACTTTAATAGTTTAACTTTTACATTTAAAGTTAAGCACTTTTGTACATTTTCTTAAGTTGTTCAAATTCAAATTCAAATTCAAATTTTATTTGTCACATACACAGTCATACACAGTACGAAATGCAGTGAAATGCTTAAGTGTTTAAATGTTTCCTACAACACCTGGGCTTTTACTCAAGGACAGAATTTGTGCCCACCACTGCTTGTCATGTTATTTATAAACCACAAAACTCTCCTAGCTGAAAAGTCAAAAAAAAAAAAAAAAAAGTGCAAAAAAAATTAAAACCAAAAAAAATGTCTCCTCACAGAATTTTTCATCATCTAAATGAGATTATGACTGCTTTGGTTGTTCTAGATACTGTATTAAGTATGAAGCCTTACCTATAATCCACGGGAGGATCATCCACTCGACAGGGGTTGGCTTGGGACCTTGGCGGTCATGCTCCAGGGATACGATGTGCCGCGAGGCCAGCAGGAGGAGGAAGAGGAAGGTCAGGTAGGATGCCGTATGACAGATGAACTTGAAGAATGGCTTGCGGATGAAGAGGCCGATACGGCTTTTGGGCGCCACCAGGTAGCAGATGGCGAAGAGGGGGAAGAGGAGACCAATAAGGATGCACGTGATGAATTTGCCAGCCCAGTGGCGCCTTCTCCATCCCGGGAACTCATCGTACCATCGTGAAGCAAGGAGCTGCTGACAGTTCGGCTGAGCCACAAACTGATCAACACACAAGGATAAGAGATGGGTAGCACAGTGATTTACATGTACACTCCATGATTAACTGCTGTGGTACAGTAAGGGATGAGAAAGCACTTAAACCATCTTACTTAACCCAGTAGCTAAGGTATCTTAGGGTTCTAGAGGGTTTTAGAATGCTAGACTTGTTCTTTTTTATGCCTGCATGGTATAACAGATTGATAAAAAATTGCCAAATTAATAAATTATAGTATTATACATTATTTCTTCCTTATTTACACCATAACATTAAACTGCACAACATTAAGCCCAATATCATGCAGCATTTTTTAGTCATAACAGCAGTTAAGATATAATATGCCTGTGATTCATGTTGTCCATGTTAAATTCAACATCAAATTGAATTTGCTGCGTACACAACCATATACAGTATGACATGCAGGCAGTGAAATGTTTGTACGACTGTCCATTATGTAAAATAACATGAAAATGGACATGGAAATAGAATTACATCAAAACAGAATTAAACTACAAATAAGAAATTTACACTACAAAATGCAATTAACTAAGCATTTTGCTATAAAATGGAAATTAAGTTATGAAATAAAATGGAAATAAAAAATTTATGTAAAATTTACAAAATAAGTATAAAATGTAAAAGTGTGTGTGTGTGTGTGTGTGTGTGTGTATTTAAATATATATTTGTCCTTAGCCCAGGTAAATGCCCCTGACATTGTCTCTGGTGAAAAAGTGGCTTGACACGAGGAGTGCGACAGTTGTAGCACACGTTCTAGAAGCTCTTGAAGCACTGACTCCAGCTGCAATCAACTCCTTGCGAATCTCCGCAAAATTCTTAAATAGGCTTCGTTTCACAATCCTCTGAAGGCTGCAGTTATCCCTAATGCTTGTGCACTTTTTTCTACCACGTTTTCCTCCCATTTTACTTTCTATTAAGGTGCTTGGATATAGCACTTTGTACATGTCGGTATGACAGAAGCAGTATGATTGAAACAAGGAGTATGAAATATTGAAAGATGTGTCAGCAGTAGTGTGATTGTCCATGCACAATGCATCTTTGCTAAATATACATACTATTAAGCTTCAAACTATAGAGTCTAGGCACCAGCTAGTGTCTGGTCTGAAGAGCTTCAGCTAAACAATTTACATGAATGCATGTGACTAGATAATGAAGGACCTGCTACAGAAACCAAACTGTTCAGATGTTTAGAGAACTGAAAGTTGTTGATATCAAGTTATTTTTAATGTGTTCATTAGCTATTCTACATTATACAACAGGCACTACTAAGTGGAGTTACAAGAGTGTTTATATAGGAAATACTTACTAAATGTGTTTGTAATGTAAAATTCCACTTCCTAGCTTGAAACGATTGCTAGAGTAGTTTTAGATGGATAGATTATTAACCCTGAAGAACATTGCAAATGTCCAAAATAAATAAGGACATTGATTATGCACTGTAGAGCTTACGTATAGTCAGTTGACATGAGTCACATACAGTTGCAATGTAAAACCACAAGAATATTTGCATGTATATAGTAATATTTTTATACTGTATAGTGTGCTTATATAAAAATATGAAATGAAGGTATAGGTCACTGGTACCAATATGGTAAAATAAGATTAAAAAGGAAGAATAAGGTAAAGGAAATAAATAGCAGGAATACAGTATAATATGAAATTAAATGCAGTACACTCATTGATATGTAATTCTACGAGGGTGAATCCAAAATTATCCGCATGCTGGATGCAGAATTTATTTTAATTACCTTTTAGAAAAGACAAGTACATAATTTTTCGAAACATAATGTCCTTGCTTTTTAATACACATTGTCCATCTGTCAACAAGCTTTCAGGGAGCCAAACAGGTGAAAGTCAGATGGAGGAAAATCAGGACTATAGGGAGGATGCTTTAACACCTCCAAATGCAGAGAGTTGACAGAAGATGCAAGATCATGACGCCCTTGTATTTCAATCCGAAGTTTAGACTTCAGATCTTCAAAAAGCGTCTCACTGTAAAGAGCACCGTTGATTGTTGAGCCTTTTTCCTGACAATGTTCCAATACTGGATCTTGAGAATCCCAGAAAACTGTAAGCACTGACGAATTTTCCATGTGATGGTTCATTTTTTATTGAACTTTTTGTTGTTTCAGTACCAGTCAAGTCCTCCGATCACAAAAAACCTAATCACTGCACATTGCAAATTGCTAGTGGGCGTCCATCATTGCTCAAAAAGCAATTACAAATGAACTGAGGCAACACGTTCACAGCTGCACAGTAGTGGCTGGGGGGACAGAAGCCTTGAAAGGAAAGCGCTGATAAGACAGTGCAACAGATTTGTTAATATAAACAGAGTGCGGATATTTTTTGACAAAATGTAAAGTGTAAATAATAACTGCAAATTAACAGCAGTAAAAGTGACTGGGTCTATTGGCAAAATGTGTAAACCAGAGAGCTTCAGATACCTGAAGCTAAAAAATGAGAGAGTTCTGTGGGTAGCACTGGGATGTACAGTATGTCACAGAGCCTTAGGCCTAGAACTCCTAATCCGTGTTCCCATGCCTCCGTTGAGAGGTGTTGAAAAGTTGAATTACCCTGAGGACAAAGGATTTTCTCAGTCTGTTAGTTAAGCAGCTTTGCGACAGAAGTCTTCCACTGAACACACTCGATGACATCATCAGCAACTACAGCAAAGGATTCTTTTCAGGAATAGCACTTTTGACTTAAAATATAAAAGCTTATTAGATGACAATAAAAAGGACAATGTGATTAAATTCTACCAGAAGCATCTTTAAGAGAAAGTTACTCACCCTATGCCTTCAAGCCTACACTAGTTTGCATTATAACCACCCACTTGCCTCATAGGATACTGCTTCATTTTATGTCTTTACTGGTGTTATTACATATGGTTGACAAGAAAGAAGTTTTTAGAAAAAGTTAAAAGGTTAAAGCTAAAAATAAGCTGATCAGCTTTAATGTAATCAGTGATATTATTATTTCAGGCTGAAGCGCAAGTACGCAGAGCTTTCTGTCTAACTTATTAATACAAAGAAATGACAGGAAAACCTTGGATTGCGAGCATAATACATTCTGAAAATGTTATTGTAATCCAAAGTACACATAAACAGAGAATTTCCCCATAATAAATAATGGAAACTCAGATGATTCATTCCACAAAAAAGAATTAACTACTCACTCAATCACTCATCGTCTATATCGCTTTATCCTGTATTCAGGGTCGCGGGGGGCCTGGAGCCTATCCCAGGAGGCTTAGGTACGGTGGCCCTGAAGTGCAAAACAAATTAACAAAACTAAAAACAAAAAACAAAGCTGAAAACAAAATAACAAAACCCAAAACTAATTTTTTTTTGTTTGGTGGGGGGGGGGGGGGGGGGGGGTGGGTGG
>JAQQZS010000003.1:5414525-5425912 GCA_030068045.1 Platyallabes tihoni
ATTCTCTAATTTATTAGGAAATGGGGTTAACACCTAATCATGCATGGAAAAAAAAAATACTGTCAAATACCGTGACACCGATATAATTTTGAAAAATACCGTGATATCAATTTTTGGTCATACCGCCCAGCTCTACTCATCCGTGATTCACTCTCCGGTTACCGAACAGAGAGTGTATTTGCCTGATGACGAAAGAAGTACAACTTAACATAAACAACGCACAAGATACTCAAGCTTACGACATTTTATTTCTTTGTATTAATAAGTTAGACAGAGAGTTCTGCTGTACAGAAATACAGACAGGCATGTACGTGGGCTTCAACCTGAAATAATAATATCATAAAAAAATAATAATATAAAATAATGATTACATTAAAGCTAATCAGCTTATTTTTAGCTTTAATCTTTTATTGTTTCTAAAAACTCTTCCCGTCAATGACGGCTACTTATGCTTGTACATTATAAAAGACTATATTTCCAAAGGTTGAAGACCCCTGACCATCACTCCCATATTTGATTCTTTCCAAAATACTATGAAGTTAGGAGCACACACACTCTGATAGAATGTCTTTGTGTGATGTAGCATGTAGCATTACAGTTTCCCTTCAACAGAGCTAAGAGGCAAAAAAAAAAGACCCCATGAAGACATGATGTATTAACCCCACTGAACACCTTTGGATGACCTGAAACACCAGCTGCACCCCAGGTTTCCTCACCCAACATCAGTGCCTGACTTTGCCTGTAGTATAGTATATATCACATCTGATAAAAAAGGAACCATGTGTACTACACATTGAAAATAAAATATAATATGATGAATGGAATGTGAAAATGAAAAAAAATATTACATGCCAAGCATGTGATCACAGGTGATGTTCTGAGTAATCTGATTGGACGAGAAGCATTCCATCAGTGATGATAATAGATAGTAACAACACTGGGACTTCCAAGCCTTGGGTGCCATATTCTTAAGTGAAAATGTAAAGAGAAAATGACAAGATTTACAGAAATGTTCATCATGGTTTATTCTCCTCTCCTATTCATGTACATTGTGTAAATGAGAAATAATATGAACTTTGATTAACTGCAGCCTTTAGATTTCTTTTTATATTGTTTTTTTTATATACATACTATAATCAATCTCACATGAGAAGGCGTGCTGTTGTAAAGAATAACAACAGCACAGCTGTGATGCCGACATAGACACGACAGCACAGAAAATCCAAAGCTGCAGTTAATATAAGGCTTACATCATTTCTTAAATTGCAGCACTTTAGGCTGACAGGTGGAATAAATCAACTCAAACAAACCAGAAAAGTGGAAAAACATGACCTTCTATGCTTCAGTTGGACAATAATGATGCTATGTCAGTGTTTCCAATGGGTCTTCTCTCTGTTTATTTCTTTTTTTTAGACATGGATTGATCGGTTGTAAAGTTATAATGACAGAAACCATTATAAAGTTTTTTTTTAATTTACTATTGATGTCCAATTGTGTCAATCGACAACATTGGTCCAAACCACAATAACTTAAAACCTATACATTTTGAAAACCTGGACAAATTGTGTGTAAAGTTCTGGAAGAGAAAGTCTTATGGCTCTAAAGAATAAACGAAAAGATATTGTGCACACATAAATAATGCTTCTAAAAAAATTTCCTAAGACCATGACACCATGCTTACATAACAGATGCTAGAATTTTATTGTCAGTAACTTGCCATGCAGTCTGATATATTTCTAGGTAATCAAGTTGTGCTATAATCAAATTGGAAAGTTC
Source organism: Platyallabes tihoni (assembly GCA_030068045.1). Taxonomy (NCBI): domain Eukaryota; kingdom Metazoa; phylum Chordata; class Actinopteri; order Siluriformes; family Clariidae; genus Platyallabes; species Platyallabes tihoni. The sequence goes on from JAQQZS010000003.1 coordinate 5,416,302, forward strand.
ATTACTGGAACAGCCTGGCTGACTTACATTAGAGCTATGTCAGTGTTTAGGGCTGAATGAAAGCAGAGTTCCTTAGCCCTAATTTAAGCACTAAAACACATCCATGTTCAGTTTATTATGCCATACTGTATATGCTGTCAAACAGTATAGTCAACTTTTCTGCTTTCGGAAAAGCTGTCAATGTGGCCTAAACGTTTTTCAAACATGCTTAATCATTGTGTTCATTGGAATTAATCAAAGTGGGTTCCACATAGACCTAATATTGAGTGAAGACAATATGAAAGATTTTTACACTTATCCAGTCAGCCAATCGTGTTGTGGTGCTGTAATGCATACAATCATGGATGGACAGGGCAGTAACTTTAGCGAATGTACATATCAAAGATTAGGATGGAGGGGGAAAAAATCAGGAGACTCCCGGTGCCAGACGTTCTTGTCCGATTTCAAAAACGTCTGGCTTGCACGCATCAAACTCTCTAGAGCTTTTATACAGAATGATACACCACATAAAACATCTAGTAATTGACAGTTCTGTGGGTGGAAATGTGGTGTTGGTCAGAGAGGTCAGACTGCTTCGAGCTGACAGTAAGTAATACGATCAGACTTTAAAACCATGGTAAGCAGAAAAGTGTAACAAAACAGGCAACATGCAAAACCTTGAAGTGGACGAGCTACAGTTCAGCAGAAGAGGACTACATCAGGAGCTGGTCAGAGGATCAGCGATACTGGGCAGCTGAAAATTAGAAATCAATTACCTGCTCAGTTTCGGCTCAGGCATGGCTAACTGCATGAGTGAGTACGTGTTCATTTTAAAGTGTCTGAGTGTATATACTTGCTCAAATGAATGATTGAGATAAAAAAACATATTTATGCTTAATTATGCTCATACACAATGACATCATCAAGATTGCAAATGTCTGTTTTGTATTTGCTAATAATTTCTTATAATAAAAAAAAAAGGAAGAAAAAAAAAAACATGACCTTGTGGTGCTGAATGCTACTGCTACTGTTACTTTGACCATTGGATTGAGAATTCAGAAGCACTGTGATATAGGAATTGTTAACAGAATGCACTATACAGTAAATGGTGTTATACAGTGTATCGAGATCAGCACAATGTTATAGTTAGTTTTGTGAATTAGATCACAGATTTAAAATGACATGCATTATACTAAGGTTAAGTATTTTTTTTAAATGACAAATAATAAAAATGCAAAAGTATTGTGTAGGTTCCCCTTGTGCTACACGGGTAGCTATGACTCCACAAGACTGGGGTATGCTGTGGGTGTCTGGTACCAGGACTTTAGCATCAGATTCTGTGGGTGCTATGGGGCTTCAGCAGATCAGATTTGTTTGTCTGGCACATCACAGGGGTGCTCAGATTGGGATCTGGGGAGTCTTCGCCTGCTTGGCACAGTACGCAACGAGCTGTGGTGCATTGGGTGTTCTGGTGCCTTTCTATCATGGCCAGCATTGACGTTTTCAATTTGTGATGCATTAACTTTTCTGAATTGAGCTGGTTCTTGGTCCCTGCAGGCATGGATGAGCCCTGGGTGCCCATGATCCTTTCACCAGTTTACTGGTACATAATGGTACATCATTGTTTTGACCTTTTTTTTTATGGTTTTACTGTTATGGCTGATTTAGATTTCGAGGTAAAAATAACACAATTTATGTGTGCCTGATGTTCATTACTCTCTACAACAGCTTGTCATTACAGCTTGTATTCCTCTTATACCATTATAACTTGCTCTACCAATGATTACAATTTTCTATTTGTTAAAAAAGATGTCCTATTTCTTAAACTTAGTGGAACATCCACAAATCAAGTTACTTCCTATAATTGTACAGTTGTACCCTTACAGCACCATTTTTTTTGTCTTTTCTGTGCCAATAAGGTTGTGATGTTACAGAGGAACATCATTTTCAGCATTGAAGAGCATAGCGCACTAGCATTCATTAAAATTTTATATTTAAAACAATAATAATAATAGCATAATAATAATGGTACAAGTTACCCAAGTTCTCAAATGAGTATTTATTTTGTCAGAATGTTATAGAGCTGTTACAGGAGCTTGTAGGTAAGCGCGCTGGCTTTTTTCCTCTCAATGTTTTTCCTGCTAATGAATGAGTTCCTCTTCATTGATTTTTTTTCCTAAGGTACAACACTACAGCAGAAAATAGAGGGAGGGCATCCATCAGGATTAGGAGCAGCACATGTCGCTGTTGCTGTTGTTGTCACTGTTGCTGGCTCATTGAGCATGCTGTAAGGACAAGGAGCAACAGTGTCAAGATATCAAGGCTTCTCTTACAGATCTGTTTCAAGTGTTTTTTAATTTTTTTTTATACATTCTTTTTTTAATTGCTTTTACAAATGAAATTTGGCCATTTTGCAATTTGTTTTGTCATCGCTGCAAATTCGTTCCATTGCAAAGTCTTTAAAAGTATTGCATTTATCTTCTCAGATTTCACAGTAAGAAGCAAGAGAAAGAAGAACACACGTCACTCCCGTGCTACAAACATTGCTGACTCATGAAATTACACCAAGCAATTGTTACTGCTTGAGGAATGCACAATTACAGCTTCAGAAACTTGAATACCGACTTAAATTGCTTTAGCCTCAACGCAGAGGGCGATGTGTAGGCACATTAGAAAAGTCTTAATTTGCATAGAAAATGCTGAATGAGATTAAAACATTCAGCTAGATGTGACAAAATGCTTTGAATATCTTCTGTTGCCTAGACTACTCTTGTTCTTGGTATAGAGAACAATTTTTCTCTAAACGAACAGGTGGCAGCTGTAGAAAACGACGCTTGTGCTGGAACCTCAGGTGTAAGAGTTTTTTTTTTCATGATCTGTCCTGATCAAAGAGAAGAAACCATATAAAATTGTGCTTTAAGAGCATTTGACGGATGGTTGATTCTCTATTATATTCATTCGTTCGTTCTTTTATCTTCGGCGCTGCTTTATCCTGGTCATGGGGACTGTGGATCTGCAGTGCATTTTGGGAAAACATGGTATGATGTGAAAACACATTCATATAGCAGAGCAAGGTGGATCGGCATAGAGAAGTCATCTAGTAAATATCTGTATCTGTAGTATCTGAAGTAAATCTACATGGACACAAAGAAAACATGCAAAAAAAAAATAAAATGCTTCTATACAAAGAAACCTCAATAACTGCTCAATTCTGTATCACTTTATCTCTATGATATGCAAACTGACCTCACAATTATAAATGTGTATCAATTCATATAACTAGCTAGCATTCATTATGGGTTAATCTACTGTATGCTTACAATGGCAAGTGATGAAGTGGCAAGTGACCATTCATCTTCTAATTAGTGTATGTGCGAAACATGCATCTGCTATTTCTGGAAAGCTGCACGTGGATCGAGATTTTTCAGTTTTATGCAAATTGAGTATAACGTGCTGTGACAAAACAGAGTGTTCAGCAAGATGAAGGTTGGAGACGGGAGGTTTTGATGTCAGCTGTCACTTTTTGTTCTAATGCACTCTTTTAGTTTATACACACACACACACACACACACAAGCACACACAGGATGCTGGGCTTTGGTTTTGTTCTCTCACTCTCTCCTGTTTGCTCATCCTTCTCATTGTTCCTTGGCTAAGTGCAACAGACAGACGCTAATTAGACCCGTTCTCATCAGGTGTGCATTCTTTCCCATTCATCTGACTCTTGCTTCCTTCACAGAGCGACCCTTGATCACAACCCTGCCACAACAACGTTGGCTTGGTTGATTCCTCTGCAAAACCCAGTAAATCATTTGCTCTGACGTTTATTCAGTTCGGCACTTAAGAATTTTGTTCCTATTAACATGGATGTTGAATATGATTTGCAACATGCATGGGGCAAGGGTTGCTCAGTGGTTAAGGCATTGGGCTATGATTTGGAGGGTCCCAGGTTCAAACTCCACCAAGTGTTGGGCTCTTGAGCAAGGCCTTCAACCCTCAGATGTATTATGAGGATAAGGTTTAAAAAAAAAAAAAAAAAAAAAAGAGTTGCTCTGGATAAAGGTGTCTGAGAAATTCTCGTTTACTCATTGTCTAAACAGGGTTGCGGGGGGCCTATCCGAGAAACTTTCGAGCATGAGGCTGGGTACTTCCTGGATAGGGTGCTAATCCATTGCAAGGCACACACTATGGGCAATTTTTGGGAACTCCATTTAGCCTAATCTGCATGTCTTTGGACTGTGGGGGAAACGGGGAGATTATCTAAACTCCATGCACACAGATGCGGGAATCGAACCTAGCCAGGAATCGAACTCAGACCCTGTATGTGCAAGGCAACAATGCTAACCACTAAGCCAAAAAAGTTTATAGCCATGGTTTTATTTTATCCTCTCATATACAACTTCTAATTGAATGTGTATAGTAGCAATAGTTAAGCTTGGGAGGAAGTAGCAGAGATTGTTGGTGTCCCTTGTGAGTGTATACAGCTAGTTTAGTTAGTTTGCTTTGTTAATCTATCTAAAGACATGTAAATCAGTGGGTGAGTTGTACTTAGAGTAATGATGTATTTCCAATTTGTATTTCCATCATGTCTCTGGTAGCTTTGCTTTAATTAAGGAGCGCAGCCAGACATTTGTTTCTTTAGTCTTCCAGTAAAGTCATAGTGCTGATCTAACATTAGCTCGGGTGTTTGTTTCTATTAATAGGTATTTTCCTTCTTTAATAATTGTTTATGTTTATCATATTCGATTGTATATGTATTTTATTGTATACAATAAAATTTTTTATTGTCGATTGTATACATGGATCATGGGACCCAAGGCCAATGTACACTGATGGGGACCAAAGGCCAGCCCTCCCAGACCGATCCCACAGAAAAGCACAATGAACAGGAAAGAACAAAGCAGAATGTAGCACAATGTGTCAAAAAAAAAAAATTCAGTGCTTTCCATGAAAGACAGGAATCAGAACACCCAGTGCATTACATCCTACTGTGGCTGGGGTTTAGCAGGAAAAAGACTTCAAGGTTGTTGACCGGGACCCACAACCCACAGCACCCACTACTGGTGGCCCAAGGGGAACCAAACAGCTAAAGGAGGTGGTTAATGATAATGGTTAAAAGTTATGGCTAATAATAAACTGTGCTAAAATAAATTTTAGAGACTTATTTATTTTCATTAATCTGTGTTTCGCTTTTAAAACCTTTTGGCCACTGCACAGGGCATACATTAAAAAAATTCTCACGAGATCAGAACGATGATTCTCACTTTTGAAGAACCCTCACAAGCTTCTGTGAAAAGCTGAATCAGTTTGTCGTATGTGTGCACGTCCCATCTGGAGAGTTTTAAACACAAATGCCACTTGCAGAAAAGCAAGTCTAGTCACTGTTAGTTTGCGCAGTGTGTTCCTGCTCCTGTTATGACACTCTGTAAAGAACAGCTTGGGCTCTGAAGAAGCATGTGCTTGTTGTTTGCCCGAACTGAACTGCATGGCAGCAGTACAAGTGAAATACATGAAATTGTGAGGCTGTGATGCTACCCGCTGTGCCATTGTGCTGCGTCTGTTCATGTCACTCTATTCATTTTTACGTGTTAACAGTATTGTCAGAAAGCTGCTTTTTCCCAAATCCCTAACGGACAAACCGAAAGACGCAGAAGATGACACAAGGGTGAAAATCTTGAGAGGAACCAGATTCTAAAGGGAACTCATCCTGATGTATAACGTGCGGCGTGTAAATTCGGCTAATGATCCTTAACAACCAGCTTCCTGTGTTGTTTGCAGATGTGATTTTGTGGTCTGTCTCGCGTTCTCATCTTTCAGCCACCAGCTTCTGCAGTCATGGATCATTATGACGTAAAGTACTAGAGGAGGCTACTGCGTTGTCAAATGTGGTTGGGAAAATATATCTCTGACCTTTTGAAGTGGCTTATAAATGTTTGAATAACATCCTGGATGCTACACACTGGTCCACCTGTTTGTTAGGGCAAATATCTAATCAGCCGAGGTCTGAGTATTTATGAAACTGATGATCTACTGGGATTTCACGCATAACCATCTCTAGGTTTACAGATAATGATCTAAAAAGGACAAATATTGAGTGGCCAGTAGTTTGTGGGTGTGTTTGCACTTGTAGGTTGGAACGGGGTTGGGGTCCTCAGCAATATCACTTCCCCTTAAGGCCAGTGACCATTGCTGTGAAGTGATTTTAGTTTGGCTTGTAAGATTAGCAATAATCTGGTCTGGTATGTGTTTGGTCACAATATTAAATGGGAGAACTAACTTGTACCCTGCGATGGATTGGCACCCTGTCCAGGGTGTACCCTGGCTAGTACCCTAAGTTCGTGGGCTAATTTCTAAGCCACCCTTCGACCCTGTACACACGATTGTTACTATTATTATTATTATTATTATTATTATTATTTGAGCATTGGAGTGCACTGGTGGTAGGTGTTTCGCCTGCCATGCGGAAGACCCGGGTCCAATTACCCAAACCCCAGATAGTGCCGGTCCCAAGCCTGTATAAAATGGGAGGGTTGCATCAGGAAGGGCGTAAAACCTGTGGCAAGCTTGTATAAAATTATTAAGCATGCACACAGAAACACACTGAACAGACTGCTAGGCAACAACATTCTGGGCTGCTGTTAGTTTACAGGTTCTATAATCATGCCAAGTAGCAAGATTATGAAAGGCAAAACAAACTAAATCCCTGCTAGTCCATTTATAGCAACATGCCCTAAGGATTAGCTTTTATATTTTGGCTAATTGCTTTGTTACTATAGCGTAGTAGCACACACCCCGACCCACAGTTGTGTCAATGTGTAGCCTGAGTGTGTGTGTGTGTGCTTTCTATAAATCTGTCAGATCTCAGTCCTGCAGCTCTTTTAATCACAGTTAACTTATTAAGTAGCTGGATGGGATTCAGCTCCTTTGGAAATCGGGTGAAATCTTTAGTAAATGAAGATATTTAAATGCAAAATGGAATATTGATTTAATTCCCATCAGGATCAAATGAAAATGGAAAAGGATATGAGTATCCAGTGGAAAATTATTGATCGATTTTGGAAGGAGGATGTGTATAATTTCCCTAGACTAGTTTTTGTAAATGTGTAACGTTTCATCTCTGTTCCATCTCCAAAGCACATCTTCAAAGCTCCAAAGTACTTACAGTATCTTACAGTACAGGGGAGGGGGTGGGGGGGGGGGCGGGGGTGACGGGAAAATGAACATGAAGGTGAATATTATTATCAGAGAACTATTTTTTGTTGTTCAATTTATACCATCATGATTTCCCCTGTTGGTTCTTCATGAGCTTAACACCATTTTGTAATATCCGAATATTTTTCAGAAGTCTCGGGTGTCATTCTTATGACTATCACAAAGATCTGACATGGTGTTTAAAAAAATGGCTTGTGGTGGATTGGTCCTGACAAGGTAGCATAAGAACATAAGAAACTTGGGAAAATAAAGTTTTGTGAAGAAAACGAACAAATAATCACAATGAGAAAAAAAAGTTTATGGTGTTTTTCATGCTTAATTTTTGGTTCATTTTTTGATAAGATAAAAAAAAAACACATTATTATCACATTTTATAGCTATGTACTGATTTTTACTCAGATTGTACCTGTGATGAAATATACTGCATCAGCATGATTCCCAGATAAAGTTCATGTATGAGAAAGGGAACCCTCTCATATATATAAAGATTAGGCAAGGTGCCTGTACATCCTGGACAGGGTGCCAATCCATGATTGAAGGGCACACATACACTCACATGCACATCCACACACAACAGGCAAATTGGGAACACCAGTTAGCATTTCCTTGGAATGTGGGAGGAAACTGGAGATATCTGGAGTAAACCCACCAAGCACAGGGAGAACATGCACATAGACCCGAGGCGGGGATCGAACCCGGGCACTGGAGGTGTGAGGCGACAGTGTTAATTACTAAGCCACCATGGCCTTTTGCCTTTTTATATAATTATGTATGTAAGTAATAATACAAAGTGGAAAATTTATATATAAAAGTGTGGTATGTGTCACGATACACCAGGTCACGCCCACGCCTCAAGCCAAGCCATGATCACCTGCGACTCCGTTCCACACTCCAGCCCACTGCTTTCATTTTGCCGCCTCATTCACCGGCTCAACACACCTGTTCTGCATTTCATTTATTACCTTGCTCTATATAACTCTCTCTAAAACCACCACCCCTCGCCAGATTATTGTGTGCCTTCATGCCCAGTTTTCCAGCGTTCTTCTCTGCCTTGACTTTTGGATCTCGACCCATGCTCTGTTTCACGGACCTCGCTCACGTCTCACGTTTTGGATTACTGCCTTTTTGGATTTCCGGTTATCGACTCTTGCTCACGTTTCATGACGACGCTTCAGGATCACGGACTGTATCTGAACTCTCGGCTTTGAACCACGCATGCTCTTGCTCTCGATTACTCCCCACGGATCAGACTTGCCTTCAGCGCACGCCGGCTCTTCACTCACGCACGCTCTGCTCTAAGCTCGCGCCGCGCCTCCTTTCATTCATAAAAACTATCAGCGCGCAATTCATCACAGGATAACCGGCGCTGTTTTCCATATGCGTCCTGCGCTTGGATCCACCACGCCTGCACGGACCGTGACAGTATGGAGTGTGTTATTAGACTTATACCACAGCAATGTTCAGTGACAAATTAGTTCTTGTTATTATTTACGTTAAAAAAAATAAATAATAACAAGATATTCCAGATTCTCCTGTATTCTCTCTAATAACATCATCTGACCTGGACTCTACTATTGTGTACGTTCGGCAAATGAATTATATCTAACAGCCTTTATCTAAGGAGCATACAAGGATACTTAAAGCATTTGGGAGGATTTGTCATCAAGCAAGGCAATCACCTGCATGGGGCCCCATGCCAGGAGAAGGCACCTGAGGGCTGTCAAAATTATTTATTATTTATAAGATAATGGTGATGAATGCTGGCTGGAGAGGCACTCTGCAAATTCTTGCTTAGGGCTCCAACTGACTCTTGAATCACCTCTGTTTGGGAGAAAATGTCATGTCCTCATGTGAGGACATTCAGCTCTCAATAGATTAAAATGAACTGCTTGTTATGTGACAGAGAAACCAGAAAACTCAAATTGAAGACTCGTCAATTTTGCAAAACACACTAACTATTCCAAGTGGAGACTTCTTCCATGAATGTTGAATAGCAGTCATCTTGTTATGGAAAACTTAACTATAATTATTTTACTTCTGTTATTAATAGCCAGTGTATTAGTGAGGTTAATCACTATTGATGAGGAGGCCTAGAGTACAGTAAAGCTGGCATTGCAGTTCATGCCAATGGTGATCATTGAGGTTGAGGTCAGAGCCATCTGCAGACCACTCCATTGTTTCCACTCCAACCTCAAGAAACCATTCTTTGTAGATCTTGCTTTGTGCACAAGAGCATCTTAGCTCTTAGCTCCAGTGATGTGCAATTGTAAATTTCACAGTATACTAAGGTATTCTATATAATATTGTGTCAGAACGAACTAACCTAGAGTGACTAGAAGACGTAACTTTAGCGGTTAGCCCAATGTAGCGTGGATGGTAAACCCAAACGCGGAAGAAAGCGAGTAGGCAGGATAACCACGCG
>JAQQZS010000003.1:5461922-5473737 GCA_030068045.1 Platyallabes tihoni
TATATTAAGATGTTTACTGACTGTATATATATATATATATATATATATATATATATATATTGCAGTTGATTTAATATTGGTATTCTGATCAGGAATGTGATTTTCATTCAGATACATTTTATGCTTTATAAACATCATTGCAATAGCTGAATAAAATGTTTCCTTTCCTTTTATTCTTCTTCTTATTTTATAACCGTTATTATTACGATTATTGATATTATATTGTTTGTAATTATTATCATTATGTTTTTGTTGTTTACCTATTTAAAAAAACCTGTACAAATGTAATGTAAACAGTTAATGAAAAACAGACAAACAAACAAACAGCGAAAGTGTTTTCTGGGCTTTGATCATAGAAAGACTTAACATTCCCACAGAGCTCAGCGCTGTCTCTGTGTCCCGCCCTCTATCTCTCAGAGACAGTCCGCGCGTCCAATCATGAGTCAGCTCGCGCATTCCGCCACAAGGGTAAGCCAATGGGATGAGAAGTGGGCGCGGCTTGGGTCGCCTCATTTCTTCGGGCATGAAGTTTATCCGCGAGCGCAGAAGGCGCAGGGGGAGAATGGTGCGCTTTTACGCGGACGCGTTGGCGCGCGCTTTACAACACCGCGCTGTTTTACTTTAATCTTCTTCTTCTTTTTTTTTTTTTTTTTATTTCTCCTAGTGTGCGTGTGTGGATTTTTTTTGTGATTTCTTCTTTGGATATTTCAGAGACTGTGGCTTGAACTGCACGATGGCTCAGAGCAGATCCGAAAGCGCTGTATGGAGCTTTATTATGGCGCTGAGTTTGCTGGAGGTTTCCTACGTGCGCGGGTTTGACAGCCTGGGACTGAGCTATGGCCACAGGTCCGAGCTCTCAGAGGACGCCATACTGGTGGCCAACAACGGAATCCGGGTTCCCTTTGGCAGATCAGTGTTTGTTGACCCGATTAATGATTTAGTCCTGCAGGTCCGACCTGGAGACAAGTGCACCATCACGGTCCTGGACAACGACCCATTGTCGCAGAAACCGGGTCAGCTCAGCCCTAAAAAGTTCCCATGCGAGTTCGGACCCAATGATGTGAAATATTCCCACTTCGGATCCCGCAGTCCAGCCAAAGACAGGGTACGACTCCAGTTAAGGTACGACACCCAGACCGACACGGTCATCATCCCGTTCATGATGGAGGTTGAAGTGATCTTCACTCAGCTCGAGATACTGATCAAAAACATGCCTCTGACGGTTGAAAAGCTTCTAGGAACAAGTAACCCTATTGACAATAAGATCCTAGAGTTCACCTATGATCGAAACATGTACCAATGTAAAGTGACCTCTCTCGCCGGAACCGGTGTTCTGCCCAGGTATGGAAAGCTTGTCGATGACGGTAAATTGGGGAAAATGTTCAGCTGTGATGAATTTCTCAGACTTAATGTACGTTATCGGCATATGTTCGATCAGCGCTCTCCGAACAGAGATTACATCCCCATGTATGTAGAGCTCCAAGACAAGGAGAGCAACGTCATAAAACAGGAGTTTTTCCAAATCATGGTGCGTATTAAAGAAGGAGAGGAAAACACACCACCCAAACCAAGCTTTGTCTCCATGATGATGATGGAAGTCGACCAGTTTGTCATGACTGCCATAACCCCCGACATGCTCGCCGCTGAAGATGTCGAATCTCCGTCTGACGACTTGATCTTTAACATCACCTCTCCTCTGTCGTTCGAGGAAGGCTATATCGTCAGCACAGATGATAGGAATTTACCCATCACGTCTTTCTATCAGGGAGATCTGCAAGATCTTAAAATAGTGTACAAGCCCCCTTCTGAAGATTCGGATTCTGAGAGGATTTTCCAAATCGAGTTTGTGGTCGTAGATACAGAGGGAGCCGTGTCAGACCCGTTCGCGTTTATGATCGTCGTTAAGCCCATGAACACCCTGGCGCCTGTTGTGACTCGAAACACAGGGCAGCTGCTCTACGAGGGGCAGACTAGGTCACTTTCTAGTTCGCAAAACCTGCAGATTAGCGACGAGGACAATTTACACGATGTCAGAGTGACAGTGATTGACGGACTGAGGCACGGCGAGCTCACAGTCATCGGCTCCGGGAGAAAATTCTTCACCGTGGCAGATCTGGATCACGGATCTGTCGTCTACCAGCATGATGGCAGTGACACTTATAGTGACAATATCATTTTCCGGATGACAGACGGCAAACACGAAGTGGAATTTCTTTTCCCTGTAACCGTGGTGCCAACTGACGACGAGCCGCCAATTATAAATGCCAACACAGGTTTGGTGATGTTAAAAAACCAGATGATGCCCATTTCACCTTTAATGCTCAGCGCAGCTGATATCGACTCAGAGGATTCGACTATTAAATTTGTCCTGGAGGTGCCTTTCTCGATTATAGGAGAGGTTCTGCTCCGTCAGGCGGATGCTCCGGAAGACCCGTCCACGTGGAGGTTCAATTCGGAAGACGAGATGTATGAGAAAGCAGTGACAGAGTGGCTGCAGCAAGACATTACAGACGGAAAACTGTTTTACAGACATGTCGGTCCACATAACACCAAAACCGTTACGGATCAGTTTGTTTTCCGAGTTCAGGATGACAACGACCCGCCAAATCAGTCAGGACAGAACTCTTTCATCATCAAAATTCTCCCCGTGGATGACATCCCTCCTGAGCTTTACCCTGACGCTACTCTGCAGCTGACCGTACACGAATACCAGCTCGCTCACTTCCGCAAGAAATTCTTACGCTACACCGATTTAGACTCCGAGGACAGGGATTTGAAATACACCGTCACTCAGCCTCCGAGAGACACGGATGAGAACAACCCTGTTATTCTGGGAGCCATTGTTCTCACAGAAAGCCCAAATATAGAGGTTACAGAGTTCACTCAAGCGCAGATAAATCACCATAAAATAGCATACAAGCCTCCCGATCTGGAGCTAGGTATAACTCCGCATGTAGTGCAGTTCCATTACACAGTTGAGGACACAGCAGGAAACGGTGTCGATGGAGCGTTCACGATTTTCCTGCAACCTGTTGACAACAAACCGCCCCAGATTACCAACACAGGGTTCACCGTGTTAGAGCGAGGTATTCATGTAATCACACGCTCCGAGCTCGACACCACCGACCCAGACACAGACAGCACAAAGATCTCCTTTACGCTCACTCAACCTCCGTTACATGGCAAGATACAGTACATGTTCACTGACCTGACCAAAGGGGATTTGTTCAAACTTGACGATCTTTCTCAAGGCAGGATCTCCTATTCTCACAACGGAGACGAGTCGACTAATGAATTCTTTCAACTTGACGTGAGCGACGGCGTCCATGTTGTCACTATTACCATTAAGATAAATGTGAAGCTCATCGATGACGAAACTCCAACCATAAGCTTTCCAGAAGGCACCATCGGCTCCTATATTGACGTCTTGGAAAACGGAGCTACTGAAATCACAGCTAACGTTATTCAGGGACGAGATGAAGACACAGATGACCTGAGGTTGACCTTTATAGTCGAGGATCCTCCAGTTCTTGGTGAAATACTGGTCAACGGCATACCGGCCAACAGATTCACCCAAGCCGACATCATAAGTGGATTTGTCGTGTACGCGCACACGAGTGGAGAGATTGGCCTTACGACAAAAGAGGACTTCTTTAACTTGACCCTGACGGATATGTCTGATGAGTGGACTGTAGGCGGCAATAAAATCAAGGGTGTTCGAGTCCACGTAACCATCCTGCCAATAGACAGCCAGTCTCCTCAGGTGTTTGTCGGCCACCAGTTCAACGTTGTCGAAGGTGAAAAAAATGTCATCCAAATAGCCCACATAAGCGCTTCCGATATTGACACTCCTAACGATGACTTGCTGTGTACAATCATAGTTCAGCCCACATCTGGCTACTTGGAGAACATCTCACCTGCTCCAGGATCAGAGAAATCCAGGTCGGGCACTGCTATCAGTGCGTTCACCATCAAAGACATCAAACAAAATCATATCTATTATGTGCAAAGCATTCATAAAGGAGTGGAACCCGTGGAGGACAGGTTCACTTTCAGGTGCTCGGATGGAATAAATTTTTCCGAGAGGCACTTCTTTCCTATCGTGATTATACCATCTAATGACGAAAAGCCCGAGATCCATATGAGAGAGTTTGTAGTAATGGAAGGCATGAATGTCGTCATTGACACTCCTATATTGAATGGTGTCGATGCGGATGTTCCAACAGACGAGCTGACATTTATTGTTACTAAACCTCCAAAACATGGTTTCATTATAAATCAGTTAACCACTGGTACTGTTCCTGTAACCAACTTTACTCTAGACCAGATAAGAGAGGCTTCTAGCATTGTTTATGAGCATGACGATTCAGAAACCACCGAGGACAGTTTTAAAATTCTTCTCACTGATGGTAAATTTACTGTGGAAAAGACTGTCATAATTATGGTTATCCCCGTGGATGACGAAACACCAAGGATGGCCATCAATGACGGTCTTGAAATAGAGATAGGAGAAATCAAAGAAATCACCAACAAAGTTTTAAAAGCCACCGATCTGGATACAAACGACAGCACACTGACTTATGTTATCCGATATGGTCCCAATCAGGGAATACTACAAAAAAGGACACCGGTTGGAACGCTCCAAAACATAACCGTTGGAATGAATTTCACACAAAGTGACATTGATGAAAATTTAATTATATACATCCATAACGGACAGGAAGGAATACGCGACCTTGTCAAATTTGACGTCACGGACGGCATCAATCCTTTGATTGACAGGTACTTCTATGTAACAATCGGTGGAATAGATATGGTGTTCCCTGAAGTTATCAGCAAAGGCGTTTCTCTTAAAGAAGGCGGCAGAGTGACCCTGAACACGGACCTGCTCAGTACCAGTGATCTCAACAGCCCAGATGAGCACTTGGTCTTCACCATCACTCGAGCTCCAGTCAGAGGTCACCTGGAGTGCACCGATTCGCCAGGCATGCCCATCAGCTCCTTCACCCAGCTCCAGCTGGCTGGAAGCAAGATCTACTACATCCACACCGCGGATGACGAGGTTAAAATGGACAGCTTCGAGTTTGAAGTGACGGACGGGTACAATCCTGTGTTCCGCACTTTCCGCATTTCCATAACAGACGTGGACAACAAGAAGCCTGTGGTCACGATTCACCGCTTGGTCGTTAACGAAGGGAAGAGCAAGCTAATCACGCCGTTTGAGTTAACCGTGGAGGATCGCGACACAGTCGACCGACACCTAAAGTTCACCATCACTCAGGTGCCCATTCATGGAAAGCTGCTGTTCAACAACACCCGAACCATCACATCCTTCACCAAGCAGGATCTCAACGAGAACATGATCAGCTACAAGCATGACGGGACCGAGTCTCCTTCCGACAGCTTTTCGTTCATCGTCACAGACGGAACTCATTCTGACTTTTACGTCTTTCCTGATACAGTTTTTGAGACCCGTAAGCCCCAGGTGATGAAAATCACAATTCTGTCTGTAGACAACGGTATCCCGCAGATTGTCGTCAACAAGGGTGGGACAGCCTTGAAAACGCTGCCCAGTGGTCACCTAGGATTTGTGATCACAAGTAAAGCACTGAAGGCCGAGGACAGAGACAGTTCCTATGGAGCTGTGACTTTTAGAGTAACAGTAGGCGCGGCACGCGGCTACCTCATCGACCTGGGCAAGGGAAATGCCACCATTACCACATTTACTCAAGGTAAGATTTTTACATTTTCTAAATGCACCACAGTTAGCACAGTTTTATATATATAGTTTATGTAGAAATAAAGGAGCTGATTTGATGCCCAAATGTGATATTTAATTTTAATGTTGTAAAATGTTTTTTTTTTTATCTTTCCCCCACCCAGTATTAAATAAATGATGTATAGACACGTATTGTCCACTTGCTTATGTCCACACTTGCTCATCTATTTATTTATCTATCTATCTGTTTATTTCAATTGTATTTATAATGTGTTTTAATAAATCACATAGGCACAGAGCAGCTTTACAGGAAGAAAAATTTTAAAGATATGAATGTAAAAAAAAATAAATAAATATTATTATCAATTTGGAGGTGATGGGGTCAAAGTAAAACTCCATGAGGATGAAACTGTGAGAGGAACCAGACTTAAAAGGGGATCTGTGTGATACAGTATAGTAAGAACATAAATTAAACCCATTCTGGTTTATAAGGTCTAAAAGGTCAAAAGTTAAGTTAAGCCTTTATTTGTCACATATACATTACTGCACAGTGAAATTCTTTATTCGCATATCCCAGTGTAGCTGGGTTCAGAGCTCAGAGTCAGCCATGATACGGTGCTCCTGAGCAGACAGGGTTAAGGGCCTTGCTCAAGGGCCCAACAATGGCAACCTGTTGCGGCTGGGACTTGAACCCACAACCTTCCAATGAGTAACTCAGTGCCTTAACCCTCTGGAGTTTAACAAGCAATGCATTTTTATTAACATGAGGCCCACCTTGTTGAGGTTCCCTACAGTTAATTGGTGGAGACTTAAGTAAAAAATTATGCAATCTCACTTAAGAGATCACATTTTCCCTGTTCTCATGTTTAAACATTAACCCGAAGCACTTGACCCGTATCTGCAGGATTTAATACAGTACAGTGTGCTGCTGCCACATGATATAAATACATACACAGGTGTTCAGGTGTTTCTTTTAAAGTGAACAGTGAGTGTATCCTTTAGTATCCTTTAGAATAATATATAATGTATCATAGAAATGTCTTCAACAATTACAACATGATAAAACATTTCCTCACACCCAAGATGAACTGTTGTGCCAAGGTTAAGTGGAAAATAGCTATATAGTATAATTTTCTAGGGTTAAAGTTTGTTAGAATTGTTTGAATCTATTGACCTGGTTGCTTAGAGATGTGTATATCCTATTCTTGCATGACGCAACGTATAAAACTTTAAACATCCCTTAATATACAGCTTTGGATACGGAGGCAAAGCTCTAAGGAGAGCATTGGTTTTAAGTGCATTAAAAAAACAAGTGCTTTCTTGCCTAATACCCAGCTTTTTCTCTGAGAATGAATAAATAATGAATCGATGTAGTATACCTTTAACTGAGTATAGTAAAGAGTATTACGAAAAACAAATAATAAAAATAATTTCGTTTAGCTCCTGCCCGCGAGGTTGTAATTCTTGTATAATTCTAGTTAATTCCTGTTATTAAATAACCTATAAGGGTATATAGTATAACGAGCTTTAGGCCAAGCAGTCATACCAATCAGACGTTCAGGCAAACAAAGGTTTTCTTCCAGCAAAACATTGTGACTAGATAATTGAGCCACCACTACATCTCCTTTTTCTCAGCATTTTCTTTTAATATTTTAAGGGCATCTCATCCCTCCTGAGTAAAAAGCCACAGTAAATAAAATTGCTGCTCCCTTGAGGGTATTAGGAAATGCTAGACTTACATTTTTATAAGCTTTCCCCTTTAGAGAAACAGTTTTTTGCCATCAAATAATAATGATGACCTGAGCTGTAAATACAACACTTTTTTTTCCTTCTTCTTCTAAAATACAGTACAGGCTCCAAAGTCTCACCTTATAAGAAGGTTAAAAAACAAAATGATAAAAACTTTTAGACCAGTGGGAGACTTGCTGTTCTTTATGGACCCTGTCATTCGGAACTAATAATAAATAATAAATTCAAATCATGTCACGAAACCCAGGCATGGCAAAATACACTCATGGACTATTGATAGTTCCAAGTGAGGTTTAACATACAGTATATTCACTGTCTTTGTGTATGAAATGGTGCCATGCTTCCTATATACCTTAGGATCAAAGTAGTGTTTCAGAACTACAGTACTTATACTGTAATTCTATCTGAAATGCAAATAAGTTGATGATAAAAAAAAGTTCTCTTTATCTTTTTTTTTTTTGTATGAGATTACTCACCCCTCATTTCTTAATATTTAAGTACATAAAGTAAATTAAAGAAATGGAGACACATGTTTTACTGCGACAAGCTGCAAAATGCCCAAAAATACAATTTAAAAATTGGTTGTTTATGTACCAACTTCAGCAGCAGCCTCATTTCCCCTCACGTCTGTTCAAACCCGACTCAGCATTCAGCATCACCAGTACACTAATCACCGGCCTGATCATCTGTCAGCATCTGCACCCGTTTCTCTCTGGTTCATGCCTTAGATGTTTTTTTAAATGCTTGAACAATTCGTAGGTCACTGTGTGTGGCTTAATGCACAAAAACATATATATCTGAAACTGCTCAGGTACAGAAACAGGACTGAAAATAAGAGCCAAAAACTTGCCAAAAATGTGACCCAAAAAAGTCTTTCAGGAAGTCTGGAAAACTATTTCTCAAGACTTCATTAAAAATACAAGAAAGTCTGTCTCTTTGGAAGCAAAATATGAAGAAATGAGGGAGGTCAAGACTTTTGCACAGAACTGTTCATGTATACTTACACTAATTTTTTTTTCCAATTGCTCATCTCTCCTCTAGTTGACATTGATGACATGCACATATGCTACGTTCTTCGTAATGGAGACAATGCTACCAGTGACATCTTCCATTTCTCCATTGAAGACAACGGTAAGAGATTGTCTAACACTATTTATTCATGTTGGCTGAGGTTAAGAGGCAACGATTGTACTCAGTTTTCAGTGATTTCTCTCTCTCTCACATTTCGACATAGAGGTTTGGTATTTCTTTTACTACAGTCGCTACGTTCATGTTATGGTGAACATGTAAACAGATGGGGTTTTATTTCTAGCAAGTCATCCCTTCTAGTAAAGGGACACTAGGACAGGGGTCATCAACTGGTCTATTGAGGTCTGGTTTCAGACTCGGTAAGATATTTGATTTGATGTAAGCGAGTATGTGAAAAACGTGCTCTAGCAAAGCTGACAAAAAAATTAAATGGCTGTAGATCTGTAGATCTGTGATTGCTAACGTTTGCTAAACATATGCCAGCTTGACTTCTGAAACCAATCTATACATTTATGTAAATTATTCAGCTTATGGCTGCAAGGCATTGGTGGCCTAGTGATAGGTTTCTTGTCTGCTGGAGGGATAGTCTGGGTTCATGACCCAGCTAGAGCCTTAAAACCCACCATTGGGGCTGCTGGTTACCGTTAGAGCTGAATATAATAATAATAATAATAATAATAATAATGGAGGGTTGCATCAGGAAGAGCCTCTGGTGGGAAAAACTCAAAGCTTAGTGAGTTACTAAAGTAACCCCCAAATTTTTGAAAGCAACCCCAAACTGCACAAAGTAAAAATATAAGGAAGTGATTACATCCAAGATTGCTGCCGCACCAAACCCCCCCCCTTTTTTTGGCTAAGGTATAGTACGGTAAAAGCCATGCATTTAAATCTTTTCATGTCAGTCTTCACTCTACTTTTCAGACTTTTCCCCTGCTAGAGTCACTCTGTGGATTTTATTCCTGTCTAGAATACTTGAAAACCTTAAAAGCCTACCACTTTCAGGATAGAAGTAATGGGGTGCTTCTATAAGTGGCTGTTTTTGTAGACATCTTTGATGGCATTAAAGTTTAGGCCTACCTCCTGCTATGATTGTCCAAAAACACAAACCATTTTTTTTTCACCTTCTTGAGCAATGTGAGCTCGGTATTGAGAGGTGCTGAGCATGTTCTGGCCTCCCACCACTCAAATCATCCAACGGTACCAGTTACTGCAGATAAATGTCCTGGATGCGTTTTTAAAGACAGTGAGATTAGCAGGTAGCCTAGTTGTTTTGAGAATGTGAATCCTTTTCATGTCCTTTGCTGAAAACCTTTCTCTGTATGCATATGCATGTATTTACTTCCTGACTGTCACACAAGGCCTTGTGTCTTTTGCAGAATTTGGCACAGACTGCATGCAACAGTAAATCTGGCACTAGAACAGTGAGTTAAAGTGTGTTGATGCACTTATTTTTCTGAGCGGGCTCGAATTTAATGACGCAAACCTAATTATAAATCCTAAGGATGTTTTTTTGTGCCTTTTCATAATTAATATTCAAGTTAGGCAAGCCAAAGCTCGACTTCATAGTAAAGGTCCAGTCGCTTGATTGAAAAAGAGGCCTGTAAGATCAAGGGCTTTTGGATAAAAAGGCTTTCAGGTGAAGTAGAAAAAAAGAAAAAATAATAATAATAATGATTAAAAAAGCCTGTCAAGTTGTTTTAAAGCCTCCTTTTATGGTAAGCTTCCTCCTTTAAGAGAGAGGATCACATCTGCACTACTCGTGTGGATTAGCCATGATAGGATCAGGAGGATTAGCACACAGCAGGACCCTAAAGAATATGTTTAGCGCCAGCTCTCTGATGAGTGTCTGTATCTTCCCCCTGGGATGTCTAGCTCGTGAGCAGGACTAAAACGGCCACCCCCACCTGCACCGCTTATTCAATGAGAGCAAAGGCATTTCGGAGAGGCCTGAACATGCAAACCACCCCGAGTGTGACCTCATGCGGGGTCGACCCGCACATACCTGGGCTACTTGTCACTCAGCTTTATAGGTGGGCCGTGGTGAAGCTTTCTTCATGCTTTATTGCTCTCTAATGACCTCAGCCTAACTGGTGAATGCATGGTCACAACGCTTTTTCAGTTATATCATTGTTATCCCAAGACACTAATTATATAGTTGTGCTAGTTCTGGTGCTGTAAACCAATCCATGCTTTCCTGCTCCGTATGTGGATATATAAAATTCTCTTATTCTAGCCACAAATCAGAGATTGTGTGTGTTAGGAATTTGTAAGAGGAGTGATTTTGTCATTGATCAAGTCATTTTAAAGATTTTGGATTTTGATTTTGTTCATGAATGAAGTGGGACAAGGAAGAAACAAGAGGAGATGCTTTTTACTTGCGTTTGCATTGACATGATTTTGTGATAATGCACAGAAATTATCACCATTAGTTAATCTTCTAATTCATTCATTCATTCATTCATTTTCTATACCGCTTAATCCTGTGTTCAGGGTCGCGGGGGACCTGGAGCCTATCCCAGGAGACTTCGGGCACTAGGCGGGGTACACCCTGGACAGGGTGCCAATCCATTAATAATGTTAATGTAAATTTTTAAATTTGACTTGATAAAAGACTAAAACTTTACATTTTTAAAATTATGAATGAATATTGAACATTGAGTTTTTTATATATGTATATATATAAAATGGATATACATCCATTATATGTATTGCTTTTGTCTTTCATATACAGCCGAGCATGTTAAGGGAGAAATCTAAAGAATTCACTTTTCATGTTTGTCGTCCTTAGAATTTTTATATAATCATAATTAATACAAACTCAGATTCTTTCTTTAATAGAATCATAGCTAAAAAAAAAGTGGAAGATTCCTCTACATATTATGTACGGTATAAAATATCTGAATATTCTGAATATTGAAATGCATGAGATTAAAGTTAAGGTGGCGCCTCCTCAGTTTGGGGTTCGAATCTCACCTCCTGTCTGTTTGCATGGAGTTTGTATGTTCTTCCACTGCTTATTAGGTTTTCTTGGGGTACTCCGGTTCCCTCCAGCAACCCAAAATATGTGCAGGTTTTGTGCCATGTTTGTACCATTGCAATAGGTTGGCACTTTATCCAGGGTCGACCCGGTCGTGTCCTTGTCCTCAATAAGCGATAAAGAGGAATGGCTAGAGTTTGTTAAAATGCTGTGCAAACTGATGAACTGCAAGAAGTCAACATGACATAACTTGTGTATATATATATACAGGTCCTTCTAAAAAAATTAGCATATTGTGATAAAGTTCATTATTTTCTGTAATGTACTGATAAACATTAGAC
>JAQQZS010000003.1:5476560-5495265 GCA_030068045.1 Platyallabes tihoni
TTCTTACGTATAAGTTTTTATTTCATTTTTAAGGTCACTGGCGGTCGTATAAGCATTTCACTGCATTTCGTACTGTGACAAATAAAATTTGAATTTGAATTTAAGAGTTGTAACGAGTACAGACTAGCTTGCAGGTACAAGTGGAGTGTAAACACACCCCAGGGTTTCCTGAGACATCAGCACCTCTCCATCAGACTGCAAACAAATCGGAGTGAACGTCTGTCAGCGCTAACGTGACCGCAAACATATCAAACTCGATGCTATGTCTAACATCCAGTTAATATTAGGCTTGTATTAGGTACAAGGTTAGTCTAAAGTCTTTGCTTGATTTAAAACATACATTTATTCAATATCCTTGTGTTTGAAATGTAAAAAAAAAAAAAACTACTATGAATTGGTCTAATTAACGCCACAATACCGCCAGATACTGTCTAACTGCACGTAATCAGTATTTTGTGAACTTTATCCTGTGTAGCATCCAGCAACAAGTCACTGTGTACGAGCTGTTACTATAGAAACGGTAATATATTACAGTGAGTGTACAGTATTTATATAGAGACCTGTCATTTGAAATGCAGCCAAAATTACTGTTACAGAAAATTAATCGACACTTTCTAAGAATTCGACAGGGCTGCGGTATATAAGACCTGGAAAACGTCCTCGTCACATTAGGACTAGCCTGAGCAAAGTTTTTTTTTTGTTTTTTTTTTTCCCCCAAGTGAAATTGGTAGCCTTAAGTTTTTTTTAAGTGTTCCTGAATAACAGGAAATCTGTTCAAAATCTGGAAAACTGTATATGATGAAGAGAAACATTAGAGAGACTATTATAGACCAAAACACACCTTCACTGTATTTTATTTTTTTAAGTCATAGGGGAAAGATTATTAAAATATTTTTCATACACATTCTTACCCTGTTGTACAAATCACCCTGGAATAGGGTCAAGCTGGACTCATCAGACCACATGACCTTTTCCCGTTGCTCCAAAATCCTTTGTGCTCTATAGCAAATTCAAGCATTTTTCTTCTAAAAAGTGTTTTTCTCATGGTGACACAGCGGAATGTGATGGGAACTTTTAGGATTGGGACTAAACAGCTCTTACTTTATTTATTTAACATAACTCCGGTATCTACTGTCCATTTTTACAGTGCATCAAATGTGAACATCATGGTCAGCCATGTGGTTTTTTGTTGTTGTTGTTGTTGTTGTTATTTGTTATTTGTTTGTTTGTTACTTTTCCTTTTTCCACATTTCTTCAGAGAAATTCCTGCTCATAACTGAGTTAGAGCTACTGTTCTTCATGCATAGTATAATATTAGTATAACATTATAGTATAATAATGCATAGTATTTGTTTCAGTCTCCTTAGTTGTTTTCTTTGCTTCATGCAGTCCCTTTTTAAACTGAGACCAGTCAGTAAGTATTGTGACATCGACATTTGACTTTGTTTAGGAACAATTTTGAGAATATGCATAATTTGGTACGTGCATTTAGCTTGAACATAATGTTAATGGTAATTGGTTAATGGTCCAGGATTTCAGATGTGTAAAATATGATTTGAACTCTAGAACCTACAGTACATTACAGTACATACAGCTGATATTTGCATTATAGTGTGGAAATTCTGGACACATCTGAAATACCATTCATACATCATCACATCTGAAACATTATGTTCGAGCCAAATCCACGTACCAAATTATGCATATTCTCAAAATTGTTCCTAAAAATCAGTCAAATGTCACAATACTTACTGACTGGCCAAAAAAGGACACAGTTTAAAAAGAAATAATCAATTAATATTAATTATTAATACAATAAAACAAATGCATTTTTTTTGCCAAAAAATATGTTTTCAAATATTGCATATCTCAATATATAACTTTATATTTTATTTTCAGTCTAATATACAATATAATATAAATGGCAGGCAGTTATAAAATATAATATATGATATAATTGTTAGTAGTAGTTGTGTTTGAATTGTGTAATTTGGTTTTAAAATGTAATCATTTTCTTTATCATATAGTTTAAAAGCAGTACTTAATGAATGCTTAATTGAATAACCAAGAAAATAATCAGAGAATAATTAAAAAGAACGTCCTAATAACATAACCTTATTTTATAAACCTGCTCCAAACTGAGCTAAATATAACAAATCACACACAAAAAAAAATATCTTGACTTGATACGTTTTTTATTTTAATTAAAAAAAATTTGATCTCCTTCTGTACATACTATACTGTATTTTGGTGCATTTCTGGGATTAATCATACTAAAAATCTCAAACTATTACTTTCACTTTTTTACAATGAGTGTTTAAGCTCCTTATGTCTTTACATTTCTATTTCTGTGCTTTAAATGGGAAGAGAATAGGATGTTTTTCTTTCGCTGAAATGCGTCCTTTATTTCCTTTATTTCTTGGCCTTGGTTGAAAGAAAAAGCAGCATGCCGGGCCTTGAAAAGTGCCAATGGAGTGGGATTAGCTGAAAAACAGGAGATGACAGATTGTAATCTTGGAGGCAGGATGGTTTGGGATGTCGCTTGTGAGACGTGTCAGTGTTGAAGACGTGGGTAAATTCAATAAGCTCGCTCATTTGACCAGAATGATCCCTCATGCCTGTGGTCAGGTCCTGCTCTCTGACTTAAAGAAAGGTCTTGGAGGGTAATTTTTTTGTGTGTGTGTGTCCTGTGTGGACATTCTATCCTGCGGCGCTCTCCTGACGTGGTTGTCTAGCTGAGCGTCTGTGCCTTGGGAGCAGATCTTACCTGAGTACACACAAGTCATGGAATCGAGTAGTTGTTGTTTTGCAGTGCTTAGAGGCACGGCCTGTCTCCACATCCTTAATCCACTCTGGAGACGTCCCCGCTGACAGATTCCACTCATGCTCCCTGTACCCTGTGATTTGTTTCCCATTCCTGCTGTCATGCTTTGTCTTTCTTTCTGTCTCTGTCTTCCTTTCTTTTGTCCGTTTCTCTACCTGCCTGAGGCTCCTGGCTCTCACGGCGAGGATGGCAAACGTCCCACCTTAAATAAGTTTTAATTAAGAAGCATTTTTGATCCTGGTTTATTTATTTATTCCTGTTATGACCCAGTTTTTTTTTTTCCTCGTGTAAGCCTCAACTTGTTTACTTGTGAGCAGATACAGTACGCATCCAGATCTGAAAGATGAAGACGAAAATGTGGAAGTGAAGATCCACTTTCCCTGTCGCTATCATTCTCGTGTCCAGAGTGCAGTGTGTTATTATTGCGTATGGAAACCGGAGCTGTTCAGGTCACTGTGAAGTGCAATTTGCCTTAAAACGCCGCTCTTCAAACTGGCAAAGCCTCTCTCTGCTCTCTCATGCTATTATAGCAGTAAGAGCTGTTGATGGCCCAACTTTCTGAATGTATGTGATGATGTTGGTACTGTAATTATAGTAATAGAGGTAATACATGATGACCTTTTTTTTTTCCTGAAACCAAAACAGATACTATTGCTTCCTATTAAATTAAATGAATTGATGTATAAATTAAATAAATGGGAAGAAATGTTTGACAGGCTGCAAAGTACGGCATGTACTTTCAAGGGTCAAGGGTTCGATCCCAGCCTCGGGTCTGTGTGCATGGAGCGTGCACGTTCTCCTTGTGCTTTGTTGGTTTCCTCCATGTACTCTGGTTTCTTCCCACAGTCCAGACTTGCAGATTAGGCTAACTGGTGTTCCCAAATTGCCCGTCGTTTGTGCACATGCCCCAAGTCTCCTGGGATAGGCGACAGGCCCCCCGTGACCCTGTATACAGGGTAAAATGGAATAGAAGTTGAATTAGTGAACGATTAACGGCTGCAAAGCACCTAAAGATGCAGTTTTAAAAATTGGTTCTTCATGTAACAACTTCAGCAGCACCCTCGTTTCCCCTTTCGTCTGTTCCAGCCACAGTATACAGAAGTGAGGGCTAGACATGTCCTTCAGGAAGCCTGGAGAACTATTCCTCAAAACTGCATTCAACATTCAAGAAAGTTTGCCTCTTTGGAAGCAAAATATAAAGAAATGAGGGGAGTTAAGACTTTTGAATATGTCAATCTTTTTTTTTTTATCTCAAATAAAAGTCTAATCTTTGTCACTTATCAGATTTTCCCTCCAGTATCTGATTGATCATATGGTGTTGAATACCCTTTAAACTGCCATATATGTAATACAAAAGTAGCCCCAATGACATATAATCATAAGCATTATTAGACTTTAGCAGAAATAAAAAGCATTTATATAAGATGGACTACAAAAAAAGTAAAGGTGAAAAACGTAGCATATGTAATTTTACGTTCAGAAACATGATTCCTAATTTATACTTTATCCACCAAAACCTATTCCGATGTTTCTCTTGTTCTTCAAACGCAGTTTTTGCTTCAAAACAATGTGTCTCAGGCCTTCAGAAGTATATCACTTAAACTTTCGGTGAGAGTCGCACCAGCTGTTTTCTTTTCCGTTCTATTGAGCAGATGTGCTGAGATCAGCATTTTGCCTCTCCTACCGCGTCTGTTTGCATCCTGTTATTTATCAAACTACTACCTGTGGCTCGGCTGAATGACATTCTGAGCACGCTCACCTCCACATCTGATCCCGCTGCCTGTGTTAAAGCTGAGATAATTACAGTTTAGCCCGAACTCTTAGCTGTTGTTGAGCTCTGTGGGTTTCACTGCAGGCAGCCGTGAGCCGTGAAAGGACCGAAGCGTGTCCGTCAGCGCCTTTCCATCTGCAGCGCTTGATATAAAACATTAGGGTGTCTAGGCGGCGATGCTGAAATCGCCGGATTCCCATAAAACACCTGCACGGATTACAGAGTGTTTGCAGGTACCAGGTGTTACCATGTTGGCTCTCACTTTGGTTTGTTTGCAAATGTGCGTAGTGATACTAGGAGAGTGGAGTTGTTATTCATGTCTTTACTGCCGTTTCAGATTCTAGACTGAACGTGGGAGCGAGGCTGGGTTAAAGTTTGTAGGTTCATTTTGTTTGATCTCAAGTGCGTTCAATCATAACGGGTTAAACTATAACTGCATCAGGCGTTGGAGTTTTTTTGCAGTTTCTATAAAAAAAAAAAATCTATGCATTTTTGACGTTGCATATTTTAATTTAAAATTCAAGGAAAGCCAAGTTTAAGCCTTTATGGGATACAAGTAATAGAAATAAATAATAAATTAAAATGGATTCACGAAAAATGCATGCAAACTAAAATACAAAAAAATGTTGATCAAAGTACATATGTATCAAAGTATGCATCAAAGTATACACATGCATCAAAGTACACTATATATATATATATATATATATATAGATAGATTTATTTATTTATTTATTACATTTAGATTTAATTAACTTCTACCCATATTTGACATCTGTCTATCTGATCATTAATTTGAAATATTTCAATCAAGCAGTAATTGCTAAGCGATTTTTTAATGAAAACATAAAAAAAAATCGGTGAATCGAAACCTCATTTGTTCTTTAGAAAGCCAATTCAACAATCGTTCATCATGTCATGTTATGTTGTCAGCTTGAACAAATTATTTGTGTTACTTCTGTCTCATTTATCATTTGTCATGCCTAATTAATCAGTTTCTTCATGCCAGCATGTACACTGTGAGTCATGGCTCGAGCGTCTGAAATGCAAAATGAATAGAACCGAGACAAAAAAAAAGCGACCTGTGCAAAAACAAATACTTCAAAATGTGTCTGTGTGTGCTGTATGTTTGTGTGAAATTAAATCACAATAACCACCAGAGCTTATATGCAGCGTTTTTATGCCTTCTGTGGTTTTCGAAAGTGGCCTGTAAGCAGTTTAACTCCAGCACCATTTAATAATGAATCAGTTTTCTTCTGCGGCTCATCCGTGCTCATCCATTGGGCTACAGAATAACAGACGTCATTTGGGGTATGGAGATGGAATACAGTTGTTTTTAATTAATGTTATTAAATATCGTTGTCCCTGCTCTAATAATCATTCTGTCTGTATTCAGGCAGACCTGAAGCCTTTTTTGCATTTTCCATCACCTGCGTATGGGGTTGTAAAACAAATTTATGGTGTTGATTTCCTGAGAAGAAATGCTGATATACTAACAACATTTATAGAAGATTGTCTTTCACACAAGCAGAATAGGATGTCTTTTTTTCTTCTTCTTCTTCTCCTTTTCCTTGAAGACAACCTATTATGCTAAATTCACCTTTTAGTCATTTTTAGACAGTCGGATGGGTCTCCAGTGCGAGAGAACAAAGTACAAGCATAAGAGAAAAATATCCTGATATTTTATATCCTGGTATTCTTTTTACCTTTTCATTTTTTTGTGTGTTTATTTATTTAACAAGCTAATTAGATTTCCCACCTATTGTGACCTCATATAAAAAGATACCCTTGTTGCTTAGTTCTGCTGTTCTCTGGCAGGGGGTGGGGCTAGGCTGTAGTTCATTTGCATAGACACTGAAACAGCATGTTTGGAGGAAGGGTGAAAAAGAGGGAGTGTAAGGTGTACGTATATTAAGAAAAAGCATTATTTAGTTAAGAATTTTTGTCACATATACATTACTACACAGTGAACTGGGCTAAGGGCCTTGCTCAAGGGCCCACAATGGCAGCCTGACAGAGTTGGGACTTGAACCGGCAACCTTATGATCATTAACACCAGAGGTGGAAAGTAATGAATTACATTTACTCGCATTACTGTGATTGAGTAGATTTTTTGTGTACTTCCACTTTTTAAAGTAGTTTTTACTGTAATTTTACTTTTACTTAAGTATGTTTTGTTTAAAGTATTGTACATGTACTCCAACTGAAAGTGAAATGCCAATAAATTCTTATGAAGCAAACCCCTTGCCATATTTAAGCGATCACTTTGATTTCAAGCATAACAAAGGGAACAGATTTATTATGCAAGTGTGTTCCATCCCCCATCCCACCCCCCCATTCCAAAAAAAAAAAGTAACTGAGTAACTTTTACTCTGAGTAAATTTTTAATGGGCTACTTTTTACTTTTACTTGAGTAGATTTTTATAAGGGTAACTTTACTTGTACTTCAGTAAAAGAAGTAAAACAGTACTTTTACTTAAGTACAAAATTTTATTACTCTTTCCACCTCTGCCCTTAAGCCACTGAGCTACTATTTCCCCATCTGAGGCATATTTCAGCTGCAGCTTTAACAGACTTTGGATGGGACCTTAAAAGTCCTTGAAACTGTACAACTTTTAATTAATATGTACCATTAGGAGTTTCTGTCTAAAGCTTACAAATATAAAATGGCATCAATATAAAAGACTCAGCATTATAGCAATGTGATTTGTTGAGTCTAATAGTAGTTTTAAGAAAAATGACTTCATGTGCAAATTAGTGCTATTGAGTAGCAGGTTTTAAACATCAAGCCTTATTTTTGCTAGTTTATGTTCACCTTTTTTGGGGATCTTGGCTGATCAGGCCCTCTGCGTGACACCTCAGCTTGAATTGTCGACTGTGACATTTTTTTAAAGTCAGGAAGTTAGAAAGAAACAACAACATGGATAAAACCTGCATGAAGGCATGTCAGGGGTGAGTCTTGTGTAACTCCGTATCTGCAGTGACAGCAACAAAGATGACATTTGTCACCCTGTTCAGTTTGTGTCAGTGCTGATTACATCCAGAAGCGTGACTGAATATTGCATTGGAGGGGAAGGGAAAAAAGAAAACCACAAACAACAACAACAACAACAACAAAAACTAATCTAGAAATGGCTTTCGAAAAAGTTTTTACTTTTAATTCCGTTAAGTGAAATGTGATTCATTTATGTTTATTTTATTAGTATTTCAAGTGGCTGAATCATAAATGTTCTGAATATTAATGTCCATGAAGCATAATGTTATACAACAGTTAGTTGTTAATTGCACTGTCGGCTGTAGTATGGGTGAAAGTAGGTCGGTACGATTCACCATACTTAGGAGAGAACAACTGTCTCATAAAAATGCATTCAAAACCAGTCACAGAAGCACTTCCATCAGGAAAACACATCTCATACTGTTATGTCATTTTAAACAACACTTTGACTCTTTATTAATCGCTTCTAAGTTAATTGCATTTGAACTACAGTATGGATCTCATTAGTTAAGGCATTGGACTATGGTTTAGAAGGTCCCAGGTTCAAACCCCACAGCCACTTGTTGGGGCCATTGAGCTAGATGTATAATGAGATTAAAAAAGTAAGCTGCTCTGGCTACTGTAGTGAGTATTAAAAGCCTTTTGAAATTGAGACCGTTTAGTGTTGTTGAAGAGCGCAGGTTTGTAGATGCATCCCGGCAACCCCAGAAACTGTTGACAACACCGTAAAATCAGCAATAAAAAATATAATTGGATATAAATAAATAAACATATCAAATCAAGCTGAAGCATTAAACATTGCAATGAGATGACATTTTCTTCTTGGGATTGTTTTTGCCTAAGAATTTAATCTAATTTAATGTTCATTTCGTTCGTATAGATGAGTTTGATAGATACTCTGAACACACAAAAAAAACCTAATTTAGGCAATATACCAGATTTGACCAAAGATAATTGAGAGTAAATTCAATAATCATAAAATGAAATCAGATGAATAGTATTTGTCTCTCTGATGATTAAACATTTAAGGGTTTTTTCTTTTATTTTTTACAATAAAAGATTTTTGAGACCTGCTTCTGTTGCTGTTATTATAGTGGCTTTGTTGCCCTATAATTTATTAAAGCCTGTGACTTTATTTGAAATATTTTGCATGCCATCCCTCTCGCGACCGGCAAAGTTAACGAGTTAGACACGAAGTCTGAGGCAGAATATGGATTACTCATTCAGGCTTTTGTATCAGCTTTTTCCTTTCAGGCCCCCCGGTTAGGCGTCGGTGTGGGGAAACATTCCCCAGACGGTGGTGAAGCCCACGCCTGGACTTGTTGTGCTGAAGTATTGTGTGCCGTCATCGTTTGCCCCGGGATGGGGTTTTATGCTCGGGGAGGAGCATTTACATGCACTCGCATTCCATTCTATTAAAGATTGAAGAAGGGCTGTTATTAACCGGGCCAGTCGTTCCATGTCAGTGCCCTGGCCGCCTTAGACATTCACTTACAATTCAAACCAGGAAACCTGAAGAGCTCATTATAGCTTTTGTGTTTAGATTGGATTAGATTATGTGCTTTGATTAATTACCATATCAGTTTAATGTCTGATTGCATGATTGTGGTGCCCTTTAGTTTTTTTTTTTTTTTCATATATATATCATGTCTCAACAATGAATATAAGAAAGCATGCCTTAAACTGTTTAAAAAAAGCAACCTCTTCACAGCAAGCACTAATATCTCTAAAAGGTCTCTTAGTCATTACTGTCTATGTAAAGGCATTGGGATATTAAGGATTTAAAAGGGGTACAGTAGCTCAGTGGTAAAGACATTGGACCGTGCTCTGGAAGGTCCCAGGTTTAAACCCCTCCACCACCACCAAGATCCCCCCCTGTAGGGCCCTTAAGCAAGGTCCTTAACCCCTTAACTGATCAGATGTATAATGAGAGAAAAATAATAATAATAAATAAATAAATTTAAGATAAGGGTGTCTGCCAAGTGCCATAAAAAAATCTTTGGGGGATTGCATAAGTTTGGGGCCCCTAGTCAAAATTTCTGTTACAAAATCTGACAATTTCTGTGAATATCTATGGGAAAAAAAACAGATGACCTGATTTCTAAAAGGCGTACAAGTAAAGATGATACATTTCTTTAATATTTAAGCAAAATATTTTGCATAAAAAGAAAAAGGACCTGAAGCAAAAGTTTGGCCACCCTGCACGGTCAATGCTTAGCAGCCCAAAACCTTCAGGATGCACCACAGACTGTTAATTTGATTAAATTCTAATTTTTCGGCTTTGCGATTTCAATTTTAATCGATTTCACAAGACACAATGGTTTTGGTCTGGTTTCTCTCAAGCAGCTATAGTTCTTGGAGGTTTTAAAGTATTAAAAACTGTAAACTTCAATTTCAAATTATTATTATGTCGTGTCTCATAGACACAATTTTGTTGTTCCTTTTCTGCACCACAATTCAGTCCATTAGATGGTGGCAGTATTGAGAGCCCATAAACTCTCAAAAACAAAATAGACTTGTACATCAACATTTAGGCATTTGGCAAACATCAAAAAGTGCTTTAAAGTTAACATCATTCGATAAATCCTTACACTGGTTACTAGGTTACTAACTAAGAACCATGAATCATCAGACAAACACTGTGGGATCTTTAAATTCTTTTTTTTTTTTTTTATCTAGGAAACAGATAAAAAAGGGTCTTTAGTCGTCGCTTAAAGATTGTCAGTGACAATTGTCAGTTTGGGGGACAAAATTAGATAGGCCAGATTAAAATGATGGGCAAATGTACAGAGAAAATTAAGAGATGGAGCTGCCAGGCAGGAGGAGAAGAGGAAGGCCCAAGAGGAGGTTTATGGATGTGGTGAAGGAGGTTATGCAGGAGGTTGGAGTGATAAATGAAGATGTGCTCGACAAAGTTACATGGAGACAAATAGTCTACTGTGCCCCCTAAGGGGAGCAGCTGAAAGAAGAATAAGAATAAGAAGAGACTCGGCTGTAGGGACATCTAGAGAAAGTTTATTCCACAACTTGCAAAGGTGCTCGAACAGAAAACAGTCTAAATGCATGTCCTCCTCGATCCCTGAGAGAGAGTGCGGATAGAAACTTATATCCGTTTTCTGCTAAAGTTGTCATGTATTGTTATGGAGTTTTTAATTTTGGGAGCATTTAACATTTGAATGTTCACCTAAATAATCTAAATGTGTGAATCAATTCTAATATCAAAAATAGACAATTAAATTAATTGAATCGGTCAACAAAAGATCGATTATATCATATAATTGTGTGAAGTGCACAGTTATTCTATTGAGGGAATCGATTCTGGGTTTTGAGGTGTATTAAGAATCATTATCCAGTATTAAGAAGCCATCCTTTTTCCATCTTCATTTTTTGAAATGTATTCATATTTAGTTGAATCCATTCTTTTCTTTACCAGTGAAATGTTCCTGCGCCACTGACTGCAACACAAGCCCAAAGCATGATCGATCCACCCCCGTGCTTAACACTTAGAGAGGTGTTCGTTTCATCAAATTCTGCACTCTTTCTTCTTCAAACACACCTTTGGCAAAAAAAAAATTCTATTTTTACTTCAGAAGTCCACAGGACTCGTTTCCAAAATGCCTTAGGCTTGTTTTCATGTGCAAACGTCTGATTGTGGATTTTGTGGTGGGGCTGCAGGAAAGACTTTTGTCTGGTGACACGTCCATGGAGGTGGTAGTTGTGTAGGTGTCTCTGAGCGCACCACCGATCCAGAATCTACCTGAAGGTCTTTTGCCGTCAAACAGGGTTTTTTTTTTATTTGCCTTTTGTCTTTTTCTATAAGCAGATCTCTCTAAAAGTTCTACTTTTACTTTAGAAGCAAAAACTGAACTTTTAGAGAAATATACATTATAAAATATACTGTAAACTATTTCAATAAGACTAGACAATTATTAATCAATCCTTCTTACTCCACCAAGTTCTACCTGAGCTCAACTTGACCTCCACCATTTATCTGCAATATTTTAATTACACTAAAACCTTCAGATACAGCTACTTGAAAACTCTTTGTTAGCTTCTTATAGCCTTCCTCTGCTTTGTGAGCATTTAAGTGCTACAGTACTGTAGGAAGCTGCTTAGGAGAGCCGTGGCTGCTTATTGTTGAGACAAGGTTTAAGGACTGAGAGCAAATATAAATCATTGGAATTTGCATCACCTGTTTCGTAACAATGGATGTGAACAAGGCTTACCTAACAAGATAATTATGGTCAGAGAACTTGAATCTCTTGAGCTGCTCTAGTTGTTACATGATGTACCTTTCCTTTACACACTCTTAAATTGTGCAAAACAAAAATAATACACTAATCGTGCTTAAAATTTTAGACTGATTTTTCTTTAATTGTATATCTTAGATTAGATAAACCTCGAACTTATGTGACTATAAAAAAAAAAAATGACCAGGGGTGCCCAAACTGTTGCAAATTACTTATGGAGAAGGATTATAAAGCCATAATATTAAAAGTATGTTATATCTTACTGTATATAAGTTGTTATATGTTATAAGTATTGTAAAAAAAAATGTTGCGATGTTTTGAAATGTTTTTTGTTACCTAATAAATAAATAAATAATCTAAAAATAGAAAAATTCAAGAGAAAGAAAGCATCGTTATAGGATATGAATATTTTTTTGTAAATATTGAAAAAAAATTTTTTTTGGAATAGCATATATTATTACTTTTTTCCCTTTAAACGTAAATATTAAAAATAATAAATAAATAAAATTAATAATAATAATAATAACAAGATTTTGAGATTTGACAATAGCTAAAAATGCTGATGGATTAAATTTTACTTATTATTCTTTTATTAATTCATTATATTTCAAGGTAATTTGTAATTACACATTATATTGTGTAATTAATGCAATGATAATAATAGATAATATTAGGGGTCTAACGGTTCTCAGGAGTCACGGTTTAGAACATACCATGATTTTAAAGTCTCTGTTCAGGGTGGTTTCTATACAGTGAAGTTAAAAAAAAAGTTATGACATTTTTTTTTAATGAATTTTACTTGGAAACATATAAACTTGTGCAAAATTGTAAACAGCAGCAAACTGGTCATAATTTCCTGAACTTACAAGCAATGCAAACAAAACTACAGTATGTCTAGGCTTGTAGGTGGTACAGTAAGTTGTTTAAGAATAGTAACAACACTATCTATAGCACATAATTCAAACTGTGGTTATTCTACTTATAAAAGGAATATTTAAAGGATAATTTTTAAACATTTGCACTTTTTGCTACTGCTGAATGTGCCGTTACTGTTTTTTTTTGTTGTTGTTAAACTCTGTCAACTCTTCTTTCTCGACAGAGTTATTAAATATCATAGCTTAGACCTTGTGCATTAAGTTGTATTTATATTTTTAGTAATTTATCTACAGTAGCACATTCATGTAAGTCGTTATGAATGACACTAATCAGTGTTTAAACTGTCTCTTACTTTACATGCATGTTTGTAATGAAATGTCAGTGGGACCCCAAAGGCACTCCGGGCCTGGAATCACCCTAATAATCTTTAACAATTAAGAAATAAAAAGCCCTGCAATGCGGCTACTTCCTGTGAGTCCTTGTGTCCACTGCTGTAACTCAGTGATTAGGCATGGTGATTTATTTGCACCCTTGTGTTCCATCTGCTGCTGACAGCAGGTCCTGAGCTGTCCCCTGACGGGTACACATGCAGCGTGACTGCAGTTTTCGCTTTTGTTCCCTCACCTTGATGGGCTGAGGTGAGGCGAGAGACGAAAAGGCTAATAACTTTCTGCTCACCGTTCATTCAGTGATTTATAAAGCCCTGTCCTCATTTTCTAATGCTTCACAAAGCTTCGGAAAAAGCGATATGGTAAATGTTTAAAAGAAAAATTGGAGCACTCGTATGTACGCACTGTAACAAAACTCATGAATAATTGATGCTGCTTGCTCAGTTGGTTTTTACTACACTGAGTTTTACTTACTGTAATTGTGAAAGGTAGTAAAGTGTGGGAGGTATTAATTCAGTCTTGGCGTGTTTTTACCTCACAGATCTGCTCCTGCACAGACTCTCTTACACTCTAACTGTCTTAACACATTATTGTGTACATGCACTACGATGATGTAACCTGCGTTTGGGAAAAAAAACATGTTTCAATGTTTCATATTTGCAAGCAAAATTGCAACAGCAAATCATAAGAGGAGTGTTCAAGTCAAACAGGGACTTTTGCGGAATGAAAGAACACAGTTATGAGGAAAAAAAATCCTTTTCTTTCTTTATGTGATCCCCTGCTGCACTAATGCCCTTATCCCAGTGTTTCACTAGTGCTTAGATATCATCAAGGTAGAAAGTTTTCTCAGTACACCAGAGCCATGATTGGACTACCCACTTCACGTTTGAAACACTGGCCTCCCAGGAACTCCTTTACTTTTCCAAACATGTAGAAAAGGCTTGGAGTGAGATCAGGACTGTACAGGAGAATAAAAAAATATATATATTATTTTGTTTTATTATTTTAAGGATCAGGCATTTCACCCGCTGAATGTTTACAGAAATGACCACAGTGGATATCCCCAGGCACCTCAGCCAGGAGCGTCATTTATGAAAGTACGGCCTGCTTTTAACCGTTTGCACCATTCATCACCATCCCGGTTTGACTTGAACGCACCTAGTATAAATCCGTAGCCCAAACTAGTGACAAAAAGTAAATCATGATGATGCATGATCAGAGATGCTAGCTAGCCAGAATTTTTAAATTTGTTAATTTGATGCTAAGGCATTTTTCTTTTGTTTCCAAAGGAAAAAATACTGTCGAGAAACCCGCCAGTGCTCTCACTCACTCACTCACTCACTCACTCATCTTCTATACCGCATTTCCTGAGTCACGGGGACCTGGAGCCTATCTCAGGAGACTTAGGGCACGAGACAGGGTGCCAATCCATCACAGGGCACACATACAATTTTTTTGGGAATGCCAATTAGCCTAACCTGCATATCTTTGGACTATGGGAGGAAACCGAAGTACCCAGACGGAACCCACCAAGCACGGGGAGAACATGCAAACTCCATGCACACAGAGACGGGAATCGAGCCTGGCCGGGAATCGAACTCGGACCCTGGAGGTGCAAGGCGACAGTGCTAACCACCGTGCCACCTCCCAACAGTGCATTCTGTTTTATTTCAATGTTTAAGAAAAAAAAAAGTTTAGTTTTTTTTACTGGAATCGGAAACATTGAATCACATCTTTAATAAATTCAGTTCACTATACTGAGTTACAGTATTAGTTCATTCTATGCACTGTACCCCTCAAAGAACCGCCTAAATATCACACTAATCCTGAATCCTCTGATATAGAGGCTCAGCTGTGACGTTTGGCTATAGGAAGCTGCTCTTTGGCGCTGTGAAACACAGTAGTGTCTATCTTTCATCTTCTCCCTTGTTCCTTGCTCCAGATAACTCTCTTCCTCCCTTTCATTTCATCGCCCAAAGAATTCTCTTGTCCTGATACAAAGGGAGGGGGGTGGGGGGACTTCTAACAGGTTCGATCCCAGGAGAGAACCTTCAGCAGTAAATACTCCTCCAGAATTTCTGCTTGGAGAAAACTGGAGAAGCTACACTATGTTTTGTGTCTTTCATTGCACACGGCCAATGAACTATATATCTACTGATTAAATAATATATTAAGAAAAAACCATAATGTACAATATTCGGTTTTCTACTGTATGTACGAAACAAATACTGTAGATCACAATATACTGTTGCAATGCTGTTTTTGAAAAAGTTAGAATAACTTATTGAAGCAATGTTGAGTGAACAACCCAAACACAACACTCAAATCCGACCACATCCGTATTGTCTTAAGTTTTTAACCAGGTTTTAAATTCCGATTTAAGATTTTGGGACGGACACAACAGTTTCCTGCACACAGCACGTGTACAGTATGTCATGTCCTCCAAGTCTCTTAAAAGCTCTGTTTGAGGGTAAAAACCTCCCACTTGCGTGACATGCCGCACTGTGCCACACGAAATTCTAATCCACAAAACACACATCTTTTAGACTCAACCAGATGCCAAAGATCCAACAAGCAAAAATTTAATAAATCGAAAAAAACTCATCAACAGAAACTTAAAACAGAAAGAAGAGGCCCTTATTAAACACTGTGTGCTTGTGGCTGATTGGACATGGCGCGGGACTTTAACAAAAAAGGAACTGTCATAAGTATTTTCCTTAGTTTTTTTTTTGTTTTTAGTGTTGACATACCTATAATTATGTTGAGCAACTTAGTTTATATAGAAGAATATAATATAATATAATATAATATAATATAATATAATATAATATAATATAATAATGTTTATAGTCTTAATAATGGCACTGATTAAAAGGTGCCATTATTAAGTATCTTGCACATTACAGAAACTCGGCTGGGAGTTATTGCCACATCCTCTATACAGTCCTGACCTCGCTCCAAGCCATTTCCACATGTTTTGGACATTAAAGGCATTCCTGGGAGGT
This sequence comes from Platyallabes tihoni, assembly GCA_030068045.1. Classification (NCBI taxonomy): domain Eukaryota; kingdom Metazoa; phylum Chordata; class Actinopteri; order Siluriformes; family Clariidae; genus Platyallabes; species Platyallabes tihoni. The sequence goes on from JAQQZS010000003.1 coordinate 5,492,671, forward strand.
CGGTGTCCGATCATGTCTACTAAGAAAACTTTCTACCTTGATGGTATCTAAGCACTGGTGAAAAATTGGGTTAACCCTAACTCTGAGTTTTAACTCTCATCACTGTGTTCTGTTATTCTGCACAATCAAAAGTCCCAGTTTGACTTGAACGCACCATATACAGTACGTTCAATGTGACCTCATCAGCCAATTCCACAAGTGTCTATAAGGGAAATTGGAACTTGTATTGCAAATGTTTTTCGGATAACAGGTTTGAGTAAATGCTGTGCTGTGGATCTTTTTTTTTCTCTCTGAATGTGAAGAGTTTTTTTTTTCTTTTTTCAAATGCCTTATATTGTATGTGCTCCTAAATATAACAACATCAGCACGACACAAATGGCACGCCAATCTCACAATCTTCTTCAGTAGGAGAAAATCGAAGGAGACAGAACAGGTACTAACCAGTCTTCTTATATAGAATAAAATTAAACCTAATCAATCAGCAGTCAGCCGTTCGTCATTTCCAGGCTGCCATCCATCACTTTGCGGGGAGCCCGTCTTCCGTCCTGAACTCTAATACAATTTCGGCATGTTCACCTGAAACCGTCGGAGGCAGCAGGGTTTTACAGGAAGCTAAACTGAGTTTATTAGTCCTCAAAGCCAGAAAGAGGCATCAACAAGTACCAGCTTGCGAAAGCTGATCTGTCCTGAGTGTAAATCTATCCACCTTGCTGTAAATCAAACGTTTGCATCTTTTACTGACCCATCTTTTACACTCTTAGACAGCAGCGGTCCGGCTCTGACGGAATGCTCTCCATGGGTTTTTTTTTTGCAGTATTTCTTGTTCAGCACCACTCCTGGCACGAGGCTTGATCTCGGCAGTACGCTCTTGCAAGCTATAGCCTGTCTCTGGCATCCGTCACTCCCTCTTTCAAGACCTTTTTTTTCTGTGAAAAGGCAGTCGTTTAGGAGAATCATTCCCCTTGGTCATTTTTTTTTTCTTGGATGATCTTATTGCAGTTAACCAACCAGTAACCTTTTTTCTACCTAAGTGGAATTACAGGTCACTATTTCATGAAGTAAATAAAGTTCTGATATTTCTCTCCGGTGGCAGGTTGCTGGAATGATTCTCCGTATTGTGTACGTGTGCATGCGTTTTCATAGCCGCTCATGTTATTGGCCGGTTTAGTCATCCGTCCCGCTGAGCGCGCATTGTGTTTTGCACAAGCTCTCGAGTAAAGTGCTCTTTCCAAATGGCACCCCACCTAGGTGAGTGCTTTTCTGCAGAAAGGTCACCGACCATCAAGGATCAGTTTAACACTTCAAAACGGCGGGGCTGCGCGAGTTCCTTTTGATTAGATCTGACCTTTAACGTATACTCAAGGAAAATCAAGGTATACGGTAAACGTCTGGCTTTGATTCGGGCTCTGAACTTTCTGCCGCGCGTTTCTGTTTCGCGGCTCTCCGTCTAATTCTCAGTTTCGTTTATTCATTCAAGTCAGAGTGGAATTCTTGCTTTGTATTTCGGCCAATTTGGTTTCAGACCGCTGGAAACTTAATTCCATTCAATACAATTCAATTTGTGTAGTGCTTTGAACAGTTGACAATGTCACAAAGCAGCTTTACACACATCGAAAATACAGAGCTCTAATGAGCAAGCCAGGGGCAATCCTGACAAAGAAAAACTTGGGTGTAAAGGGAAAAACCGTGTGAGGGAACACATTCTTTACTGGGTGACACAGTGGAAATTTAAGTAGAGCAGAAAATAATAGCTGAGGGGCATGTCAGAAGGGGAAGGAATGGAAATGTCTTTGCAGAATTCTTCCATTTCATTGGTTCCTTGGCAGATTGATATATGTATATATTTTCTCCTCCAATCGAACCACACCACCAGCCTGAGACCATCTTGCCAAAGTGGTTGTATTAAACTTCTACATTTACAGTAGACTATGCTATAAACTAAAAGCCAGGGCCTAAGAATAGCAAAAAATCTAAAACAGGAGTTGGTGTGGGAGTCGGGACGGCTACGCAAACAGAGAACAAGTTGCTCATGTGTAGATTTATTGTTCACTTAAGTGCTTAGTGAAGACGTGTGTCTTCAGTCTTTGTTGGAAGATCGCCAGTAACTCGACTGGTCAGGCAGCAAGGGGTAGTCTGTCTTGGTGTGTGTGTGTGTGTGTGTGTGTGTGTGTGTGTGCAGAGAAGAGAGAAGAATGTTGATGCATACCTTTCTTTTGTCTTGAGGGATGGCAAACCAAGTCTGGCCATGCTTGTGGAGTGAAGGGAGATGCAGGGTTCAACCAGTGTTTTCAGGAACATGGTGATGACTTCTGTGTTCTTTATCCAAAGCCCTTGTATGGACCTAGAGTTATATTATATTTCCATACACACTGAGCCAAGCACTTGAAAAATGTTGCAGCCGACTCAATAAATGTAGATTCAGAATAACGAATAACGAGATGTGCTAGGGATCGCTGCATGGATTGTTAATTAGGAAGAAGGAGCAATGGGCTCTCCTTGGGAAGGGTTGGATACAAAATCCAAATAGGAATAAAAAGTACTGTCTGCTTAGTTTAGTTCGAAAGCAGGCATGAATGTACCTTTTTCAGATGAGTT
>JAQQZS010000003.1:5535444-5547855 GCA_030068045.1 Platyallabes tihoni
CCCCCCCCCCCCCCCCCAGCCATTTATTAAAATGTACAAGACAGTCCCCTAAACAGGCATAAATATAAACAGGCACAACGTATAGCTGCTATCTCAGTTTCCAGAATGACGATTGTGACGATTAAAAGCATTATATTGTGTGGCCAAAACTATTGCTACGTAGCAACCATATTGCGGTCATTTGTGTTAATTGTCTGCTGGATTTTTTAATTTTATTTTATTTTTTAATGAAACACAATATGACCTCTCTTAAATGAACATTGTCGAGAAGCATAAGCATAGTGGTGACTAGCAAATCATAAAAGAACACAGAAATGAGATTTTATATTATTATGCAATAATGCAATAGACTGGCATCCCGCTTCCAGGATCTGTTCCTTCCTTATGTGCAGTACTCCGGGCTTAGAGTAAGCTCTAGATCAAATACAATGCATACCAGAACACTCAGTGAAGATAAAGGAATTAATGAGAAAAGTATTAAATCTGCATTGTGCAATGAGGGAGGCAAGTTGTAAACTCAAGTGTTTGCTTTTATTATATTAGGTTTTATACAGAATCTATTAGCAGGAGTCTAAAAACAGACAGGCATGGCTGTTAAGTTGTGAATGAAACGAACAGTTAAGAATGTGTATCACAGAGAGGAAGGAGGATCAGAATCTGAGATGCTGGCACCAACAAATAAAAGTTAACTGCATATTTGTGTCAGAGCTGGGCAACTGGAGCTCCTCCCCGCAGATGGGTGGCAAAATATCCGCAGGACAGCAGGAGGCAGAGCGATGGCTCCATTGGTGACGGCAGGAAGTGGTGTGAAACTGTTCTCCGCAGTAGCACGAGGCAGCATGTCCAGTGTGAACAGAAGGTGGAACAATGGCTTCTTCTGTGATAGTTGGAGCAGGAGAGGACTCATTATAGTCTTTGGCCAGAGTCATGGAGTGGGCAGGTTGGCCTGAAAGAGAGGGTGGGGTGGGTTATTCCACAAGTTGAAAGGTTACAGAAATGGAAAAAGGGACATGTCTTGCAATACAAAAGCATGATACTCAAGGTTAAAACGCTCAAACAGGTGAACGCTGTCAGGGAACAAACCATAACAAATTATTAGGTGCTTGGAATATGCTCATATTAAACTCTCAAAATTGGTAGAGAAAAACATCACTTTTGCTTTAAAGTTTAAAGGGACAACGATCACACCAGGAAATATTTTACAAATGCAACTATGGTGATATTCAAGGCTAAAATCTGACATGTTGTTGCTCTGTGGCCAAATACGTGCCCCACTGAGCATTAACATTTATCAAAGACAAGGCTGGTAGTTAAAAAAGGAAAAAAATAAATGAAGCCCCTAGAAGAGTCGAGGCCCCTCTTATATCTCCTAAGTGTATGAGTTTCTTTCCTCAGTCACTCTTAGTTCTTTAAAAAATGTGTTAAAATGGCTGTAACTCCTTCACGCTTCGCTTATTTGACATGGGCACGCTTGGAAATCGGAGTCGATAACCTATTTTTCATTTCAAATCCGGTGTGAAATGAATCCGATGAGCGTTTAATTTCAAATCCAATGTACAGAGGCAAACCAACAAAAAATCGTGTCACTGTCTAATTACCCTCATCCCGCGGCGCACTCGTGAAGGTGTCGTAGGCTTTGTTAGAGTACGGCTCAGAGATATTGTATGTGGGAGAGGTTACACTGAATGTTTCATTTAAATTCATGGAATTTATCGAACACCGCTTCAAACCTTGAAACGATTTTCTACCTATAATTCATGAAGCATAAAAGCAAAGAATAGGAGAGGCACACCTGAGGATAGGGTGAATGGATGATTTTGCCGATAATGTAGCGAAAGTTATTCCAAAAAGGCATGGTGATGTTTAAGCGAGCAGTGAGCAGCGTGTGTGATCCTTTATAAATGAACCTGCTTTGTTGTGGCATTAAGGCCGAGGGCATTGGAAACACGGTGATGTTTAATATGAAGTGGAATAAAATTTGACTTTTTAAAATACTTGGTGTTGTTCCATGGAACATTTACAACTGGTTGACTAAAAGGAAGGCAAGAAATCAAGCTCAGCTCTCGGTTTAACATGAGATTGTGTGTAGAATTGGATAAAAAATGGTAGCGGAAATGAGTGTTTGACTAGGCAGGAGTGTGTATGTGTGCGTGCTCCCTCTTAGCATTCCCTTATCGTTCATCTGCAGGCATGGTTAGGGGGTGTTCTTTATCATATCTCCCTCATGGTGCCTCTTTTGTTCAGCAACACCTCCGGGCTTTGGTTGTCCTCCCCTTTTTTTTTCCACCTCCCTTCCCCTTCACTCTGTTCTAGTCAGCTTTTTTTTTCTTTTTTTGTTTTTAACATAGACCATGCATGCGTACTGGGTGCAAAGCACTGCCTGCAGACTTGTCTTTAGTTTTCTGACAGCCAAAAGTTTTGAAGTTGGTAAATGAAATGTAGTGGATATACTGTACAGCAGAATGGTAATCCGGATTAAGATTTAGATCCATAACGAGCAAGCCAGTGGCAACACTGACACAGAACGAAAAAAAAAAAAAAAACTAACATAAGGAAGGAACCAAACTTGAGAGAACCCTTCTGTTTCTTTATTGACTGCTTTTCTGTTTATTTGTCCGTAAGCACAAATCCACAGTGGTCACGGGTAAGACTCACGGGCATAAACGCTTTGCTTCATGCAACCATGCACAAGCCAGAGGTCACAAGTACAGAATTAGAAGCATACGCATGATTATAGGATCCTAATCATAAAAGAATTGTGTGCAAGGAGCTCGCATCACACCCTGAATAGTAATTAAACATAATTCATCTATCTTTCCCTCTCAGAAGATGAGAATCACAGACTCCCCGTTGAGATGTAAATGAACTGTATTGGCGGTAACCATTTGGTTGCACGCTGTGTCAGTTGCATCTCTCTCACTTATTGTCTCCCATACTTGTCTGATTGTTAGATACTCGTTTATTGCCCTAACAGTACAAGCAACATGCCTTTCCTACTAAGCAGTATGTGTTCTGTGTCACTTGTAATTTAATCCACTTAACGTATGGAAGCATTGTTCTTGGTAATCTCGAAAGAATTTGCACACTTGCATCTGTCGTCGTCAGAAAAGGTCGGGCCTTGCTAGAAACTAGAAACCTTCATACGACCCATTTGGCGAGAGATCAAGTAACTTAAATGTCAGCTTTTCCAGAGACCAAAACAATTTTACCAAAGATTATAATAAGGAGTTTGGAAATGCTGTTGGCCTTTAACAAGGTTTTTTAAAATGCACCATGTCAGCTGTGTGCTAGGACATGCATGCAGGCATCAGATTGGAAGTTTAGGGCCAAGCTGGATTTTTTTTTATTTATTTTATTTGTTTTAAAGAAGATGAAGTTGTCTCCAACACTTACTATATGGCTGAAGAGAAGGGGCAAGTGGCAGTCACAATACAATCTTCAAACCCGTGATGGACTCCTTCTTCTACTGCATCTGTCTGCCAGGATCCTACATGATAGTACAGAATGGCTACGTTCAATAACGAGAACGTTTGTGAACACAAGATGGGTCATCAGACCGTTTAACTGTCATAAGCGCGCAAATGTTTCCCAAGCGCTCTCGCTATTGATCGCAGCCCTGCTGTACTTGTGTTTTTGTAACATGGAGCAACAAGTAGCTGATGAAGTGAACTGTAAAGCAATAGAAGAGATTGGATTACTACTTAATTTGGTAATATTTTCTGATCAGTGTTTTAATGATAAGAATTTTCTTTTTTTATTCTCGCTGGCTTTTGAAATCAGCCAAGGTTAGCTAACGTTAGTCAAGGACCGTTGACAATCAACAATGAACAAATAAAAAAAATGTATGACCTTTTCTCTTTTATCTATGGATACAAAGATTGAATCGAGCATTGGGGTGACTGTTTTCAATAACAGTCGCCCCAGCCGGACTCAGACCATATTCAGTCATCGTTATTAGATAATGCTAGTAAAGCGCAGCTAACTTGTACACACGGCTCCAGTTTAAATCACCAGGATTACATGAGTTCATCTGGTTCTATTATCAAAGGAATTCAATTTTGGCTCCTAAAATTAGTTTTGCTTTCTTAAATCTTTGGCATTTATGAGCTTGTAAAGATTTATATTTGTCTGGATCCCTGCAACAATTCTTAAGTCATTAATTTTAAAGTTGAACATAGTTATGTCTTAATGTTCTGCCGAAAAAAAATGCTTGGTGTGTTGGTGAATATGTTGCTAATAAAAAGAAATATTAATAAAAGAAATAAAGAAAACTAGCAGCATGATGTCACCAGAAGACAGCGGGGATACAGAAAAATGTTAAATGGCGATTTTTGTGTTGGAGACTACAGTATGCAGTTGCTTGGAATGAAAAACATGTCCATTTCCCTTGCAGACAAAGGGGTGGATTTTTGCCTCGTCGTTTTGAAGCCCTCAGTAGAATGCACATGGCTAAAGTAGGAATTGATTTGCGGATAGTGCTGTATGTGAAAATGTCGCTGTGGTTGTAACAAATGTCTCTGGACCACTTTCAGAGCTGGAGGAATGGAGCAGCGTCTACCTTTTATCAAAATTCTTTCATCTTCATTGAGTGGTTTTTCTCTTTCAGTATTTATTAGGGTCAGATCGGAGAGAAAGAAAATCCGCATTCTTCTTTATTTAAGAAAGATCTTCTGACGCAGGAAACGTTTTCTAGCTAAAGTTAAAGCAAGAACAAATAAAAAAGAAAAACCCAAACCATTTAACCCAAACCACAAAATCTGTACTTTTAACTTTATGTAGTGATCAGTTAGGTGTATTTTCAGGTATAATCTTTCAAAATTCACCATATTTATATTCATAAAAGGTTCAGATAAGCAACCAACCTCATTGCATGGTGAAAACAGTTTAAAGCATTTAAACCTTAACTTAGGGGTGTAAAACACACAGTGTAAAAGTTTTACATAATACATTCTTGTGTGGACTGTAATTGAATTCAGAATTTGTTTTTCCACTAGAGGAATCAAAATGTGCTAATTATGATTACATTTCCATGAGCTAGCTTACAATTTACATTGTAAATTTAAGAAAACAAAAAAAAAAATTAAAGTCTTTTTAGGGCTTTAATGGCAGCTGCAGTCTATAACAATACAAACACAAATGTGAAAAAAACCACCAGTTAGGCACATATGCTTAATTAAATAAAGAACTGCTTTTTATTTTATTTTAACTCACTTGACATTGGACAAAGTACGATGTGACCGATGACACTAATGGCTTAACCATTAGTGATTGGTTCATGCCTATAAAGACGACACATCATGTTGAAGTGGTTATGTTTACACTGCGTGTTACCATGTTTGACTAATTCCAGGTTCAATCTGTTCTTTGAACATTACGTGGAGAATAAGGCTGCGTTCACATTACAAGGCACTTTAATTCCACTTTACAAGGCACTTTAATTCCACTTTACAAGGCACTTTAATTCCGATTTTTTGGTCAGATCTGATTTGCATGTCTTGACTGTTCACATTCATGATTACAAATGACTTTTATCTGACTCTTATGTGGTCGCATCTGTCTTCTGAATCATCAATGCCTTTGATGCATCTGGGATAAAGCACGTCATATTTGTACAACAATTTGTAAAGATTTTGTTCTGGAGGATCACGAGCAGTTAGTTGGTTGTACTTGTTGTAATTACTGTAGCTGTTTTATCAGATATTGCTAGTGCTGCTTTGAAATCCCCTGCAATTAATCAGTGATGATTGACGTCAGTGATGATTGATGTCCCCAAGCCTGTGCAGAGGCAATAATTCCGATCTGCCCATTCTCATCCAAGTCACATGACCGCGTATCAGATATGAATCTTATCCAGGACCACATACGAAAGTGACTCAGATCCGATCCGAACAATATGAGATTTATGTGCTTAGGTCTGTGTCGCATCCTGCTGGTAATGTGAATGTAGCCTAAACGCTTACTCTCTACAATCAGACTTGAACAATGTGAACAGTTGTTCTGTTCAGGATGAACTTCCAAGAGAGCTTTTTTTTTTTTTTTTGACAATTAAAAATAAAATAAAAAGAGAAATTTAATGGAAACAGTTGGAGAACCAAGTTGCTGTACCAAGATATATATATTTTTATTTTCATACATTAATCAGCCTTATCTTGCAACAGGTTTTTTGGTGCTTGTTCTGGACAATGGACAGTTAATGGCCCCTGGTTTAGCTCAAGTTTTCATCATCATATCATCTCAGTGAGTTATTCCTTTGCCACTGTTGCGTATGTGGGATAACTTAATAAAGCTATAAACTTCATTATACAAATAAAATTGAGCTGAACTCAATATCGTCGTCATATGCCTAAACAAGGATCGCTTGAATTTTTCCAACGGGTCTTCCCACTACAACGCGGTGCACATTCTTTCTTTTCTCAGTCTTCCCAAGCGTGGCTTAACCAGACACGAGTGGGGGATGTTTTCAGTAAGAAGAGCATCCCTTATGGTTTTCATCTGTCAGATAACGAGAAGAAAGGTGCTTGTGTGATATCGGGAACAGTGCTATCCAGGCTTGAAGTTCTGTTAGTGCTGGTAAGTGACAATCGGAAGCCTCTTAAGCGTATCAGTTGGCATGTTGATCCTGTCTCGCACCGATGACTTTGTCTAGAATGAATAAACAGGGCGGTGAACAGCAAGGCTTTGTGGCGACACTCTTTGTGCATGCTTTTATTGTTATCTTGCTCTGCAAACATAAGCCTTAGCTGGTGGCAGAGCTGGAGAGAAAAAAAATAGAAGAAGAAGGAAAAAAAAAAGAAACACTGCCTGAAGCTGTAGTCTTACAGCGATGTTCCTTCATCTCCAACAACGATGCGTGCACCTGAAACCTAATCGCTTGTTTTTTAACACAGCCAGGCAGAAGTCAGCTTATTGGGTGGCCATCTTCTAGCAATCTGAAAGCAGTCCAAGACTTGGTGACAGCTTAGACATTACATGCAATATTTTTTTATGAAAAAAAAAAAGGACTTGGCTGGTGGCTATGGTTACTTGATTTTTATTTTTACCTCCCACTGTCAAGTTGTCAATGACCTCAGACTTCAGTCTCAATTCTGGGTTTTCTTTTTATATTTATAAGAGTTCAGTGCTACATATGCTGCCATTTTTACAAGACAATTGATGTGAACAGTGTCAATGTCTAACAAACTGGTGCGTCAGGACGCATTGTTTAGCTTCTTTATTTGAGTTCTTGTTCAAATTGTAGACAAAGTATGAGGGTTAGATTATACAACCATACCCATGCTTATTTTTAAAACCTGAATGCTCCAGCCAAAGCAAAGAGAAATGCTCTGGAGATCAAAGAGTGTGAAGCAAAAAGATGAGAATGTAAAAAGTAACGAATCACAGAAACTAGAAATCTGACACTTTTGAAAGGCAGAAGTTATGGCTTAGAGTTTCAGCAATTAAACATGCACAACTTTGCAGTGTGTACAGACAAACAACGGGATATGAACACACTGACTAATGAGACAAAACAAAACTCAGGTCGGGGACAAAGAAAGGACAGGTGCAAACAACGATCAGGGGGTAAATTCAGGGCAGAAAGACGACGGTAAACAGACACTTGACATCTTGGAATTCTGAGATTTTTATCTTTTTTTGTTGTAAAAAAAAAAAAGAAAAAGAAAAACAGGTAATGTTTCATGTCACCGAATATATACTACTCCAAAATGTTTCTTAACCAAATATAAAGTTAAAATGTTGCCTGCTTTAACTTGATTTTCTTCGGCATCATAAAATGCTGTCATCCACCATATTTACCTGCTTTGCCAATCAAGGCTCTGCTTGTTTAAAGGCTACTTTAATGTACTGTATCCTGGATTAAAATTTATTATATAGAAATAGTACATGTTCTGTAGAATTTCTTAAAATCTGATCTGAATTCCAATCATGGCTCGATTTTAAAGCCACTTTATGAATTTAGCCTTTTAATGTAAAATAATTATATCCCAGAATTACTTATACAGTAAATATTTTTATAAATAAATATACCACAATATCTTGAATTTAGTCAAATTTATCAAATATTTCTAGTTGTAATATTAAAAAAAATTATAATAAAAAACTAAGATATATAAACCTATTTTTTACTATACATTGCTTGTTCCAATAATTTTGTTTATTGCTAGAAATACTATTACCAATAGAACAAGACATTCGTGCTTAACTGCAAATAGGCTAAAGAAACTTTAGAAAAATATTTACATAACCACAATATATAAAGAAACTATAGAAAAAAATGACTAGAATCACAATATTTTTGCTGGCTAAGATATACTTTTCCTCAATCAGAATTTGACAACAATCTTTATGGGTTTTCCAGCTTCAAAACCATAGAAATTAAAAATGAATAAATGAATGAAAAGTAAACTTTGGGAAATATATTCAGAAATGTTTACCTTTTGAGGAAGGAGTCTCCGGTGCCAGTGGAGTAACATCCTGGGTACTATATAAGGAATGGTTGTAACTGTGGATTTTTTTTTAAATTATTATTATTATTATTATTATTATTTATTTATTTATTTTTGTCACAGGAAAGTGTTTAGAATGGAAAGTTGTACTGTTTCTTGATAATAGTGCAGGTATAAAACGTTCCAAAAAGGAGTAACTGATCAGTGGAGCAACTCATCAACTTTCTGATTGATGTCACACCTGGTTGGTTCTTATCTACACAGTTTGAATCTTATTATTTATTGGTTACCTGCTTAGTACATATCATGTACTGTATAATGTACATTATAGTTTAACACCTTGTACACATTAGGCATGACACTCCTTTGAGTTTTTTTGGACCTTACATATGATTTTATTTGACCTTTTATGGTTTGATGTATAAACACTTATATCCCTAGGGTCATTTAAGAAAAGGTGAAAATAAATTACAGACACTGTAATATAAATAAATAAATTATAAATAAATGGCACATTGGATAGTTTTGAAGATCATATGTCTTGGATGATCTGTATTGATCAATTTAATTAACTCGTTATGCCTGATATGTATATCAAGGGGTGTAAAGTGGGTTTGTTATATATGCAGTTTGAAATAAGGCTGATGGTAAGGAATTTTTGGCACCTGTTACTGTCTGTGAATCACCACCCCAACCCCCACCTCCGCCAATCTCACATTATTGCACTTTCAGCAGCTGTACTGTAAGCAGTCTTGTCCCTACCAGGGCTTAACACGCACTCACACAGCAAGGGTCGCATAGACTAGCGAACTAATGCTTTCACAAGTCGCTGCCGTGAGAATGTCAACTGAGGTGTAGAAAATCAGTGAGGTAGATAACTAAGGAGATGAGGGTTGTGTGAAAAGAGCGTTTTTGGAGCTCCAGGTTGCATTTTACCATCCAGTCGCATGCAACTATTTTAGATTCGGATCAGCACTGAAGACACGCTCAAAGAGTTCGAGTCATTTTCAGAAAGTAATGAAAAACTTTTTTAGGCGCAGCTGTAGGCATTGCACCCGCGATTGATGCATGCGCTCGATTTCAGAATGAACAATTTCAGCGGAGGTGCTTGCCTTTGTACATGACGCATTTAACGTTTTTATACGTCCTTAAATACTCTTCAATGGTGCACACATAATTAACTAACTAATTAATTAACTTTAATTTGTGGCGACACAGTGGATATCACTGTGGCCTCACACCTCTAGGATCGAAGGTTTGATTTCCGGCTCGGGTCTCTGTGCCGGAGTTTGCATGTTCTTCCTTTGCTTGGTGGGTTTCCTCCGGGTACTCCGGTTTCCTCCCACAATCCAAAGACATGCAGATTACGTTAATTGCCGTTCCCAAATTATAGCTGTATAGCTGTTGTTTGAAAAATAACTACTGTGTGTTCCGAAACAGATTTTGCATTAACTATGAAAAAGATGACTAGTTGACTACCTTTTGAATTAATTGTCGATTCATTAAATAGAAAAAGGTTTTTCAGCCCCTAACATCCAGATACTAAAAACCTTGAACAAAACTGAAGAAGCTTGGATTTGACCCACTGTGGTTTTGAAACATGTATATTGTTACGAGCAGCCCACACATACACAGTGAGCAACATTCATCACAAATGAATGCCCACCCGCAGCTGCTGTCTTATCTTACCATTATTTCCTACACACCACGAGGCAGCATAATGTTTCCTATATTCACAATAAATCAGTGCTTCAGGTGGAAAAAGAACATGTTGTCTCATGCTGTTTTTAATTACGGTCTGATGCTGACTCCACTGCCTGCACTCATATCCTGAAAGATCAGCTGTAAAACATGAAAATGCTTGTACATCAGGATCAGGCATGCTAAGTAGACCATTAAATGTGTGTGGATAGAGCGAGAGAGAGAGGACGAGAATACAGGAGAGGCAGAGCGGATCCGGCGAGACGGGAACAAAGTGGGAGAACTCTTCAGCCTGTTATTAGTGCTTTATTCTTTCCAGGTGAACCTGGAGCAGATGTGCACAGGTGGAACTTCTCACCTTTTCTAACCTCTTCCTTTACCACCAGCTGCCTGTTATTACCTTCTCGATCCTAAAGCACAGGCAAATTAGTGTAGTACATCATAGAACTGCTATAGTTATAGCCCCCCAGATAGTGAGCTTCATATAGGAACACCGCTGTACACATTATTAACGGCATCAATTCCTGTTACGATGGCACATCAATTTATTTGAGACCTAATTAAGTGACCGTAAGATTGTCAAAAGAATGATGCATACGTTGGGTTATCTCTGTGGGTCATTTTATAGTAGAGAGAGAAGATGGCGTAATCATTTCCGACACAGCAATACAAAGTCTGTACTCGCTGCAACCTCTCCATGTTAATCTTATCTAGACTAGAGCAATAAGAGTCCTTGCAAACCGGCCTCGCTAATGGTTATGAAAAGAGACCGATCCTGAGGCTCAGTAATGTTTATAATGTCCTCTTCAACTTGTCCTTGTCAATTCCAATCTTACAGGCTGTTCCGGTATTTTATCAGCTCGAATGAAGTTTGTTGAAAGACTGAGAGCAAAAGCATGACTCAGCATGATTACGGACTTCGGGAACTCATGCAATGAAAAGAAATTTGCAAAAAAGTTTTTGTTACATTACTCTCATTTTCATCAACTTGAAACTATAATTCTACACCATTTTTATTTTGTCCCCAAAAGTATTGAGACAAAAATTAAATGTAATGTTTGAATGACATTCTAAATGTTTTTAATGACATTCAAGATTATAAGAATAATTTGTTTTATGCAAAGAAATTACTCTACACCAATCAGTGTTTATCATGATGCTGCTGGATCCGGCTGGGCATAGAATCAAAAAGAGCTCTTCAGTTTTACTCCCTCCATCCATGCCTGTTTGATCGCTTCCTGAAGATCATTTACGAGAGATGTTTTCTTAACTGCTACCGCCTCCTCCACCACTGTCCAACAGACTTCTATTGGCTATAAATCTGAAGATAGTCATCTCCAGGGCATGGCTCCAGAAGCGTTATACCATTGCCACATAGCCAGCTTATAAAACTAATTAGTGCCATCACCTATAATACTTGTCATATGTTGTCTTAATACTTCTCCAAGATTTCCAAGTTTAAAAAGTGGTGTTAAGCTACGTTGCTTTTATTTCCAAGATTGTTTTTCCAGTTGGTAACTGTTGCTCTCCACAACACACTAATGTCCTGTGTATGATTTTTATCAACAACGATAAGAGCACTGTTCACATACTGAAAAAACATTTTCCCAAAATAAAAATAACCTTGTTAGGACCATACAACGCACTATTGGTGTTTTTATCATTTTCTTTAAGGCACTCCAATTAGGGTTCACCAGCTGTTCCAAAAAATTTTAGATTTGGCACAGATTTTACACCAGGTTCCCTTCCTCACACTACTCCTTCATATTTATCCAGGCTTGGCACTAAGGGTGTATTGGCTTGTGCAAACTCCAATAACCATGTCAGTGACAACGCCTAATGCTAAACACTATTGCACCAGGGAATACCCTGCTCCGATTCTGTATTTTGTTGTCACAAAGACAAGTTCCTTATAGGTTCATTGTACAGTTAAAATATCCACACATTTAACGGCAGAAATGGCCATTTATTAAATTCCTTGTTTTTTCTTTGTAATATTTCTCTGCATAAAAGCAATCGGATTTGAATATTTCAACTTAAATTGTATCTAGGATTTTGGTTTCCAAAATCGGGTAACATAGCGATTTTAATTTAGTTAAAGTAATGGAAACCACAATCCATCATAAAAGTTATGCTTATCAAAACGTCAACTGTAATGCAAAGAGAAATTTTCTCAATAATTATAGTACTAAAAATTCAAATTCAAATTCAAATTTTATTTGTCACATACACAGTCATACACAGTACGAAATGCAGTGAAATGCTT
>JAQQZS010000003.1:5562667-5582535 GCA_030068045.1 Platyallabes tihoni
CGTAATTACCTAATTCCATATGTGTTATTTTATAGTTTTGAAATCCCCAGTATTGTTGTAGAATGTAGAAAATAAATAACTAAACAAAAACAAAGAAATTTGCAAGTGTTCTAAAACTTTTGAACAGTAGTGTATATATGTGTAAAAAGCACCACAGTGCTTTGCTTTTCAATTCTTGATTGTATAGAAGTTATTAATTATTGTTCTTTTCATCAGTTCCAGCTATTAAAACTGAAAAACAAGCTCATTCACCAACACCTGTATAAAATATACTCTACATCAAGGTGCTTCTACTCCAGTCCTGGAGGGTTCAGCACAGTTTGTAATTAACCAACACCTAAACACACACACACACACACACACACTGAATCTGGTAATTAACAGATTAATTAAAGCTGTGCTTGAGCAGAAGAATTTTCCAAGGACTTTAGTTGAAGATCTCTGTGTTCAGTACGTTATAAACAACTACTGTAGTAATAAAATGTTTTTTAAAATGCATGTTACTTACCCACGAAATCATTTATGAGGCTCCAAGGTGTCAGCTCTTAGGAGCTGAAAGCGTCTTTCAAATCCCTATATGAAATATTCAACATAAGAAATACAATCACACCGAGGGACCCTTTCTCTGGTTTAGCGTCAGCGCCGGATTTGACATTAAGCATTACGGAGAAGTTGCAGAGTACCTAGGATGGAGCAGTTCAGCAAATCAGGGAGTGTTCAAGCTGATAAACATTTCACGTTCATTTTTCATGCACGTTTCATTTTTCATGCACCTCCTGTCCCACAGAGGCCATCATCAGGTTTGGGGTTACCAAGTTCAGCGTGAGCGAACCCAGTGAGGCCGGGCACGTGTCTGTGGTGAAGGTCCCAGTGCTGAGAGTGGGAGACACCTCCAAAGTGTCAGTGGTGCGAGTGCACACTAAAGACGGCTCGGCGACATCCGGAGAGGATTATCACCCGGTGTCAGAGGGTGAGAGAAAGCAAACACGCATGCACACATGGCTCAAGGGTTCTTAATGGAATCAGTGTGAAAAGAGCATTTTAATAAGAGTTAAGTTGGAGACAGAGACATTTCGAGGGGAATAAAATAAGACATCTTAGCATTGTTTATTTTAATAATATGTCAAGGGAAATTTAAGGTTTTCTCTACTCCTGTTGTCTACACTACATGTGGATCTAGCAAAAGTATTTCACCTGACTGAGCCTGTGGAGCAGAGATAATAAACGTATAGGGGGGAAAATTTAGACATAAATCAGGTTTCCTGAAAATCAGGTTTCAGCAGATGAGCTCGAGTGTTTTCTGTAGCAGATCTTCTTCGTAGTTAATCCAATCACATGCATTTATGTAAATTATTGAGATGAAAGCAGCTAATTGGACCCGACACTACCCACAGAGATGATAGAGAGAGAGAGAGAGAGAGAGAGCCTCTCCTCTTTCACCTCACTATCGACTCTCCTATGGTGTGTTTTTAGTAAAGTGACGACATGACGTCTAAAAGAGGGGGAAAAAAGTCAATAAGAGTAAAAGAATGTTTAAATATAAATGAAGAGAGAAGTGTGCATTTTATAAGTAAAAAAAAAAAAGTCTCAGACGCATGGCTCATGAATTATACAAAGCTGTAGAAGAAAGTATTTATTTTTCATCGTAATGCTTCACCTCCTGGGTCCGGGTTCGATTCTCACCTCGGGGTCTGTGTGCATGGAGTTTGCATGTTCTCCCTGTGCTTGGTGGGTTTCCTCTGGGTACTCCGGTTTCCTCCCACAATCCAAAGACATGCAGATTAGGCAAAAATTTTAAATGGTTATATTGTCCTGAATTGACAAGTTCCTTGAAATATCCTGCAGCTTTTGCAGAAACTACGACCTGTATATGGGAAATACTCTTGATTTGTGAGAGTATTGCCGCAGCTTCTTTGGAGTTTGTGCGCAGTTGGTGCAATAAGACTGGATTCACTATAAAACATTTTAAAGCATTAACAACATACGTTTCGATGCTTATTCGACAGTTTTAAGTTTAAGAAGAACTGTTCGAGACAAACCAGTCAATAAACTAAGGCGCATTGCCCGAAACTTAAAGTAAATCAAATCTACAGTCTATTTCTGATTCGCAGCTCTAAGTGCGATTTTCTTGCCTGTGGGATTGAATAAGATTAAAAGCATTCATGCACACCCTTTGAAACTAGTCGAAATTGCCAAAGCTGTGGTCCAAAACGAAAAGGTAATAATAAAAAGCAGCAGTTTATGGATATATAAAAACCAAACTGTTTAACTGTTTAATCTGCTCAGTAATGATTAAGCACTAGAAGTTAACTGTTTATCCTGTTTATTAGTAAAAAAAAAAAATGGGGGGATTTTTGTATTTGTGTAACCCAGCCTTTTAAACCTTTATAAAAAGAGAAGAAAAAGAGATATCGCTATATACTGTATTAACAGAAGATGACGGTTAAAATGTGAATCTAAAAAACACATAAAGGAACATAAAAAGTTTTATTCCCAACACCAGCCGTATATTTTTTTTCGCCTCGTCAAGTCTGCGCAAATGTAAGCTGATCTGGGAATAAAACACGAGCTTGCGCTCAACATCACATGACTAAACTACCAAGTCCTTATTACCCTTTTTGTAGATTTGTCGAGAACTCTTGTCAGGTCTGCATAATTCAGAGTAATTTTAAATTATTTAAAAGATGATGTTGACAACACCGCGTAGCTGTAATGGATGCCGCAGCACAGGTACATAAAATTTCAACCGATCAGCAGTACACGAGTTCACATTAAGGTGCATATTTTTCATGATTGATCTCCAAATCACACTTCTCTTATTCCCCAGACGTGATATTCAAGCAAGGAGAAACGGAGCACATGGTGGATGTCGAGATCTTGTACGACGGAGTGCGCGAGATGAGGGAAGCGTTCACCGTCCACCTGAAGCCAGATGAGAATATGGTGGCTGAGATTCAGGTGCGCAGTGAATATTGAACACAATTCACACACTTCATTTAGAATAAGTGTTGTTCTTTAAAGCCTGAAAGCACAACGTCATTTCAGCGTGGGCTGAGGTAGTTTTTTTATTCCATATTTGAGTAGTCGATTTATGCTTAAACAAACTTCGTATGTAGGTAAGGTAAGACTTTAGACACAGACACACTCATATACACACTTATATACACAGACACACTCAGACACAGACACACTCACAGACACACCCATATACACAGACACACTTATAGACACACTCATACACAGACACACTTACAGACATACTCATAGACACAGACACACTTATATACACAGACACACTCACAGACACACATAGACAAAGACACACTCATATACACAGACACACTCATAGACACAGACACTCACAGACACACTCATAGACACAGACACACTCATTGACACAGACAGATTCACAGACACACTCATACACAGACACACTCACAGACACACTCATAGACACGGACACACTCATATACACAGACACTCACAGACACACGCATAGACACAGACACACTCACAGACGCACATATACACAGACACACTCAAAGACACACTCATAGACACGGACACAGTCATATACACAGGCACACTCACAGACACAGACACACGCATAGACACCGACACACTCACAGACGCACATATACACAGACACACTCATATACACACTCATATACACAGACACACTCACAGACACACTCAGAGACACAGACACACTTACAGACGCACATATACACAGACACACTTACAGACACACTCATATAAACAGACACTCACAGACAAACTCATAGACACAGACACACTTACAGACACTCATATACACAGACAAACGCATGGACACAGACACACTCACAGACACACTCATATACACAGACACACTCACAGACGCACATATACACAGACACACTCATATACACACTCATATATACAGACACACTCACAGACACATTCATATACACAGACACACTCACAGATGCACTCATATACACAGACACACTCATAGACACAGACACACTCACAGACACTCATAGACACAGACACACTCATACACAGACACACTCACAGACACACTCATAGGCACGGACACACTCACAGACACAGACACACGCATAGACACAGACACACTCACAGATGCACATATACACAGACACACTCAAAGACACACTCATAGACACGGACACAGTCATATACACAGGCACACTCAGACACAGACGCACATATACACAGACACACTCATATACACACTCATATACACAGACACACTCACAGACACATTCATATACAGACAAACTCATAGACACAGACACACTTACAGACACACTCATATACACAGACAAACGCATAGACACAGACACACTCACAGACGCACATATACACAGACACACTCATATACACAGACACACTCACAGACATTCATATACACAGACACACTCACAGACGCACTCATATACACAGACACACTCACAGACACACTCATACTGTATACACGGACACACTCATATACACGGACACACTCATGGACACAGACACACTCACAGACACACTCATAGACACGGACACACTCATAGACACAGACACACTCACAGACACACTCACAGACACACTCATAGACACGGACACAGTCATATACACAGACAAACGCATATACACAGACACTCACAGACAAACACATATACACAGACACTCACAGACACACTCATAGACACAGACACCCACAGACACACTCATAGACACGGACACACTCATAGACACGGACACATACCAACACACACACCGACACGCACACCGATACACAACACACACACCCAAAATAATGCTCACACACTTCAGGAAAAAAACAAATAGTATGATGTATCTTATATTAATATGATATTGATAATATTATCATATAACATATAGCAATAAATACATTTTATAAATACAAATGAATACATTTAGTCTCAAAATGTTAATACAAGTTTTTCTTTTCCTGAGGTGTGATTACATTTTTTGGGCTGACAAAATGCAAATGAACTGTGTGTGTGTGTGTGTGTGTGTGTGTGTGTGTGTGTGTGTGTGTGTGTGTGTGTGCATGTGTGTAAGTAACTATTTAATTATTGCACTGCTAAGGCTCACACCTAAAATGTAAGGAATGAAACATAACAGTATATGTGTAAAGATGTTTTTAACAGTGTTTCCTGAAGTGTTATAGGTTTTTTTTTCTTTTACCAAAAGCATTCTGTCAATTCTGACTATTTAAAAATATGATATATTTATCACTATATCAGTTTATAGTTATATTCAATGCTGTAATGTATGCAAAATATTAAAGTCCTCTAGTAAAAACTTTATCTCAAATGTTAAGCAATCAATTTATGTTGTGCATCTGATTTACTGATTTAAGTCCCTGTTTAAGTCTTTGGTATAGAAACTGTAATGAATATCCTGTATTTATAAAACTGCATCGCTGGATTGCAATTGTCAGAAGTAAAATAAAAACGAATCAACCTTTTGGAAATCAGAAACCCGAATTGCTGAATAACTCTTATTGTTCTTGTGCAGATGACCAAAGCTATCATTTACATCGAGGAGGGGAACAGCATGGCAGATGTCACGTTCCCCTCAGTGCCTGTGGTCATATCGCTGCTGCATTACGATGACGCAGTCGGTGCCCCAGAGGGCCGACCACCCGCTGGCTACCCAGTCATCTGTGTCACGGTGTGTACCAAATTCTTTACCCCATCATCTGTGTCACACTTTGTATTGAATTTTGTATCTGTACAGCTTGTCTATCAGAGTCACAGCTTCATCAGTTGCATCGCTGCATGTCAGTCTCGCTACATCATGTGTCACGTTGGACTTGTCACAATGTCTTGCTCTCAATACAATGTTGTTTCTTTCACGAAGCATCACTCTCGACTACTCAGTGACTTTGTCCCTGTAAAAACTTCATGTCATCTTTGTCATAGTGTGTCACTTCCTACCTACCTTGTCATCTGGCACAGTGTCTCTCTCTCTCTCTCTCTCTCTCTCTCTCTCTCTCTCTGCATCGCTCTCACTACCATGTCATCTCTGTCATTGCTTGTCACATCCACTTCCCTGTTGCTATGTCATCACAACTTTCCCTACCTTTCCCTTCCTCAACATTTTAAGCCTTCATTTTCATTACCATGTCATTTGCATCACGTGTCACATACACACAGTACGTCATAAGTAAATGGGTGTTATCACGCTCATTGCTTGCTAACCTGTCATGAACGTCACTGTACATCACTTTCACTACCTGTCATCTGCATCACTGTGTATCACCCTTGCTACCCTGTCATCTGCGTCATTTTATATCCTTCTCACTACCCTGGCGTCGGTGTCACTGTATCACTCTTGCTACCCTGCCAGCGCCAACATTGTATTTTACTCTCACTTCCTGTCATTGGCATCACTGTTCATCACTTTCAATACCCAGGTAACGTTGTCGCTGTGAATCATTCTTACTACCCTGTCGTCTTCAGCACTGTATAGCACTTTCACTACCTTGACATCAGCGTCGCTGTATATCAATCTCGCTACTCAGTCATATGCGTCACTGTACATCACCCTGACTACGTTGTCATCTGCGTCGCTGTACAGTATATCACACTCAATACCCTGTTATTGGTGCCATTGTATATCACTCTCACATCCTGTCATATGCGTCACTGTATATCACTTTTACTTCCTGTCATATGCGTCACTGTATATCACTCCCACTCTCACATCCTGTCATATGCGTCACTGTATATCACTTTTACTTCCTGTCATATGCGTCATTGTATATCACTCACTACCCTGTCATCACCGTTACTGCATATTACTCTCACTTCCTGGTGTTGGCATTTCTGTATATCACCCTGTCAAAGGTACCCTGTACTGTTCATCTCTCTCACTACCGTGTCATCGGCTTTACTGAATATTCACCTGTGCCATTGTATATCACTCTCACTAACCTGTCATACACGTCACTGTATATCACTTTTACTTCCTGTCATATGCCTTAATGTATATCACTCTCATATCCTGTCATATGCGTCACTGTATATCACTCCCACTCCCACATCCTGTCATATGCGTCACTGTACATCACTTTTACTTCCTTTATTCCTTTATCACTTTTACTTCCTTTACTGTATATCACTCTCACTTCCTGTCATATGCGTCACTGTATATCACTCTCACTACACTTTCACTGGCATCACTGTGCATTACTTTCACCACTCTGTTCATTGTCACTGTTCATTACTCTAACCTTCCCATCTCACACAGTAAATCATGAAATAAATATAATTATTCATGTGTTATTTTGTCGCTCTCAATATCTACCTGTACCAATATCTACATCACTGTACTGTATACTACTCCACCGTCCTTTCGCCTGCATCACTGATCATCTTCACACTTTTTTTAAAATCAGTGCGAACCAAAACTATGTAAAGTTTAGGATTGTGAGTGTTACTGGATTGACAGACGGACTGATCTTTAGAAACGCAGCCTCTTATCTTATGCATGCCGTTTTTCTATTTCGTTCATCTAAATTCTAATCACCTTATTATCCCCTGATTAATTCATGCCCTGTTTATTCTTCAGTTTGATTACTAAAGTGCATTTTGATGTCTCAAATTATAGATTCTGTTTTTTGTTTTCATTATTGCCCCTCTTCTTTCTTTTGCTTCCTTCGTCATATTTTTAATAATGGTACAGTACTTGGGATATTATACTGATGTTGTCAATATTGGATTTGTGTTGACCTGAAGCGCTGGATGCAGTCCAATTTAATATAGATTTTCCGATTCCATCTCATCCACTTATAACTGTAATTAACCGAGTTCTTTACATAGCTCAGTGAGGGTTAGTATTTTTATTTACAGCTCATTATCTGCTGCCAGACAATAACGCAGCATGAACCATTCGCAGTTCATGCTGCCAAGACCATATGTTTGCCATACGGCTCTTCTGAGCTCTTTCATCCTCTGCAACTTAAGCACGTAACTGAATGTTCTGAAAAAATCTCCTCTTTTTTTGTGTTTCTTTCTCCAGGCCTGCAATCCCAAATACCCAGCCTTCGAGCGCACTGGCTCCATCTGTGCGAGCGAGCGCATCAACAACACGCTGACTCGTTATCGCTGGCTCGTTAGCGCCCCCGCAGGACCCGACGGTGTCACCAGCCCTATGAGGGAGGTCGACTTTGATACTTTCTTCACTTCGTCCAAACGCATCACGCTGGATTCGGTGTATTTCCAGGCAGGCTCACGCGTTCAGTGCGCGGCCAGGGCTGTGAACTCCAATGGGGACGAGGGACTCGAGCTGAGCAGCGCCATTGTCTCCGCAAGTGTGGAGGAGGGTGGGTCCACAACACTACACTCAAACTGATCAAACAGACTGATTAAAAAAAATGTATCCTAGCCTCCTAGTGGCGCAGTGGCGCAGTGCTCGCCCTATCATCCGGAGATCGCTGGTTCGGTTCCCGGGTGATGCTGTTACCTCTCAC
The DNA here is from genome assembly GCA_030068045.1 of Platyallabes tihoni. Taxonomy (NCBI): domain Eukaryota; kingdom Metazoa; phylum Chordata; class Actinopteri; order Siluriformes; family Clariidae; genus Platyallabes; species Platyallabes tihoni. The sequence continues at coordinate 5,571,162 of JAQQZS010000003.1, forward strand.
AGCCGGAGGTCTAGAGAGAGCTGATTGGCCGAGCTCTCTCAAAGGGGAGGGATGAGAGGTACTTGGTGTTCCCACATTAATCACGGTTCTACAGCCCAACAGGGGCGTCTGTGAGCTCACGCACGCGGAGGGAGCGGATAGCGCTGTCCTCCGAGTGTGTTACTCCCCCTCGAACGGTGCGTGAGCGAGCAGTTCAAAAAGATGTGGTCGGCTGGCGTCACGTGGTACGGAGGAAACACGTGTTAGTCTTCGGCCCTCCCGGCTGAGTGGTAGTAGTAGCCTTAATGTGGGAGCCCCCTAGTGACGGGGAGGAATTGTCCATGACTAAATTAGGGAGAAAAATCGGGGGAAAAAATCCAAAAAAATAATATAATTTTTTTTATTATTATTATTATCCTAACAGGAAATGAGGCTTTAATTAGGCTAAGGGTGGTTTTTACATACCGTATGGTCTAATCTGTGTCCGGGAATCCAGCTCAGGACAAGTCTTGCATTGGGGAATCTCACTGTTGTTACAGCACTCTGACCATCCAGTGTTCGACTTTTAAATCACAAATTGTTCTTGAACGGAATCACTGGCACGGCTCTATACGCTTTCAGGTGATTGAGTGAAAGCTGATTGTTCTGTGTTATGCCAGGTTTGTGTCAGCCTCGTGTGATAGGCGCTGTAGGAGCCGAGCCTTTCTCCGCCAAGCTGCGCTACACCGGGCCTGAAGACCCACATCACCCCAACCTCATTAAACTCACCGTCACCATGCCACACATCGACGGTAAGGGAAAAAACCCACTTCGTACACGACAAAGAACAAACTCTATTTTCTATTGCAGGAATCTTGGATGTCAATTAAATCTCAGGTTAACGTCAGTAGCACTCTTTATAATCCATTATTGTTTCCATAGTAACACCTTACATGGGACTTCTACTGTATGGCGCATACTTTAAATAATCACATTCAATCTGTTTTGCAAACTTTTATTATTATAAAAAGTATCTAGTGTCAGCACGGTCAAAGGTAACAATAGCTGTTATAGTATCTAAGATATACTCTCTATATATATATATATATAGATATGACACGGTGGTGTAGCGGTTAGCACTGTGTCCTGGTACCTCGAGAGTCACGGGTTTGATTCTCACCCGTGTGCATGTGGACTTTGCATCTTCTCCCCATGCTTGGCACTCTGGTTTCCTCCCACAGTCCAAAGACAGGAAGATTAGGCCAACTGGTGTTCCCAAATCGCCTGTAGTCTGTGAAGGAAAGTGCGTGTGTGTGCCCTGCAATGGATTGGCACACTTTGTCCCCGAAGTCTCCTGGGATACACTCCAGGCGTCCTGCAAACCTGTCCTGGATAGGTGGTGAATGAATGGATGAATAAATATTATTTTTAAAAAGTATAAAATGAGAAAATACTGATAAATATATTATGGATGGATGGATGAATGGATGTCTTGTATATTTAGTGTACAGAAGGTAAAAGCTGATAGCTTTGCAGTCTAGTGCTAAAGCTTTGTATTATTTGTATTGTATTTTCTATACATCACTACGTATTGATTGGTAATCTCGGGTGGACTTGAATGTGTATGCTTATCAGGTTTAACAATAAAAAGCAACAATTAGATTTCAGGTTTCTAGCTGAAGTAAGTCAAGGTGACTTGCTATGATTTCTGAAATAATCCCTTAATCCTGAAGACATTTTGACATTCATCTCGGTGCCTTCATCGGTTTCTCAGCTAAGCATGGCAAAATGATTCCAAAGGATTCAGCATTTTATTATAACCCAAGTCCTGTCACCTTGCCTTACCCCTCAGTCTGTGTACACGTTTGAAACCTGAAATTTTCAGTATTATTCCAATATATTCCATTATATATAAATCCATAATGATTAAAATCTTGCACTCACTTTCCTGCATTAGCAAAATCAGAAAGCTGGTCTAAGGTCTACATTTGTGTTTGAAGTGGGTCATGCATGCATGCATGTCTCAACCCGTGGGTGTGGGGTGTGTATGTGTGTGTGCTTGTGTCCTTGGGAGGGAAATGTTTTTTTGTTCTAACATTATTTTTATTTCTCTGCGATCTAGGCATGCTCCCTGTGGTCTCCACCCGTCCACTCTCCAACTTCGAGCTGACGCTCAGTCCAGACGGCACCCGCGTTGGAAATCATCGCTGCTCGAACCTGTTGGACTTCAGCGAGGTCCGCACGCGTCACGGTTTCATCACCACAGCCACCCGTAACCCTGAGGCCATCGGCGGCACGGCACCCTACCAGTACAGCGCCACCTTAAGAGGGGAGAGCACGCTGCGCTTCTACCGCAATCTTCACCTCGAGGCTTGCCTCTGGGAGTTTGTCAGTTATTACGACATGTCCGAGCTGCTGAGTGACTGTGGAGGGACAATCGGGACAGACGGGCAGGTGAGGGTTTCGTTTTTTTTTTTGTTGTTTTTTTCTTTTTTTTACTTTAATCCTATCTACCTATTTGCAATGTTTCTAGACCTGTTTAAAAGTATACTGTACTATAGGCAATATTGGATTCTTGTTCAAAGTCTTCTGGTTCCTTTTTTTCTGGACAAGAAATTAAATTAGAACAGATGTTCTTTCTAAAAGGCAATTGAGGATGGTTGAGAGAGGGCGGTGAGATCTGTTTTCATGGCAGCTCATCACAATCTTTATTAAAGGTTCAATTCACATAAATAGACAACAAACAAATACATAATTCTAATTTACAAGGGGTTTATTACATCTTTATTTATGAATTGTATTAAACTGTAGTGTGTGTAGTGTTGTGTGTTGAATTTTTAAGTTTCAAATATAATATATATTTATATACACACAAGGGTGAGTCAAAAATTATCTGCACTCTGGTTATATTAAAACTTCTTATTTATATTTTATCTTATTCTTATTTTAATTTATGTCTTATCGGCGCCTTCCGTCCGAGCTAGTGTCTCCCCTGTCACTGCTGTGCACGTGTAACCCGATCAGTTGATTTGTAACTGCGGTGCGAGCAAAACCTGACATGAAAAGATTGACTGGAAAGATGAGCAGCCTGCAGTGATTTGTTTCTTTTTTGTGGTCTGAGGGTGCACGGAAGAGCATAAATAGGAGGGTTTGGATATCTGAAAACAAAATCCGGGCCGATATTCTAATGAAGGTAAACGTTACCTAAAGAGAATCATTACTGGTGACGAGACCTGGATTCATCACTACAAGCCTGAGAGTAAACAGCAGAGTCTGGAATGGGAACATCCTCAATCAACGAACAAGAAAATGTCCATCAGCTGGAAAATTCATCAATGCTTACAGTTTTCTGGGATTCTCAAGCGCCAGTATTGGAACATTATCAGGAAAAAGGTTCAACAATCAACAGAGCTCGTTACAGTGAGATGATTATTGAAGAGCTGAAGCCTAGAGGACTGACATCCAAGGCTATTGTGATCTTGCATGTCCGCACACTTCTGCCCACACTGTCGACACTGTTGTATTGAGGTGTTAAATCATCCTCCCGATAGTCCTGATCTCACTCCATCTCACTTTCACCTGTATTTATTTATCTATTTATTTCCCCAGAATTTTATGAAACTTTATAGTATGTATATAATATATCTGTAAAATTACAATTTGTTTAAAATTGAGTTTTTTTAAATAGCTATCATACATCAGAAAACTTTATTAGGAGTCTAACTCTAGGAGTGGTTCTTCTTTAACAGGATGAGCTTCTTGTTGTTCACCCATGAAGTAATTATACACACACATATGTATATATATATATATATATAAAATTTATTCACACACTCATTTGTACCTGGTGCGTATGAGTGAGTGGATTACAAAACTTCTGCCTTGTTTTTGGAAGAGATCATTAGAACCCACAGGAAACCCGTGTTAACCTAGAACCCTGTGAGTTGGCAGTTAACACCTGCTGCGCCACTATGCCACCCAATGTGAACGGAGTTGTTGTAAAAATGGCAAACTGCTCAATTTTACTGCCAGTGGCATCCGCATCATGCTATAAGCCCCACTGCGGCTCGACAGGAATTCCCACTCGCTCATAAACAGACTTTGGGGATGTTTTTCTTCCTTTCCCGCACTCCTTTGTCTTACAGCTACACGGTGGCCCCTTAAACCGCTCTCCACACTGGATACACACATGCCTCCGCCAGCCCGTCCTTTGGGCTCACCATGGAAACGGCTCCAAATTCTTCTCCTCGCAGTTAATTAATGGAGACGAGTGTCATAAAGGGATGGCTGAGTGCAAAGGCCGGGTTGTGTTAGCACAGACCTCATGGCACCGCAGTTTCTGATAGCACACCTCCGTCTGCTGAAGAAGTGCCACAGACCAGCCTCATGCAAATGAATAGATGTGGAGCTGCTCTGTACATCATCTGATGATCATTTCTGCAATAAGGGAGTGTGCTGTGCTGATATGCTGTATGCAAATGAGTGCAAAAATGTTGTCTTGTGTTCTTTCTGTGATTGGCAGCACAATCAGATAGACAGTGTGTTAAGTACAATCAGTGTGTAATGAAGATTCGTCGGGATAAATCAGGGTTTCAATCATTACAGGAGATTCAGTGCACCACAAATCATGTATCACGATTGCATTATGTATTAAAATGATCTTTAAATATATATGCTGTATAGTTTTAATTGAGAAATACATTACTGTGCACTTCATAGTATTGCAATATCTCAATCATGACAAAGCCGACTGTACTGAACTGATTATCAGATCCAAAGTCTTGATTTATGATTATTATTAAACTAGCCCCAGTTTTCCAAAAAGAAAAAAAAAAGAAAGAAAAATCTACATTTTCATTGTCAGATTGATAATTGAGAATAAGAACTCATTTTTTAAGGGCTGGTTTGCAATTAATAAATAATCATTCCGTATTACATTTGTCTAATGGTTCATTTTTAATAATACTTTCTAGTCAATTACAATTATCCAATATATATTTATAGGATTTTAATACCAGATAAAGGTAAATATAAAGTAAGGACTTGTTCAAAGACTTGGACTAACACGCCACCTAGTGGTCGAGAATTTGCCATACATATAACGGCTCTGAATAAATAAAACACAAATCGTGCATCTTGCAGCAAAATAACAGCAATTCATAATCTCTCCGTGTTTCAGGTGCTGAACCTGGTGCAGTCGTACGTGACGTTGCGCGTGCCGCTGTACGTGTCGTACGTGTTCCACTCTCCGGTGGGCGCCGGAGGCTGGCAGCACTTTGACCTGCAGTCCGAGCTCAGACTTACCTTCGTCTATGACACAGCCATCCTGTGGAGAGACGGCATCGGCAGCCCGCCTGAGGCCGAGCTACAAGGTCGAGAGAAACGCTGTTCTGTGGATAGAAATATGAACTAAACTACAGAATAGGATTATGGGGGAAAAAATCGTTATGTCGTAGTCTTTTGTGCGGCAACTCTCATGTAGTCACACTGACCTCAAATTATTATTATATATTTTTTATTATTATTACTTTTACCTTTATATAAGAGGTGAACTGATTGATCAGCCAATGACCAAAATTGTCTGGTTTTCAACTCGAGCAGACATGACCGGTGCTCAGCTGATCAGCCTCAGATATAATCGATTCTGTACCAAGCACAAACTTTCGGGTGGCGCAACAGAAATTAATTTTTTATGCCGTTTGTGACATTATCAGAAATGACATCCTGTGTGATAGAAGTTTGTTTAGAAGTAACAATTATGGCAGATGACATACCAGAGATTCATGTTCTTGCTTTAGTTTTAAGTTATACATTAAACTCTTGTATAATAATTAATTTTTCTATTGTATAAATGTTTTTCAGCAAGAAAACTAATTTTATAAGGAATGGGCTGCATTCAGGCTGAATCATGTTCAATTCAATTATGAAGCTGAGGCATAAAACTTTAGAGTTTAAAGGTTTAAGGTCTTAAAATTGTACCAAAATTTGAAAAAAAAATTACATCCAATCCAATAAAACTGTGATACAGAATTGCAGTAGAAAAAAACGAATCGGCGCCTATAGTACTGTAGGTATCATGACAGGCATCATACCGGGTGTTTCCTCATAATTCGCACCTGTAGTAATTAATAACTTTAGAGAAACTAATAGGAATTATGCAAAATGATGAGAATGTAGAAAGCAACCCAGTAAATTTTAATATTTAAAGTAGAATCCTTCAGGAAATACGTAAGCATTCATTTTTATACTCTGTTAATTAAAATAAATAAAAAATGCATTGTATTTTTTTTAATTAATTTTAGATTTTAAATTATTTTTTAAAAATCTTGCTCTTATATCAAGACATTTGAATTGAAAACAAAAATCATTATTTTTCTTCGTATCGTTTTAAGAAAGTGCAAGAAGACATGTTTACTTTGTGCTGCTTGTTTTTCGGTGGTGTTTTCCAGGCGCTCTCTACCCCACCAGCATGCGCATTAATGAACAAGGTCGCTTGGTGGTTAACTTCCGCACAGAAGCTCGCTTCAGGGGTCTGTTCGTGACGTCCCACCCTGGTGAGTAAGGCATCTGGAAGATCAGATTACCCAGATCTGATTATATTAAGTGTGTTTTATTATATTTGCAAGGCAGTCTGGGTAAAACACTATGCATGTTCAATGCAAAATAGAGAAATGTTTTATTTATTTTCTAATCTTGTTTAGGTAAAGATCATATTGGATATATTTCGTCAGTTTGCCTGAAGATGTTTAAATCCCTGCTAGCTAAGCACGATCTCCTCACACGATGAGTCTCAGGCACAAGCCTAGGTGCTACGTGCAGTTCCTAATCAGATCCCAGCTGGCAGATCTCTGCAGCGCTCCTGCGCCGGAGTTAGTCTGGAATCTAATCGCAGTCTTCTCTCTTTTTCACTTGTTAGACTTTTGCTTTAACTTTTTCTTTTTTTTTACTCGTGTTGCAGGCAAAAGACAAATACATTCAGTTAAAAAAAGTGTGCAAGGAAAACCCTATAATGACAAAACAGCACAGATTTCCCAGCCTGACACTGAATTGCAATCAATTATTTCTACATTTGCATTCATGTGAAGATGTTCATCCAGCATTGTTATACTGAGAGACGACGTACCTCCTCACATAAACATGCATACATCTGAATTGCAAGTGTATCTTGGATGGGAGAAGAAACATGTCAATGTCAGTTGTACAATGGTTCATTTGCGTGTATTTACATTTAGCTGAAGAGACGATTTCAGCCTGATTTGAGAATTTAAATGACTTTAAAGCGACCGTGTTGTTTGTGTCGGAGAACGAATCCGTTAAACCATGCGGCACTAACACGATGACGCATCTGTGTCGTCTCTCTCCAGCGTCACCTTTGACCTCCATGATTATGTGCACGGATCACCCCGGGCTGACCTTTAACCTCAGTCTGGTGCGGAGCGAGCCCACCTACAACCAGCCCATGCAGCAGTGGATGTTTGTCTCAGACTTTGCAGTCAGTATTTGTCCTCCTCTCCCTCTCACACGGGCTTACAGCAAGACCAGAGAGTATAATTAATCAATAACACCGAGCAGAACAGCGCAGATTATTTACTCAGCGTTGGGTATTTATGAAACGCACAGCAGTCTGAACAATTTCGTACATAATCGGTTATCTAAATGAACAACAATGTGCTGTTTATATATTTTTGATTATATTTTGTAGAGGCATATCTTTTGAGCCAGTGTAGAGTTATTCATTAACAGCCGTTAATTATTTGTGTTGAATATATAAGCTTAAATTTTCAACTTGAGTTTAAAGTATTTACTTAGGAAAAATCTATTGATGCAAATGGTTGAGTCAATTTCCTGGACTTATAAAAAAACACTATCAATCTGGGATCAGGAAAAAAAAAAAGTAAAAATATTTAATAAAAATCTTTTTTTTTTTTCTTCTCAGAATATTCCGACATGAATATTACTAGTTGTAATCACATTAATCATTGTAGTGTGGTTTAATTAAAATATGGCTTGAATTCTGAGAATTTTTTTTCATGGTCGATTTTTTTTTAATGATATAAGGGTTTCCATTTAAATTTTAAAGTAACATATCTTCTCTTCCCGTGGGCCGATCGTGATAAAACAAAGCCTATATGTTACCTCAAGCTTGACCAAATACACCTGTATAAAAACCCATTTAACTTCGTTCAGCAGTTTTTACGTGATGCGTGCACGAACAAACAGACAAAAATTCCCAAAACTATTTTTTACCATAAATATCTTGTACAGACACACAAACTTAAATAAAATAAAACTACAGTTTTATTACTGTACTGTATATAGTTTATATAGCAGATAGCACTTGATACAGCACACACTTAAATTGCCTTTATATATATATATATAATGCTTTGCCACTAACTTGTGCTCACAATTTTAACCGACTGTATTGATTTGTTGTATTAATAAAATAATGTCAGGTTTTTTTATTTATTGGATGAGTCTTCCTGTAATTGAAGGGTGCCAAGCCATCCTATGATTTGACAGTTTAATTTCGTCTAGTGTGCATTGACATTTAAAGGTTAAATAATCAATATTTTTACACCTATGTACAGTATAATGAGGAAAATGATGTGGAAATGCTTAAAAATAGCTTAAACCATCGTCTCAGAATGTGAGACGATGTAACACAAATGTGTTACAGTATGTGGCAGAAAAACAAAATACAGTTGAAGAAAACACCTACAGTATAAGTTAAGAATGTTTGTAATTTGTATAGCCTCTAGGGAGTTATTTGGCTAAATCTAGGTGAAGAAAAACAAGTTTTTGGAGCTTTGTTTATATCAAATTGTATCAATTCTACTTTTTGGACCATTTTTGACCATTTCTTTTACCTATGGACTTTTAATTGCACCTAAACCGTGATGTAGACAGGTGATGCTTAGATGCGTCATCATTTTATCATGCATTTAATCCTCTATTTAGACTGAATGGGGAATAACAAATTTTTCTAATTGTGGTTTTACACACAATATTGGTTCATGTTTTAAAGCGTGAATTACATGAAATATATTTGGTTGCATTTTATATTAAATGCCATGTCATTAAAATGTTCTTGCACAGGTGAGGGATTATTCCGGTACCTACACGGTGAAGCTGCTGCCCTGTACTTCCCCTCCGAGTCTGGAGTACACACTGCCTCCGGTGTGCAATCCCCGAGAGCCCATCACGTTCGACCTCGACATCCGCTTCCAACAGGTCTTTACGCCCACTCCACCCACATGATCAGAACTAACACTGTACTTACGGTTTGTGATAATAGTGTAATAATGAAGGCGTCACTCAATTATTTATCCTAGTGACAGAGCATGTGTTAGTTTAGGAGTTATCTAGGAGGTTGCTCTGTCATACCGGGCTCTCAGTTCAGGTATTTTATACCATAGATCACAGGTATATTCATTATCCTTATTTATCAGGAAAGCAGCAGGGTCCAGATAGAACTGTAACTCTGTGAACAGTTGTGTTATATTCTATTGTGTTTTATAAATCTAGTGTACACACTTCTTATCTACAATATGAGACAGCAGATATTAATGTGTTTAATTTATCAATCGTGCAATTTTCTATATTAAGTGTTCCATTTGTTGTTTATGACAATATACTGTATAGCTTACAGTACCAAAGTATACATGATACATATATACATTATACATAATACATATATATTATGACAGATATAACATTTTTAACATATTTTTTGTCTGAATCCAAATAATAAATTATTAATTAGATATGGTGTGTTTGTGTTTATGTATATGTATTGTATGTATATACTGTACTGTATGTATAAGATATATTTTGCCTTGTACAAGGGGAGCACATTTGATGTTACATTACTGTACTGTATATACGTGTGTGTGTGTGTGTGTGGGTGTGGGTGTAGGTGAGTGACCCTGTAGCTGCAGAATTCAGCCTGAACACACAGATGCTGCTGCTCTCTAAGAGGAATCTCTGGCTCAGTGATGGCTCCATGGGATTCGGACAAGAGAGCGACACTGCATTCTCTGAGGGTATAAACATCTACATCATTTCACGTTTCATATCTTTTTTTTTCTTTTGTACTTTAGACACTTATTTATAATACAAATACACAGATTGGTATGAAGCAGCCCAATCCAGGGTTTCATTTTGATTCGTTGGTGAACAAGGTGAACGATTTCCTCATTCATGCCTAAAAACCTTGTGTGTAATTTCTTCCCTACATGATTCTTATTAAGCCATCAATGAGACCGTGTGACATAAATGCATTGCTCATCTTGAATATGTCATGTAATGGCTGTTAGCTTGTAGCCTTGCAGATTTAGTCGCATCCTGAGTCGTCAATGCATCTGAACACGGGATGCACTTTGTCCTCACTGTACCCATGATGGTCTTGCGTAATTCATGGGCTTGTTAAAAAAAAAATTTTTAATACTCCACTTTTAAATATGACTCTGTTCTCACTGCAGGATGTGGTAAATCAAAGAAAATGTTGCTCGAACCTTTTTTTTTTTTTTTCCCTTTGGTAGGTGACATAATTTACGGCCGTGTCATGGTGGATCCTGTGCAGAACCTCGGAGACTCCTTCATCTGCAACATCGAGAAGGTGTTCCTGTGTACCGGAGCGGATGGTTATGTGCCAAAATACAACCCTGACAACTATGAGTATGGCTGTTTAGCAGATGCAGCATCCCTCCTCTACAGGTTCAAGATCATTGTAAGCATTTTTCGCTATCAGCTAATAGCGTTTAACCTGTTTAAATGATGACAACAGTTTCGTTCGCACCACAGCGCTGTTTAAGTTGTTGGTTTATAGCAGAGGCTCTGACAGGTTCCGGCTAAAATACAAATTATATTAATACACTATTGTGACAGCAGTGACAACGTGCTTACACAGAGTCTTGTGAGGCTACACTTAATCTGAGCCTCATGATAAACTATGTAAACTGTGTTTAATTGAGTAGTGATAGTGATTTTCTGTGAGGAGACGTTTGTTCAATATTTCTGGAAGGAATCCACAATATCAGTGCCTTGGGAAGAGGAAAGACATACTTTCTTGGCTTGGGCAAATCGCTATATTAGAAGAGGAATAAAATACAGTGGGACACTGATTCTAAGACAGATTTGCATTGCACTGCTTTGTCGTTGATTATTTTTATTTAACATCTTAACCAATATTACTGAAATACTCTTACACCACCATGTATTACACTCTACATGTACGCAATGTACTGTATTGTACTGATCTTACAACATTTCCGAGATGGACAGTAGATGGACAACTCTGGTGATGCTTGAGATCTCCACCCATGTAGGGGGTATTCCAGGACATGCCTCAACCCATCCATCCATCACCCAACCCCCCCCAGCCCCCCCCCCCCGCCATTCAGCATGAGATTAT
>JAQQZS010000003.1:5590077-5601107 GCA_030068045.1 Platyallabes tihoni
TCCAGCTGGATTCTGCTTCATGATGGTTTGGATCTACACATGCTGCTCCTGAGCTTCTAGTGATCCAGACCCCCCTCTGTCCTCTGCACCTGCTGACTCAGCCCTGTGCTGAACTTGACTCCATGATAAGTAGGACAACTTTTGTTATACTGAACTTCCAGCAGCCTAACACACATGATGTCGTTATATAAATTCTGTCATCCGTTATCATCCATTTCTAAGACAATGCAGTAGAGTACCACACACTGTAGAATAATAATATAACATGGCAGTGAGAGGCTTAGACCTTAGCTCTAGAGTGTGATGGGATCAAATTAATCTATTGTCTTCCAAATGCGCAGTGTGAATCTGCTGAAAATTGAAGAATGCATATTACAATGTGTAAGAGGTACACATTTGTACATTTTGTCATCTGGTGCCTTTTATCATGACCAGCATTGTCTTTTCTCAGATATGTTTATGGTGCACATAATAAAGCACACAGTAGTATGGAATAGATTAATAAGCTGTTATGTAGAAATTTACAAACATTCAGGAGTATGAACAGGATATGAAAAGGTTTTTTTTTTTCCAAAAGTTTATTTGTGCAAATTCTCACATGATTATGCAGATTAAGTTAAAGAACTACTGTAGTAACAAATGTTTTATTGTGACAGGCTGCAAAGCGCCTAAAGACACAATTTAAAAATTGGCTGTCTATATAACAACCTCAGCAGCGACCTCATTTCCCCTCTCGTCTGTTCCAACCACTCAGCATTCAGCATCACCAGTGTACTGTACTAATCACCGGCCTGATCATCTGTCATCACCTGCACCTGTTTATCACTGGTTTCTAAAAGAAGCAAAATATGAAAATATGAAAAAAAATGAGTTTTTTTTTTTTTAAGTCTTTTGCACAGTACTGGATGTACTGTAAATTTAACATAAGATATCATAGCTATAACAATTCCTTCACTCCTAAAGATGAGACGCATCCTCTCCTATGTTCAGACCGTCTTGCTGGTTATTTCCCTTTTTCATATTGATGACCATACCTTTCTTTTTGTCTCTGCTGTTCTCCGTTCTTTACAAAATTTTATCTCATGCTCAACAAGAGGCTGCTTTTACATTAACTTAATTATAACTTCTTTTATTCTACTGACTTACCAAACTCTTGACTTATGGCATTCTCTCCGTCAAAATTTATCCAACATTCAACGTTTTTTTAAACAGGTCATAGGTTTATATTTTAGCATATAACACTGGGCTCTCAGTTTGGCTATTTTACACGCCCTCACTTCGGACTATTGTCGATAAATTTGCTCTGGTTTTATCTCACAGTAGCGCTTCACACATGTTTCGGAACATACAGTATGAGACAAACCAGTTTTAAAATGTCCTGCAAAAATTAATAAGCATATACCGATCTGTCCATTCATTTTTGAATGGTAAGTTTTAATAGTCTATTTGCCTGTTCTTTTTTTTTTTTTGGAGTAAGTCATGCTGTGTTGCACATTTGTTTGTGCATTAATGTTGTAACTGTGTCTCTGGCATACTTGGTCTATATATGATAAAGTATTGGATTGATTGACTCAAAAAACACTAGATGCTGTGATTTCCCTTCATCGTCCTTTCTACTCAACATTTTGATAAAATTTATTGTGCAGGCTTAATTTCAGGCAAATACCTAACAACTGCCAAACTTTTATTAAAATCTGTCCAGTCAATTTTGCGTGATGCTGTGACAAAATCTGGCTGGACAGATATACAGTACAGACATATATTTTTCTGAGACTGGTTTTGTGTCCTACAATGCATGAAACGTAAATATATTATTGAAAGAGCAAGTTATGACCAATGTACAGACAAAATTTTTATTTTATTTATATTGATAGATTTACTTAGATTTTTTTTAACTGGCAAAAAAGGAAAGAAAATGTTTTGCTAGTCAAACCCTTGTCTTTACCCAATTTCTAGGCCAAACCCCAATAATTTCACACTTGTTTTTATAGCCAATGAGGTAGATTAACAGATGAATAGCAAATGCATCCCTTGTAAGTTTAGACCTATTAGCTGCCCATAAAAATAAAAAAAAAAAATAATAAAAAACTTTGGACTAACTTATTTCCCAAATCAACAAATCAATCCAACCACATTTCCCATAACCTATTGCTCAATGGGTGTTTTTTATGTCCCAATAATAGCATTCCCTGGCCAAAACCCAGGAAAGATTCTGGGAAGTCATGTGATTTCATTTGAAAAGAGAAAAAAAGGTGCCATGTTAATAAATGCGTATTTGGTCGAAGCAGTGGAGAGTTCCTAAAAGAGCTCTCTCCGGAAGGATTATCTGGATGGTGTAATGACTGAAAGAGCATAACTTTGAACCGCAAAAATGATCTTTCTTCTAGTTTTTGTGGCTTTTCTTCATATTGCAGTGGAGGCAGAGAAACCAATGTAAGTACTTTTTCTTTTTTCTTTTTTCTTTTTTAAATCACAGCAATGCACATACTCATCATCATTAAATAAAAATGGAGCTTTGCATGAAAATAATGTCGCAGCTTGATTTTTTGTGCACCAGATATCTCATCACTGCCCCGAACATCGTTCACTTGGGGGTGGAGGAGACAGTCAGCGTGCAGCTGCATGGAGCCACGGAAAGTGCCAGTGTAACTCTGTTTTTCAGAGCTCCTCAAGGACGAGAATCTTTATCTGAACCAAAAACTGTAAACTTAAATGAAGATAATCAATATCAAGCCGTGGAGACACTTCAGGCAAGTCTGCATAATTGTTGCTTATTTGTTTTACCTGGTGGTCTACAAACATATATAATATACAGTATAGTAGATATACAGTATTTTTAAACAGCACTGTTGAATTATTAAATCTGATTACTTACTGTAGGTGTTTTCTATAATAGAAACTTCTACAGTAGCACTGATAATTGGGCAGCTGTCAGTCAGTGGTTTGTATTATACCATAACTCTAACCCTATATAAAATTATAAACCGCATTTTTGTCCGGTAAAACCAAAAGAGAGAAGGGAATGGGAAAGGAGGTTTGGTGGTGGTTAATATAATGTAAGTTGTAAGTGTTTTTGTTGGCCATAAATGGACAAACATTGTCTAGGCTTTTAAAAAAAAATAATAAAGTACAGTGCCTTGCAAAAGTATTCATACCCCGTGAACTTTTCCACATTTTGTCACATTACAACCAAAAAATACTAAATGTATTTTATTAAGATTTTATGTGACAGATCAACAGAAAGTGTACATAATTGTGAAATAAGGAAAGAAGGAATCCTTTTATCCTTTTATAAGGAAAATGAGATAGTTGAAATTTTTGAAATTCTTTACAAATAAAAATCTGGGCCCATATTCACAAAGCTTCTTAAGCCTAAAAGTTGCTCCTAGTGACGAAATTCTAAGAAAATTCTTAGAATTATGACATTTTCTTAGAATTTCCCCTTAAATTTAGGATTAAATCTTAGTAAAAATAAAAATTATTCACGAAACATCTTATCCCTAAAAACAGCTCCTAAGGTAAAAATCGTCAAGAGTAGAGAGGAGGACTTTTAAGAGGCTTAAGGGTTTCTATAGCGGAAATGGCGGAAAGAAGAAATATTCTCCAAATAATTAATGTAAAGCTAAAAGTAAACACTGCTCTTCTGTCCAATTAGATTTTCTTGTTGTTTTACTCCCTTCCATCTCTCTTGGATTGTTAACTACAGTACATACCATCCAAAAGTGCAACCTAAATAAACCGTCCCGCAATCATGTAAATTGGTGAAAGATGAGACATTTTGCTCCCAGCAATCTAAAATGGATAAAAAGTAATAAAATCAGTTTGGTAAATAAATGAAATAACCTAAATATAGTAACTACTGTGTGGAAATTGGTTGCTTCAAAAGTAGACACATTTTCAACATTTAGCTGTTTAATTAACTTTAAGATATTTATATCAAGATATGCAATTTCTTTATATACAAACGTGATTATTTTACTGTCTATTCTCATATATTCTATTTTCACAAAAAGTGGATTTCAAGGCCTTTACAGAGGTCAGAGGTTATTTTTATCCACCAATCACAGTTCTTGAACTAAGAGTTCTTGAACAGAGTCTTAACTAACATCCAGTGGAATCAATTGCCTTCAGAAGTCACTTAATCCGAAAAATAGAGTCCATCTGAGTATAAGTTAATCTCAGTATAAATACAGCTGTTCTGTGAAGTCCTCAGTGGTTTGTTAGAGAACATTAGTGAACAAAGCATCATGAAGACCAAGGAACAGTTCTGGAGACGTTTAAAGCAGCGTCAGGTTATTTTTAAAAATATTCCAAGCTTTGAAGATCTCACAGAGCGCTGTTCAATCCATCATTTAAAAATAAAAATAAATGCTTATTATTTAACTGCAAACCTATTGTACCAAGACATGGCTGTCCATGACATGGCTGAAACTGGTGTCTTTAAAAGAGTGGCAAGGAGGAAGTCAATGTTGAAAGCAGTCTTTCGACAAGCCATGTTAGGGGGGGCAGCAAACATGTGGAAGAAGGTGCTCTGATCAGATGAGAACAAAATTTAACTTTTTTGGCGTAAATGCAAAACGCTATGTGCATGACTGATAGTTGCCCTGGGGACAGATTCTCCCACCTGAGCTGTGGATCTCTGCAGCTCCTCTAGATTTATCATGGGCTTCTTGGCTGCTTCTCTGATTAATGCTCTCATTCCCCCATCTGTTAGTTGTCCATTTATTATGAATACTGTATTTGTTCTTACACAACATGGATGTCCTCATGTAATACATTTAGTCTAATGCTGATTATTTTGCTAGAACATTAATCTCACTGTGGTTTCTTCCTTATATTAAATACGATTTTTCCCTTTTCAGATCGATCCTCAAAAGTTTGCCGAACTCAAAAGCAATAATGACCCACATGTCCTTTTTATTGCTAACAGCAGTGATGTGTTTGGTGGAACAAAAATGATCCATATCAGTGTGTCAACCAGAAAGGGTTATATTTTCATCCAAACAGACAAGACGATCTACAACCCAGGAGAACATGGTAGGAAATCAGATATTATTATGGCAAAAGAATTTGCACAACAGTCCACCTTATTAATAACTGCTTGTTTGTGTGTTTGTTTGTTTCAGTGAAATATCGAATCTTCACTCTAGATAATTACTTGCTTCCCATAAACGAACTAATCAATGTCCAGATTTTTGTAAGTATCATGTTATGTATTTTCACGTGCATTCTGGGTAATAAAAATGAAACATAAGCTGACTGTAAATTCTTTATAGAATTCCAAAGACATGCTGGTCTACAGTCACACCCTGCCTTCTAACCAAATCCTGCAGAGGACGTTCACTGTTCCAGACGTGGGACTGTAAGTTAACTTTGAAAGATATCTGGCTCAAACAGTGACAGCAAAACACACACATTGAGCTAGACACACCTGTCACATGTCACTAATCAACATGTAGATCAAAGTTTAAACTGCACTGTCTATATACTGTACAGTACTGTTAGTAGACATACTGTATACAGTCAGGTCGACAAATATTTAGACCAGGACACAATTTTCGTGTAAAAAGCTCAAAGGCAATAGTTTCACAAAGGCAAATAGTGTATAATGCAAGAGTTTTGTAAATAATGATATATATAAATATGCATCCTTACGCCAACCAGCACATCCCACTGAGATCTGGAGAATTTGAAGGTCAACACCTTGAACTTTCTCCATTGGCTTTTCTGTGGGATCAAATTAAACATGCTGGACTTTGTTTCCCGATGTTAACCCTTCGCTGCCCTTGATCTTGTCACCAGTTCATGATGGTGATAATGCGATTTTTTTCAGAAGACAAAATTATCTGGGTCGGTGCGTTAAAAGTAATCTGACTGTGTGGAACAGATTTATTTTATTTATTTTTTTTATTTATTTATTTTTTTTTTTTTTTTAGGGCAGGTCACTGGAAAATCACAGCAGACTTTGATAACTTTCTGATGTCTAAAACGTCAGTGGAGTTTGAGGTTCGAGAATATGGTAAGTGTTAAGAATGTGGCACACTGACAATATTCTCTGGGCTTTTGTTTCTAGATGCCTGATGGTAGTGCGCAAAATTCCCTATTTGCTGGATGTTTTCATTGCTTTTTAAAAATCCATCCCTTTTTTGAAGGCTGTTGAAAATCAAAAGTGAAAATGGGCTCCTTAGGGCTTCATAAAATCTGTGTGAAAGCTGTTTACGGCTTCAGCGCTGTCGGAAACCCAGCCAAAATATTATGCAACAAGAAACTGGCGACCAAGATTACAATAAGAAGAAATTCCTGTGAATATAAAAACACATGCAGAACATATCGGCCAAAACACAGTATTGGTGCTGATTTAATTAATTTGTTTTTGTTATACATATAATTATACAGAAAATGTGTGTGCCAAAGAAGTTACTTCTGAAGTTTATGCAACATGGAAGTGAAAAATCTTCAAAAAAAATTCAAATTGCCAACTTCAGTTGTTTTGGAGAGATGATTTTATACGTGCCTCAAAAATGGCCATACAGTGTTATACTATAAAGGCTTCAAAAGAAAATAACTTTATATGCTAATTAATTATATTTATTTATATATGAGTATTGATACTAAAATTGGTGCAAACATCTATTAAAGTATTCCGTGCATAATTAAAATTCTTTTCTCAATAGTGAATGTAACAATATAATTTTCATGTTGCAATATCTTAACACTTTTGCATTTTAGAATAATACACCTTTTAAATTTTATGGCTTTTTACGTGAAATCTAAATTTTATAAGTTTCATCTGTGACAACTGAGATCACTGAAGATTTGAATTTAAAGAGTTACAGATACTGCATAAAATTGCATTTAGCAAATGTGTTTCTTTTAATCTAAATTAAAAAATTATAGATATATATATATATACAAAAAAACTAAGCATGGATCTGGAGATAAGAAGCATTAAGTGTTATGAAAAATGGTGTGTTATTAACCCATCCCTTTTTTTACCCAGTGATGGTGATACACTTTTCAGTTTGGGCTGTTTATAAACTGAAGTAAACATATTAAAAAGCAAAAAAAAAAAAAGGGAGAAAAGACTTGAAAACTAAAACATGTAAATCATGGAAATGGTCTAAAAACTACGTTAATTCATTTTACCTCTGAATCAATCAATCAATCAATCAATCAATCAGTCAGTCAATCAGTCTATCTATCTATCTATCTATCTATCTATCTATGTTTATTTCCCTACATGTCAATGACACGTCTTTAACTATAATAACCATTATATATTCTAACATTGTTTTCAGTCCTGCCCTCGTTTGAGGTAAAGATCGAGGCTGTTGAACATTACATATCTATGTTCAAAGATGATTTCTCCTTCTGCATCTCAGCCAGGTATTGTATGTTGAATCCTGTGCTTATAAAAAATGATTATTTCATTGTATTCTGTATTCTCAATGCTGGTGCCTGATGTTCTCAGATACACCTATGGGAAGGGTGTTAATGGGGTAGCATATGTGAGATTTGGACTGATTGACAGAAATGGAGAAAATACTTATCTTCCTGGCATAGACAAACAGATTGCAGTAAGTACAGTAATTTACAATGCATGAAGCTAATAAGGTGTGTTCTAGTTAAATCAGGACTTTTTATTGTGCAGAATAGCAGAATAACAGAACACAGTTGTGAGAGTAAAAACTCACTTTATTTCTCTATATAATCCCCTGCTACACTAATGCACTTACGGTATAGCAGTGTCTCACTAGTGCTTGAATACTATCAAAGTAGAACGTTTTCATGACCGGAGCCGGACAGCCGGTGCCTGGCTTCAAATCTAAAACAATGACCTCCCAGGAATTTAATGTAATTTGTCCCTATAATGTAAAAGGGAACGACTGCAGTGGGCCCTGAGCCACCTCAGCCGGGATCATGCGGCCTTCTTGCCCTATTCAAATGTTTTACTGCGGCTTGGAGTCTCATCACCTGTCTACTATTCTTGAAATCTTCAGTAAATGTTGAATTCATTTTATGGCTTCGTTCATTCGTTCTGGTTTGACTTGAACACCCCTTGCACTTATTACATTTATTACACACATAAGGTTAGCATATACCAAAAATATACCAACATTAGTATTCATGCACACAAAATGTACCAATTTAGGAGAACTAACTTTGTTTTTTGTTTGTTTGTTTTTTTTGTCATTAAAAAATAAATATGAAATTAAACTATCCATATATTAATGATATATACTATTTTAATTTTAATACACCCTATCTATACAATTCTATTGACACGCAAGGTGAATATGAACAGAAGTAGTAATACTACTACTACTAATAATAATAATAATATTATTATTATAATTTTTGTTAATCATACTTAAAGCATGTTAAACTATGTTTTAAGGTAAATTTCCCCAAAATTAAGGGTTTGTCAGTGTATACACTTGGCTTCAGGTAGCACATCAGGAGATGGCTCCACTAATGATTCCACATTATATGTCATTGTCATTTAGCTCGTGGATGGCCGTGCAGACGTCATAGTCCAGACTAGGGAATTACAGTTGGCAGCAGCCAGAAAGGACCTAGAGCACCTCACAAACATGTACCTGCACATCGCTGCTACTGTTCTGGAAAAAGCAAGTGAGTCTCACACAGTGAGAGGATTAATCCTAGTTACGGTCTACTGTTTAAATCTGTGTTTGTGTGTGTGTGTGTGTGTGTGTGTGTGTGTGTGTGTGTGTGTGTGTGTGTGTGTGTGTGTGTGTGTGTGTGTGTTTGACATATGCAGGTGGAGATGTAGAGGAGGCAGAGAGCTCATCGCTGAAGATTGTAACCTCTCCGTATGTCATTGATTTGTCGAGGACAAAGAAGTATTTCACTCCTGGGGGCATGTTCTCTATTCTGGTGTGTGTTTAAAAACAAGCTACTGTACATCACATGCCATCACACTGAAGTGCTACTGTATGCAAATAAAGATACAGTACTAGGACAAGCAAGATAATGAGATTTAAATAAAAAAAATAGAGAGAAAGGCAGCTTAGAGAGCTAAGGCACTGAGTTACTGATTGGAAAGTCGACAGTATGAGCCCCAGCTCCGCCAGGATGCTATTGTTGGGCCCTTAAGCAAGGCCTTTAACCCCATCTACTCCTGGGGTTGCTGTATCATGGCTGACTACAAATAATAATAATAATTATTTACACACCAAAGAACTGATAATCTATAACTATAAACCGTACGGGCCTAGTTATGTGCCTAACTTTTGTATGGAAGAAGAAAAAAGGACAAATAATAAGCCTGTGAGATAATAATAGTAGCCCTAACCAACTGTTTATACTGTAGCTGTTATAACGAAAACAATAGCAGTAGAACTTGTTGTGTAACTACTGTATAATACAACAATAAATGTAACTAAATAACGCTAAAAAGTTACCATATGTTTTTCTTTTATATTAAAAAAAAATTAATTGTTTGTAAAAATCATGGGCTTTATTGATATGACATTGAATTTGACTTATGAATCACACCTCTCTGCTATACTCTAGGGCACCACCAGCTTCCCAGATGGCACGAGAATCCCTAATTTGTATATAAAGGCGGTGGTTACTACAGATGGAACACCTCGGATTAGGGAAAGCACTGGAGATAACAATGGAAACATAGCCATCACATTTCCAGTCCAACAGGGGGCTAAGAAAATGTCTATACTGGTAACAGTAGCAAAGCTTCACTTCAACTCTTGCATAATTTGCTATTATGAAAAAATTAATTTACATATATTAATAAGTGTTTTTCCTTACATCTAACACATCAATGCATCATCAAGCAGTTTTCACGTGTTTAACAGGTCCAAGCACAGGGAGACGATAAAGAAACCATCAGTGATGCCAAAATAACCTCCACAGCAATCGCCGAAACGGATGGCAGTTACCTGAGTGTGGAGGTGCCGCATCAGATCCTTAACCCTGGGCAAAGCCTGAAAATCACATTCAGGGACATCACGACATCAGGAGCTGCAGGACCCTCGCATATCTATTACCTGGTGAATACACCATGGTGTTATAAGATTCTAAAGCCTCTGAGGGTTTTGAGTGGATTCATCATTTAAAGGTGCACTTTGTAACTACATCAAGAGATCAGAACAGGAAAGGATGTGAAATGGAATTCTTTCTTACAGACAGCAGGGGGCAGTAAAGATCAGGAACAGCATTCCCAACCAAATGCCGGAAGCTGTGCAAAGACTCAATCTGCTGCATGTTTTCCATAAACAACAGAAATAAGCAAACAAATAAATAAGTCTAATTAAAATACTTTAAAAAGTCTAATTAAAACATATTATTATTATTATTATTATAACCATCACATATTGTTATCATTGCCATCATCCTGATCCTCATTATTATTATTATTATTATTATTATTATTATTATTATAAAGTAGTAGTATAGTAGTAGTAGTAGTAGTAGTAATTACTTATATTTTTCTTTTTCATTTCTATATCAGCATTCACCAATCAGCCATAACTTTAACCCTTTAAGATCTTCAGGGCAATGCACCTCAAAACCTCTGGGGTGTCTTGAAACATACTTACACATTCCATAATAATAATAATAATAATAATAATAGCAAAAAGAAGAAGAAGAAGAGATGTGTAACTCACGTATAGTAATGTGTAATTGTCATGTCATTTTTTATCATCATCATGATCATCATCATCATTAGTAGCAGTGATTACTGTTATATTTCCATATCAGCATGAAATAGAAAAATTTATTGGGAAAGAAAATAATGATTATGTAATAATAATAATAATAATAATAATAATAATAATAATCTTATATTTTAGGATTTGTTTACACTGCCTTGTCACATGTTTAATAATAACATAAACTACTATATTACTATATTTCACAGATGATAAAATGTAAGAAATGGTTAATGGAAACCAAATAAATAGCACCTTTTTGATTCATACGCATTCACATTCCATACAAACTTAAATAATTCTTTTGATTGTGTAAAGCTGCTTTGAGGCAAT
>JAQQZS010000003.1:5648730-5658730 GCA_030068045.1 Platyallabes tihoni
TCTTTTGATTGTGTAAAGCTGCTTTGCGACAATGACAATTGTTAAAAGCGCTATACAAATAAAATTTAATTGAATTTCCATTCCTATCAAACAGCCGTCAAAACTGCAACAATCGTGCATGCTGTAGTGTGCCGAATATTACAATGATAATGATTATAATGGCTGAAATATCTGGCAGAAATATTGTCCGAGCTGAAAGTAAAGGAAATTAAACACTACTTTCTGACCAATCAGATTTGAGAACTCCACAGCGCTGTAGTACACTCCGTTATAAAGTATTTGAGTTCGACAGATCTCGGCAGTTTGGTATCTCAGGTATATCGTCGCTTTTACTTCAGCAGAAAGACAAAAAGCTAAATACTGAATATTAAGGCACTAATAAAAACTTCCCAGGTACCCATTTCTTTTTCACATGGAATGGAATGCTCTTTTATGAATACAATATAGTTGTACACTTAACAAGATAAATAGTGAGCTGTTTGTCGTTCTTCCCCACTAATAAAAGTAGATTTACCAGGGGTGCTTTTCCACACTGGCTTTAACATTGAAATTAAAAAAAGCCTGAGACTAATCACACACACACACACACACACACACACACACACACACACACAATCTGCTTTTCTCTCAGGCCCGCAGATTATGCAGATTAAATCATTTGCATACATTCAATTCACAGTCAAAAAGGAATGTGCAGCTGGATATCCAGACACGTCCTGCAGGCATCTCACCAGCTTTATCGAGCAGTTTGGTGGAAACGTTGCTCATTTCTCCTTATTTCAAAGAAAGAGATATAACAGTAAAACAGCATGAACCGGCATCGAGCGAGAGAGACAAAGGCTGAAGAGACGGTGCCTAATCTAATAATGACACCTGGATTTGTGTGTGTGTGTGTGTGTGGCACGTTAGAGCAAACATTTGTGTTCACGTCACATGACCCACATACAAAAAGGTTACCTCAAGGTCAGCATATTCAAAGCCCTGCTGCATCAACCGTCACGCTGTCTCGCTTTACTGTAAGGTAACTTTTCAATCCCATCTTTTCAAATCAATTCGATTTTTCCTCCCAAGAACGATAACGGACAGTGTACATAAACATTTTGTAACTTTCAAGTAGGTGGCAGTATAGCAACAAACCTCAAGGAAGAATTGATAATCTCATAAAATACGAGGATCTCAGCAAGACGGAAGCAATTTGTCAGATTTGTGCCGAAATATATTTTTAAGAAACTGATAAATTTAACCATTTCCTACTTTAAAAATTAACTATTACGAAGTGCGGCTCAGAGGAAACAAGCGATAGTCTTCGGCCCCTCCCTGAAGTGGAGTGCACTAATGACGAGTGGGAATCGGCTACGACTACAGTAAATTAGGGAGAAAAAAAATCGTGTAAAATCCGAAGATCAGGTTAATTATATAATCAATTAAAGCTCTACTCTGGTTGCACACTCCACCCTGTCGTTTTATTTCAAGCTGTAAAAAAAAAAAAAAACGAGCTGACAATTTTATTGCATCATAAAAAATGAATGCAAGCAAAAAAATAAATAAAAAAATCCCCCTTAAGCCTTGTCTTTTTTTTTCTCCATACAAGAGACAAAAGAAAGACAGAGCGGCACTCCTCATTACCTCTGAACCAGTAATTTAGCTTTCCACACAGTGTGTGCTGCTCTGAAATGCTGGCGTGCCGCAGAGCTCAAACCAGAGATGGCTGATCTTCCATTCGGCTTCTTGATGATCCCTCACACTGTCCTCTCATCGACCTCACCTCTAAAAAAAATTGTCCACATTGCTGATCAGTCAGAAAATATCCACTAATGCGTCCCGATATTAGAAAAACGCAGGACACGGCCAAAAAAAAAAAAAAAAAGTAAAATAAATAAAAATAAATAAATACCCCGCAGAAACATGCGTGCAACTTATTTATATTAGGCTATCCATGTTGGTCTGCATCAGCCAATCGGGCAGCAAGGAAATGTCTCGTTAACGCCCACTTCTGACCCACTTCAGCCTCGTTAAATACCGACTGTGCCTTGTTAACGTGGTCACATTTTGGTTTACGGGAGAAACGGAGCTCATCCCAGGTGTGAAATTTTGCTCAACAATAAACTGTCACTCATGTTACTTTGGCTGATCTGATTTAATTTAGTGAGCGTTTCGATTTGATTTGAATCTGCTAAACGCCAGCCATGATGAATAGTGTTGAAGCAAAAACTGCATGGAAATGCAATGAACTTCGTAACTCGTAACTTGTAATTTCCAACTTCTGACTAGGAAAAAAAAAAGGTAATTCGCATGCACTTCCATGCAGTGTGGGAGCGTAGACAAAACACAATGTTATTATTAGCAACGTCCTGCATTCGTCCGTCTGTCTCTCCATCTGTCTTTCCGTCTGTCTGCCAGTTAACTGCAGAATGAAGACGGAGGAATGCGATTTCAGTGGTGATCCCTTTTCCAAATTCTTCTCTACCGCAGCTAGAGTCCAGAGTCCTGAAGTCCTGAAGTGAGTACACTACGCTACTTAATTCCTGCAATAAGGTGTC
Source organism: Platyallabes tihoni (assembly GCA_030068045.1). Classification (NCBI taxonomy): domain Eukaryota; kingdom Metazoa; phylum Chordata; class Actinopteri; order Siluriformes; family Clariidae; genus Platyallabes; species Platyallabes tihoni. The sequence continues at coordinate 5,651,271 of JAQQZS010000003.1, forward strand.
TAAACAATGCAGTGCCCTATTCATTTATTGACAAAGCCTCGACAGTGGGAAACAGGATTAACCAGTCAGAATCAGTCGGTTTTCCTGTGTGAAAGCTACTACGCAGCTAGATCCACTCCCGAGCTCAATGGGTGACGCACAAAGACGTTTCGTGCAGGAGAACAAAAGGAAGAATAAATTGGGCTTTGTGTGATAAAGAGGTCGGTCCTCGTTTCGTCCTATTGCAAACATCTTAGGGTGTTTTCCCAATACCGCCTCGGGCACAGATTCCAGTCCGTTTGAACGCCGGGTTTGCTACATTTGCATAATGTGTACACTAGGGATAGGAATCTCCAAGGACCAACCAATACGATATCATGATAACTAGTTGGCAATTCTGATCCTATAAGAATCACGATTTTATAATTATGCTGAGTCATTATTACATTTTTCTCTGATTTCTCTGATAATTCTAATCAACCTAGGAAAAGTATTCTCTCCCACCACACAGGACGCTGAACTTCCTGCCAATGTGTGAATAGCTTAAAGTGCGTCACCTGCAGGATTATAGAGGAACAGCATCACCTCAAACGCAAAAATGTCAATTAAAAAATTGGTGTTAAAAAAATCGATTTTGGATTCTTGCGTCGCGCAAAAGAACTGCAATACGTAACCGTAATACGTTTTTATATGGTGTAAAAGCAGCTCTAATAATTTTGACTAAAACTACCTTAAAGTGATATTATGGCAAAGTTATTAAAATAGCTGATCCTTTAATAACTAATCCATGCCACTACAGCTGTTCGGTATCAACCGAGTGCGGGATTTGACTGACTCTAGTTTCCGAACTTCATGAAATTATTTTCCAGCGACGCCATTACCAGCCCACTTGTGCTATAATTATACTGTATAATTAATGGAAAATTGGCATTAGTGCACAGCTTTCAGGCGCAAAACTGATGAGCCAAAGAAAACAGAAATGAAGCTGAGGCGTCAGGAACAGACAGGCGTCTCAGTGGTGGACTACTGATCACAAGGTTGAATGTTCAAGCCCGAGCACCACTGTTGGGGCCTTGAGCAAAATCCTTAACCAGCCACATCATGGGCTCCGACTTCAGCTCCCTAACAAGCAAAGATGTGCAAATAAAGATTTTCATTGTGCAGCAATGAATATGTGAGGGGGGGGGCGGTGGTTTGGGGGGGGGAACGTTATACAATGCACAGTTATTTTATTTATTTATTTTTCCATTTTCCATCCCTCTGACTCATCAGATGTGACACACCGCTGCTCTCCGGCTCTGTAGCTACTAGCACAGGAGTGTTAGAGTTTTTACAGGTGGTGAACTAGAATCAGAGACATGAGGTAGTCTGTGCACAGGAGAAGATAAATAATCTTTCATCCATGTGAGGTTAAACGGGTGTATTCACAGTACACCTCCACGATACACTGACCTCTGCAACGCGCAAAAGTAGATTCTTTTCAAAGAGATCAGCAAAACAATGGATGTATGGAATTCTTGTTTTTCTCTTTTCTTTTCAAAAGCCACATCAGAAGAATGTTTTTGTTTTTTTTTATGCTACACTGGTGACGGATTTCAAAGGAAGGATATGACCTTTAAAATATTTTTTTAAAAGCCCCAAAACAGTTAGATTTAATACAGGATTTGGAGAATTGTAGATTAGGTGTATCTCCTGTATGTTCATCAGGGACGGGGATCACCAGTCACCTCCAGATATGATATTTATAGCAAATGTTCCCAGCTGCCTTGACGTACCCTGTATTCAGGTCACACTTACTGCGAAGAGTCTATTGTTTAAAGAAATAATGAAAAGTACAAAGATGAAGATTTTTGAAGGAAAAAAAAGAAAGCATGATTAGTAATTAGAATTGTCCCCATCCTAAAGAGAGGAATGTTAGAGGAATTTAAACAGAACAGGGTTGCCAGGTTTGTAGGTTTTCATAAAATTTTCCTCTTGTTTTTATCTCTGGGGCGGATTGATCTGCAAATTGATTACAACAATATAGTAAAACCTGTTCCCATTGTATATTCATATGGGTATTGTACAGCCATCTACACAGCAATCGTATAATATAGAAATCTCTAAATATAGCGAGCCTGAGGCACGTGCCTCTTGTTCCTATCCACAGTCCAGGTCTGAGAATGAAGGTTACTGCACGTGTGATGAGTCTCGCATGTTCTCGCTGTGACCACAAGCGTTTGCACAGGATATTGCATAAACAGTGGTGAGTGAATCCTCTATGTGTCTGTCTGCTGTCATAGTATTGATTGGTGCCTCAGCGAGGGTGGATTTCAGCCTTGTCCTGAAAATTACACGATAAACTCCAGAGCTGATGTGACCCCATTTACAGGTTTTTTTTTTTTCCTGTCTGGAGTCCAAACCAGAAATCTCCATCTTGGGTTTCTATGAACTCGCCTGCTTGGTGATGACGCCCATATTTGCCTGGTCTGATACAGTTGTTACCATGGGCACTGGTTTGATGAGATGATTATCTAACCAAATGTCAACCAACAGAATGAATCATCTTGGCTGAAGTTTAGCACTCGACATGGCGGCCGGACGTGGAAACCGCTGGAGCTTCAGAGGAAAATGAAGTCAATGGTAAAGGAAGCTCTTAGGGATGAATTTAGGGATTTAGGACAAAGGTCGATCAGTTTGACCCTGAAGATCTTGCCATTACTAGTCTGATGTGGATAAAAAATTATTTGGTCCTTCCATACAGAGGTAGTCTGTACTTTGTGAATACAGAGAAACCTTGGCATATGAATGCCCTCCCTTAAAAATTTTCACCCCAAGAATGAACATTTTGCAAGAAATTTGCCTCGACATGAACGAATAACCCAAATGCAGAAGTTGTGCGTACGACCGGGAGCCGTTAAAAACTTCGTCAGTGAAAAGACATATTTTACTTCTTTTCTTTTTGCATTTTGTGGAAGATTTAGTGACGACATAGCACGATACTGTAGGTCCTGAGAAAGTTAGCAAGGATGGTAGCATGAAGAAAACGGAGCTGCTTTCAGTTTCACTGCAAAAGCAGACGGTGCCAAGAGGAATCATGAATTAAGGTTAAGTGAGGTTTAATGTCTATCTATTTCATATTTTATTATCATATCTTTTCTAAAAGTTTTGATTGTTTTTGCATGCAATGTTGGAAATTAGAAAGATCGCATTTACATTCATTAATTTCTTATGGGAAAATGTGTATCGCAATATGAATTTTCACTTTAAGAAGTCGCCACCAGAGCGAATTCAATTCGTATGCTGAGGCTCCGCTGTAGTTTAGTGAGCACCACCTGCAGGATTACAGAGGAACTGCAACATTTTAAAACCTCAAATGCAAACATCTACAGATTAAACATTCATTAAAAAAAAATAATAATAAATAAATAAATATATTATCTATATATAGGAGCCAGTGGATGGATGTGTGTGTGTGTGTATGTATATATATAACACAGGGTCAGCCAAAAAAACTTATAAACACTTCAGGAAAAGAGAAATAGTATCATGTATATTAAATTCATATAATATTAATAATATCATATTATTATTATCATTATCATAATATTAGATATAAAAATGTATAGCAAAAATTTTTATTAAGTTTTTATGTTCCTGAAGTGTATCTACATCTTTTTGGCTGACTCTATGTTTGTATATATAATTGATTCTGAGATGTTTTCACAATATGCTGCAGTTCCTCTATAAACCTGCAAAAAAAAAAAAAAAACCTGAATCAGGATTTTTATAAAATCACAATACTTACAGAATGGTAATGCTAATCGAATGGGCACCAAGGTATCGTGATAATATTGTATCGGGTAAACCCAGGTGATTCTCATTACATCTATAATATAAAATAATAGGATATAAGAAATAGTATAATATAGGATACAAATATATTATACAGTATATATATATAGGATATAAATATATTGTACTTATATATAGGATATAAAAATCTTTTTAGTACTGCTCTACGTAAATAAACTGATCATTATTGTTTTAGGTAACTATAACGTAAATAAATCATGTTCAGATTTTACCCTGACTATTACAAACACTGATTAGTGGTTTTTTTTCCCCGCATGCCTGGCAACCCTGGCTAAAGGAAGCGACCTGCGCGTATACAATAAGGATTACGATATTCAAATGAATTAGAGCGATAAATAGCAACAATGTCATGACACTTCTGTTTTTAAAGCGCGAGACCTTGATGTGATATCTTAAACGATACATCTCGATACAACTTAGTAGCAACGCTGGTCCTTTGATGTCTGCCGACACATGATGAATAATTCATGCTCCAGGATGAGGAGATGTGGTTGTGTTTTTTTTCCATTTATTATATATATAATAAGAAACGATGCAGAAGAAAATTCAATTCAATTCTACCGCAAATAAACCTGAACTCACCTGTAATTGTGTCCGAGTTAAAGCAGAGTTAACATTCCCTCAACACCGCCTGTCTGTTTGCTGCAAATCCGCCATACGAGTCGACAAAGCCGCGTTTACAGACACCAGTGTTTCCTCTGTTTGCAGCGCTGGGAGGAAACCAGACCGAGATTGAAGCAGAGGGGGTGGGACAAAGGGAAAGATGTGGGCGTGGCTAAAGGGTTTGCTCTGATGTGATTGGGTAACGCGGCACTAGGAGAGGTTGGACCGACCAATCAATACGAGTCAGTGCGTTTTCTGTCATCTACACTGCAGAGGCATATGGCCGGAGTCCAACACCCAGGCCTGCTCGAAGCCACAGCACTCATCCTCAATAGCTATTACCCTCTACTGCATCCACAGGGGTAGCTTTGGCACTGTGGGTAATTTCCATAAACCTGCAACACTCTACATTTATTCCCGATTTATACAAAAGCCTCGAGCATATATTATGTGCAAGAACTGAACATCTATATATTCATGACCAAATGAATGCACATTAATGTGTTACCATGATTATGACCACTGTTTATTTCCATCTTTCAGTTTGAAATTCAGAAGGGGCCCAAAGAAAAAGGACACACACACACACACACACATGAGTACAGTACATAGGGCTATCTGATACAGTATGTCGATTAGGTATGGGAATCACAATAGTCTTTCGGCCACCAAAGCGGACCAACTGATCCACGCAACAACTTTGCACAGGTTTTACACAAGATGCCCCTCCTGACAGAACCCTCCCAGTTTATCAGGGCTTGGGATAGGACCCGGCACTGCATCCAGTGGTTGATGTTTGGGGATTGGCTAGGAAACGAACTCGGGGCTTCATTCAGGCCCTTTATCCCCAGTGAAGGGAAATCTTACTGCTTCAGCACTTCAGCCACAGGATGTCATCACCGTTTTTTTTTGTGTCTCTTACACCGGAATACAGAGGGGCCCAAAAAATGTACGCGCACATGAATACAAAGGTCTATCTGATTTGTTCATTAGGTATGGGAATCACCTAGGCAACGATTCGATTTGTCTGTGATTTTGCAGTTCTTCAATTTGCAGTGTTGTATAAATTTCCCAATATATACAATCTTTTAGACTTGAAATACAGAGGGGCTCAAAAAATGTATACACACTTCAACATAATGAATTTATGCCTCTCTTCTGATGGTCACATGATAGCATCAGTGATGAGGCAACTACTGATACCTTTAGAGGAAACATAATATTACACGTTGCTGCCATAATTCAATACAAGTTTTAAAAAAAAGAGCATAGATACCAACTGTTGAAGTGTGCATTCATTTTTGGGCCCCTCTGTGTATGTCCAGTTTTAAGCATACCTGAAAAATTCAGAATTTTAAAAGAGGCTGATCTGTTGGTTAATCTGAGGATGGATGATCCCAAAAACAGATAGCAAGGAATCTTGAAATTGCCCGTTATTATTGTTAGAAATATAGTTCAGTTAACAACCTGGTCAACCTGGATCTCTTCGAAGATCTGCTCTCATTCTACGTGTAGAGCTGTCGCCCTTAACCTCGCTAAAAGAAAGTTAACATTAATATTATGTATAATATAGTATTAATATCTAAACATTAGTTGATCAAAAAAATCTAATACATTTTGGTGCATAGATTTTATCATAATCCTATGAAAGTCTATTTACTTCTTGTACTGTATGTCTGTAAAGAACATGATAAAATAAAAAAAATCAAAAGAATCGATGTGGCTGTGGTCTTAGTAAAAGTGTAATAGGTCAATAAGGAAAATAGACCCCTGTTCCATGGGCAGGAATACTTTCAATCTCAAACCCCCATCTTCAAGTATTTCTTTAAATCATTCTTCGGCTAACAGCGTCTGCCAAATGCCATAAACGTAAACGTAAACCTGACATATCTGTGTCCACTCTTTAATGGAAAAAAAATCAATTTAAATCCAATGTTTGACTGTAATGCTTATCATCTGACACACACCCGCTGAGGTCAGGGAGGGTGGGAGTCACTGCACCGAGCTGGTAAGTAACAGGCGCATGGTGCGACGTAGGCCTGTGTCTAGCCTACAGGGATGGCTTGGGGGAGTTGGGGGAGGTGAAGACAGTCATCTCAGGCTTTTGAGGAGGAGGTGGTGGTTGCTATGGAGACCGCATCCAGACAGATGGTAAGAGCCAGCCGTCTTACTTCACCACGTCAGCAGACTGCACTGTGACACAGACTGATCATTAATGCATATCTGTGATCTAAGGCTGAAGATGCATGCAACAATAATTTTAAAAATATCTATGTCTAGACTGTCTAGACTGTCTAACTGGATTTTAAAAAACAGGGTATGGTATGATGATGTACTGTATCTAAAATACACAAAACAAAAATTATTCTAGAGACGTCTTTACATAAAATGGATTGTAACATTTAAAAAAATAATATTTATTATTACCAAAAAAATCATGTCCACATATACATAGCTGGTCTTTCCAGGAATAACTGTTACTAGAAATGGGGATTTTTTTTTATTCATCTATCAACAAACAGAATTAAAATTCAAAATATATAGATTTTTTAACCATTTTTTAAAATTTTCTATGTTGGCATTTGATGTGGTAAAAATGGCAAGTTCCTCAATAATCCTACAGGTGGCACACTCTAAAGTATTCACGCATTGGCAGGGAGTGTGGTAAAAGCAAATTATTTGCTACGATTGTTTAGAGTTGTAATGAAATCTAAACAATATTAATATGTGCTGAGTTGTTGTGCGGACTGGATATTCCGCTGTGGCGACCCCTTGCCGGGAGCAGCCGAAAGACCAACAACAACAACAACATTAATATTGAATCAAGATATTTATAAAATCATGATGCTAACATAATCGCACAACAAATTGAATCAGGAATTAATCGATAATATCTGATAATATCAATAATGGTGATAATATTGTATCAGGTGGTCCCTTATGATTTTCAACCTTAATTATTACCAAACCCATCTTTGCTCAAAGAGTGCTATAAGGAAAATTTCATTATTAACGTTTTATGT
>JAQQZS010000003.1:5678114-5689688 GCA_030068045.1 Platyallabes tihoni
GGTGTACCCTGCCTTGTGCCCTAAGCCTCCTGGGATAGGCTCCAGGTCCCCGCGACCCTGAATACAGGATAAAGCGGCATAGAAGATGAATGAATGAACTTTGAACAAAAACAACATGCATAGATAATATGACCATGAAGCACATGCGGTTTGCCCTGAGGTGCAGTTTTAACAAGTCTAACATCTTTTAAGCCATGTCAAATCATGCCAAATTTCCTCAACCCTCCCACTTTTTGGTGAAGCAGAACAGGCTATGTTGTGCTAACAGTAGGATTCTTATCATGACTGTATACCTTTGTAATCATGGTATAAGATAACAACCTATTAGTCTACCTTTTAAAAGTATATAATTGTGTGACTAATTATTACTTAAAACTACTTAATACAACTACTCAATCCAGATACAATAATAATGCTAGCTAGAAAGTTCCTCAAAATTCCACACAATTATGAAATTACCTTCCAGACCGTATCCCGACGAGGGTTAGCTACTGCAATAGATAAACCAGAAAAGAAATATTAAAAGCACTGACCATTTCAGGTCCTTGAGTGTTGTTCGGCTTGCCTCTAACACTTTTTCGTTTGGATGCCTGAACCTGTCCATCGGCCTGGTCATTGCGGCTGAACAGTTCCTCCATGTGCTGCGTATCCAGCTCATACTCCTTCTTCTTCTCTGCTGTCCAGATGTTGTGTTTGCCCAGCACCGTGTCCTGGGGTATGGCCTCCCAGTTGAAGTTCCTCATCTTTGAACCGGCTCTGGATGCACGGGAGATCGGCCTTGCCCCGCCAGGCAGTCCTGGGGGAGGTGGTGGTGGTGGTGGTGGTGGAGGAGGAGGTGGTGGTGGAGGCGGAGGAGGTGGTGGAGGTGGAGGTGGGGGAGGTGGTGGTGCAGGGGGTGGTTCAGCCATTGCTTATGGCACTGTGGATGTTATAGATGGAGATTCATGTCCTTTGGAAGGGTCAAAGCTCCCAGTGATTAATGGAGACTAAGAGGGCACTCACATGCTGTTGAGAGAAAAGAAGAGCTTTATTTAAAGAAAAACAGAAGCTGCTGGTAGGTCATTTATCTTCTGTTAACCATATTGAAATTTACAAGATTCAAAAGAAAACTTGAAAATCAGGAAAAGGTATGGTTTAGGAATGCTTTTTTTTTTCTGTCTCTGAGTCTACGGTAAAACAAACAACATAAAGAGGGTCCATGGAAAACTAAATCAGTTATCCATAAAGTGAGCAACTAGCATCGGTTCCTCAAGGGTTCGTTGGGTGATTAAGGGTTCTAGGTGGTACTAATAGGTTCTACATACAATCGCACAGAAACTAAGGGTTCCTCCCAAGGATACACCAAGAACATTTTAGATTTTAGATTGAGCCTGTTGTATTTTTGTAATGTAGACACTCTGTTAGAAAATGGTTCATTAAAATATTCAGGTTGTCTACTTAGAACCTTACCTAAAAAGAATCTATTTTGTTAAAGGGCTTTACATTTTCAAATGTTTTATAATAATTTTTTTATAGGTTAATTTAACCAAAAAGACAAAAAGACTCAATTACGTTTTAACTTTAACTTAGTAATGAAGGTGTTAGTTCAACACTATAAGCTTTAAATTTCATTATTAGACGAGTTCATTGAAAACTATAAGAAGTACAGTGGGTGTATAAGTCAGAATGAGAATAGTTAAAGGTAATTAAGTACTTATTGCACTGATGTCATGCTGTAATCCAGAGCCGCAAATATTACCAACATTTTATGAACTACAGTAACATAAGTAACTAAACATCCTGTAGATGTAAATACACCCAATTAATAACTAAAGTCTATATGAAAATCAGCCATTATAAACTTAATTCAACTATAAACCTAAATTAAATTTGGTTGATTCAAATAATGTTAGTGATATACTGTACAACGCTTACAAACCTTGTAAAACTCTTGATCTGTTGATTGTTCCCATGTAGAGGTTAAACAGCTCTGAAACTATCATTTTAAAGTTTAGCTTAACTATGAAAGAAAAAGTTAAATAACTCACCGTTTTAAACGTAGGCAGTTTTAAGGAGGATGTCAGGATTTAATCCTACAAGTATTTCCTCTGAAATCTAAATAAAAAGCAGACCTTCATGAGAGACGAGCTGAACTCCTGAAATGTTTACCCTCAGTTTGACTGAGGTGTGTGTGTGTGTGTGTGTGTGTGTGTGTATGTTGCAATGCCTTACCCTGAACATCTCACACCCAGTTCCACCCTATTCTAAGGACACATGGCTGGGAGAAAATAAATTAGTGTGGAAAAGTCAAGAAAACAACCATGTTACAACCATGTGTCAGCTTTACACCACATATGAATATGGATCAGAGGCTAAGACTCAATCCTAGAGAGATCTAAACAGATCCCTGTTTATCGTGTCTCAGATGTCTTTCATTTAAGCCCAAGCTATGCAGTGCACTTGTATAGAGAGTAGGTGAGGAAGGATTCAGCATTCCAACAAGTGTTTATAGCGTGTATACACTTACAGTAGCTAACATTGTTTATAGCCTCTATGACGATCACGACGAAAGACAATAGCTGAGGACAAAAGTACAAATGTTCATCGTAATTAAATGGTTTCAATTTAGGATGATGATCAGAAGTTAACTTTAGGATACAAGCGTAGATGGTTCAGAAAACAGCTGACAGTGCAGGAGGGTGTAACCTTGGGGTTACATCCTGGGGTAACTCCCCCACACACACCCCAACCCCCATCCCCCAGGGTCAGAGCAAGAGAAGAAGGTGGTTATGAAGCGAGTGTCAAGTGAGTTTAGGGGTAGTGATGGCTCAAACTGGGTTACACATCAGAAAGTTGAGGGTTCAAGTCCTAGCCTAGCTATCTGTTCCTGACCCTGCATTCTGACTTCATCTTCCTAACTGGGATATGAGAAAAAAATAATTTCACTCTGCTTTAACCTACATGTGACAAGTAACTGAATCTTAATCTTAATACAACCTTTATCTAACACGTAAGCTACCATTTACCTAGTTATGTTACATACATAAAGAGTCCGCCTCGTCATTTTGGCTACCTAAACAGCCCCCAAATTTATTCGCTGTTTAGCCCATCAAAGGGTCAATGGGCTGATCAGAGAAAATGGGAGACATTGACCTTTGACCTGTTGTGGCTTAAGGAAAGGGATAAGAGAGCATGCTATCTACAGTGCTAACAGTCTATTAGTGATGAAAGAGTTAATCAGGGACAATCTGCATTTTTTTAGAATCAGTAAAAACAAAATAAGATAATCTAATTATAATGTGTGTCAATGTTAGTTGATTTTTGCTCTTTGTTCAGGACGAATGTCTCGATGAAGGATACATTCACACTTCACATATAATGCCAAGGGGGATGCAAACTTTTGCACTTAATTCTTAAGCCATAAGTAAATACATAAAAAGCCAAACAATAAATAAATCAGGATACGTGAGGCCGTCTTTTCTAAACTGTGTTTAATTTGATATGTGGGACTTTACACTGTAATTTACACAAGAATATACATGAATAAACCTTTTAGAACATGTACTATAAACAGTTATCCATGGCATGCCTCAATTCCAGAGCACCGTACCAGAGAATACTCCTGTGCACATACAGTACACACGCTTTCCGTCGCTGGGCCGTATACAGAGTTGGTGAGTCTAAAAGTTACATTAATGTTTATGAAGGGCGATCTACATGTGTGCAGAATGTGACCATGCAGGCACTTGAGTTGATTTTCTGGGCTTTCCATTCAGATTTTTCAAGATCACATGTGTGTAATTCACACTTCCAAGGTTTTTAGACTGTTCTTGACTATATGGGCCTAGAAGACTGCTTTTAAATGCAAGCACTTGGCAACATTAAAGCAAGTGACAATAAACTATGATAAATAAAAAAAGGCTAATTTGATGACTAATAACGTGTTTGAAAAAGTGTCTTAAAAATATAAAAATAAACATCTAAGACTAATATGATGATGCTAAAGGGGCGTTCAAGTTAAAGCGGGACTTGTGATGGCATTTCTCATGAATAGGAGGCATGAAACCGAATGCATTTACAGACGATTTCAATCACAGTCTGGTGATGAGACTCTTAGTCTCTTAGTTTTAGTAAAGTACTCTTTTTTAGTAAAGTACTCTTAGTAAAATATTTGAATGGTGCAAAACGTTTTCAAGAAGGCTGTATGTCCGTGAATGAATATTCCAGCTGAGGTGGCTCTGAGTCCAGTGCAGAAGAGATGCATCTGTCTGTAGACATCCACTGTACAGTCCTGATCTCGCTCCAAGCCATTTTCACATGTTTGGGCCATTAAAGGAGTTTCTGGGAGGCCAGCGTGTCAGACATGAAGCAGGCAGTCAGATCATGGTTGATGTTATTCGAGCACTAGAGAAAACCTCAGATGAGATGATTGCATTAGTTTTGCAGGGGACTATATAGAGAAATAAAGCTAGATTTTACTCCCATAACCGTGTTCTCTTATTCTGCGCAATCAAAAGTTCCGATTTGACTTGAACATCCCTTATAGATGCAATTACCACATTACTGCAAATGTTGGTTTAATTTAATTTTATGTTTTTCACCATCATTGTTAAGAAACCTATAAAATTGCACTTGATCCGGCACATCCTGGTATTTACTGTATACAGTATTGAATTTTTTTTTTATTATTTACAGTACATCCTGTTCTAACAGTTAAATGACTTTAAATAGGTAATATGCTCAATTGATTAATAGTGTTATATTTATTTAACTGTTTAAAAAATTGACCTTGGGTAACCTTTCCTTTTCTTTTTCATAATTAGAGCCCAAAACATAAATTTTAGTCTGATGTATTATTCATATTGCATAATCTCAGACAGTGGAGCCAGACTTAATACTGTTTCCTGCTTGAACTAATATCATTCAAGTGGGCTTTTAATATCAGTATTAAATCCTCATTACTAAGGATACAACTCGGAATACGGCCCACTCTACAATAAAATTAAGGTCTGTCATACAGTATGTATGTATATAGACAAAAATGCGATTATGTTCCACTTTACTTTGCATGACAAAATAAATTCAATACAAAGACAAAAGGCATGGGAGGCATCTCTCCTTTCTCATTCCTCAAGATAAAACCTGCCTTTAAATATAAACTACATCTTTTACACCATGATGACATTAAATCTTTTTTCTTCAATTCAAACCCATGACATCTGCCAACACAATCCATACACCACTCCATCCTCCAGCCTGTCTGAGTCTCTGGGGGCTGAGATTAACTGTCTTCCGGTTCGTTACTGCTCCTCCAGCCATGACGGTCTGTCTGAGCCGGGACGCTTCAACTTTACGTTGAATTGCCTGAGAGTCTGTTCAAGCTGCTGCTGGTTGCCAGCGAAGTAGGCCGAGATGGCGTTGTGGAAGAGGAGGAGCTGCTTGTGCATAACCTTTACCTGCAGCGCAAAGGGTGGGGGGGAAAAAACAACAACAGGGCTACTGCAAATAATAAATATCTCACTGGTATTTTTTTTTTTTTTTAATTATTTTGGGGATTTATAAACTATCTATCTATTTTTTAGCTAGTAATATTATATACACTATATAGATAAAAGTATTTGGTCAAACTTGTTAATTATTAAATTCAGGTGTTTCAATCAGCCCTTTATCCCCAGTGAAGGGCAATTTTAATGCTTCAGCATACCAAGACATCTTGGACAATGCTATGCATCAAACTTTGTGACAACAGGGGAAGACCCTTTTCGATTCCAACATGACTGCCCCAGTACACAAAGCAAGGACTATAAAAACATGGCTTGAAGAGTTTGGTGTGGAAGAACTTGACTGGCCCTAACACAGAGCCCTGACCTCAACCCCATCTAGCACCTTTGGGATGAACTGTGCTGGAGATTGTGAGCCAGGCCTTCTCGTCCAACATCAGTATCTGACCTCATAAATGCTCTACAAAATGAATGGACATGAATTCCCACAGAAACACTCTAAAATCATTTGGACAAAAGATTGGAAGCTGCTATACTGTAGCTGTAAAAGGGGGATCAACTCCATATTGAGGTATACTGTATACTATATATGGATGCAATGTCATTGCAAGTTTGTTATTTGTTTAAACAGATGTTAACATTAAATGTAAATATAAATGGATAAAATATACATCACTCATATTGTAATAAATTAAATTACAACACTGGAACTGTCGCCAATTTGCTTTGGTGTAAGAGTAAAGAATGTAACATGTTTGGGAAATGTTGCTGGGCGTTTGGGTGGGAGACACTAACACTGGTTTGTATTGTTGATTCTTTTCCTATAACAGCACAACCCCTAGGTTTTTTTTTTTTTACACCTTATGTTCAGCCATGTATTTTTTGTTTGTTTATTTTATTTTATTTTATTTTATTTTAGAACTTTGACTAATGTACCATCTTTTGGATACAAATAGTACAAGAAGAAGAAGAAGAAGAAAAAACAGGACTGGTTTAATCCTGAGGTTTCTCATATGGATGGCCCAAAAAATTCTGGATCCATAGGCACTTATATTTATATTTATAATTATATAAGATATATAAGGTCAGAGTTTAATCATTCTTTTCTTATAACAGACCCAATATGAAAACATAAGATCTAACATAATTCATTTATTCATTAGCATGACACCATGCTTTACACAATTTTATGACTTTTGGAACATCCTGCATAAATGTCCTTCTTGACTTATAGCATTGCTCAAAGCGAATGTACCTTATTTTCTTCCAGGAATTTCAGCTTGATGGTGACGTCACTCCGTAGCCTCTCGTACTTGTCTCTGTGGATCTGGTATTCCTGCTGGGCGAATTCGATACGCACCATCGCAGCGGCATCACGCAGGCCAGCACTCAGCTCCTCCAGGTCTGTTCTATATGCATCATACTCCAACCTAAGCACACACACACACACATACAAAATGCTTTAAACATTTTCATTAGCATAGGATCTGCATTCAATTTAAACCAGGTCTATATACTGTATAAACTGAATTTTAATTCCTTTTCTGAATCAGAACCCTAGGATCACAAAGATTTCTAACAGAAACAGGACTGTGCAAAAGTCCTGAGCCAACCCCCCCAACAACAGCTATGTTTCTTCATAGTTTGCTTCCAGAGTCAGACTTTCTTGTATTCTTTTTAACGTAGTCTTGAGCAATACAGTAGTTCTCTAGGCCAAGTATTTGAACCTTGGTAACCTAATAAACGAGCAAAGTCTTGAAATACGAGTAGTACACATGCGCTTTGTCTGCCGAATGTCACATGATCCCAACTGAGCCAATGATTCCTCTCTCTCTCATGCGCTGTGGGATTGTGGGTAATCCATTATTTCTATTATGGGGAAATTCGCCTTGATATACGAGTGCTTTGGATTACAAGCACGGTTCAGTAAATTATATACTGTATATCTATCAGTTAAACCTTGGATGGCAAGGATAGTTTTTTCCGGAAGTGAAAGGATTAAAACAATTGGAGTCGCCGGAGGGATGCTGTTTATAGGCATTGAAAACATTCTATAATTATGTAAACAAATTCTGTTCTACAGAATATGTGTATGTGATATTATATATTATATAGTATAATAAATGATACTTTTGTAATAATTTATTATTACTATATTAAAATTATCACATTTTTAGTAAGAGCAATAATAACAATAGGATATATAATAAATATAATAAAAATAATCACATTTTAGTAACAATGAATTCCATCCACATACACAAGGTTAAAAACAAATATCCGTGAACTTTTCATGAACTTAAGGACATGCTCATTGTTTTGTGTCTTCCAGAGAATTTCGCTTCACCTTGCGTTCTCGTACATCTTGATGGTCATGAGCGTGTCCTCCATGGTTTTGTTCACCAGCGTGTTGATGCTCGACACGAAGAAGTTGATTGCACCCAATAGCGTCTCTCCGTTTTTACACAACAGCTTTTGTGTCTCTGCGTTGTAGCCGAACTCGTCCTGGGAAATGTTGCAATGTGTTTAATACAGTAACTACACACCTGCGTTCCTCTCCAGCATTATTCAGTGTACAGTACTCAGTAAAACCCTGCATAACTGAATAACCAGAGATTAACCGGCACATTTTTTAAAAACGCTAACATGATTCCATATTTAAGAGAATCATCCAAGAAAAACTGTTAAGTTAGAAATTATAATAAGTGGATCTGTATCTATGCAAGACTTAACCAAAAAATTCAATTATGTATAAATCTTCATGGCGTTAATAACATATTTGATGAGGCTTTCTCACTCATCTTCATCAGTACAGTCCTGAACAGTCTCTCCATAATCATGTCTCCTATTAGACGGCAGCGCACTGTGTTACTGTTACCTGCAGTTCTGGAGATTTCTGGCTCAGATCGGAGAACGTGTCTCCCAGCGCCTGCTGCGTCTGCACTACGTTGTAGAAGTGCGTAGTGAGCGCCTGCGCCAGTCTCAGGATGTGCTCGTATTTCTGCTTGGTTTCACGCAGCACGTCGATCTGAGCCTCCAGCTCCAGGTCCACAGTCCGCGAGCCGCGACCAAACCTCTCCGAGAACATCTGCTTCGTGCACTGGAGGAGAGAGGGATCCGAAAGAGAGAGACACGGGAATGCCAGAACACTTTGAGATATCAAGTGGATCGTGCAGCAGCTTTACTATGCACAGAGTCATTTACATATTATTTGCATCACTCGTACATATCCCTCCCCTCCCTCCCTCCCTCCCTCCTCCGCACGAGCTCGATGGAGCTTTTGTTTCTGTTCAAGGTCTTTTATTAATATCCTAAAGGTCCCATATTTTACTATTTCTTCAAACAAGTTAACAAAGGTCTCAGACGCGCTGTTAATGTTCCAGCTGAAATACTCCTCAGATTATTTGTTTTAAATTCCGTAGTTTAAACTCACCCTGTTTTACTCCTCCTCCAAATGTGCTGTTTCAGTGTATAAGTAAATGAGCTACTGAGCCACGCCTCTTAAAGAACAGCAGAGCTCAGAAACAAGCAGAGGGAGGGGCTCTTCTTATATGAGGTCACATTAGGGGCAACAACTGCCTTGATTAAACTCAGACCAATGGCCACAGGAAAGATATAAAAAGTAAAAACATGGTATAAGTGCTAAAAAAGTATCTTGTCTAAGTAGCAAAGTTTTCATAAATTAATTTTTCATAATACTTAATGCTTCTTATCTTCCAATAAATGCTTGTTTTTTTTGTAAATATGCTACACATTTATATTTTTACCAGATAAAAAGAAACACATTTGCTAAATACAATTTCATTCCCTTTTATGTAGTGTTCTAGTTAGTTCAGTTTTTAGTTTTTAGTGTCTAACTTTTTAAAATTAAAATCTTTCTATGATCTTAGCTGTTATTCGGATGAAACAATATAAATTTCACATGAACGGACATAAACCTGAAAAAGTGTATTATTCTAAAATGCTAAATTGTTAAGATGTTGCAACATGAATTTGACTTGGTTACGGACACTACAGATTTTTTTTTTTTTTTTTTTTTCCTTTTTAAGAAGATTTTACCAAAAAACTATTTTAGCAACAATTTTTACAGGTCATATACTTCTAGAAGCTTACACCACTTTAGATCAATATTTATAAAGAAATATAAAGAATAATTTGCATTTGAAATCCTTATTGTTTAAAGCGAGACAGTTTAACGCAGAAAAACTGCCATTTTGGGGGCTCATATAAAGTCATCTCTCCAAAACGGCTGAAGTTAGCATCTTGAATTTTTTAGGGAAGCAAGAATAATTTCTTCCATGTTGTATAAAATTTAAAAATAGCTTCTTTGGCATACATGTTTTCTGTATTATATGCATGAAATAAAAAAATATATCCTAGTTTTAACACCACAGTTTTTCAATGGAACCCTTACACAACATGCTCTTTGCAGGAACAAAGTCTTGTCAGTATTGAAAAACAAAAGTTCTTATAGCAGACGAAATGATTTTGGTCAGTTGGTGTTCCCATCTCATACTTATCTCAGCCTAATAAACTACGAGAAATAATGACCATATAAGGGCGTCTACCTTATAAGTATTGATGCTCCATTTCTTCACACTGTCAAATTTCTCCACTGCAATCCCACGTGTGGCCTCCTCCGCCATCATGCTCGGATTGCTGTTACTGTGGTGCATGCTGGGAGCTAGAGGAAGTGAGAAGAAATTGTACTGTATGAAAGAGGAGATCATCAACCTCATGATCCGATTTGGCCGAAATTGATGATTGATTCACAGATGTGAAATGCCGTGAATGACAGGAGGACTGCTGAGATACCTGGGTAATGATCAGGCTGGTGTGAGACCCGACCAGCAGCTGAATGCATAGGTGGAAAGTCCCTAGGCTTGGAGCGAAGGTCTGAAATGAGTGCACATGAATGGAGAATTGAGAGATTGAAGATGTTCTAATCATTTATTTCATCAGATAGAGGGATTAGATGCAACACATGCAGTGAGATCAGTGGCAATGAGGTTTAGAAAAATGAACCCGAACAGAATACATGGCAAGACAATGACGTGATGGATATGACCAGTGCGAATGAACAAGCAAGCGACAGGTTGAGTTCAAGGAGTCGGCAAGTCGATGAGAACAATCAGGGGTGAAAGGGCAGAGAGAGGGCAAAAATCAAGAATTGGCTCAAAGTCCAGCTCACTGAAAAGAAACAAATTCTCTTGACAGTGCTGTGTTGTTGCACAAAGCATTAAACCAAAAGTAAGGCCCAAAAGTCTGCGACCACAAAATCCTAAAATCAGACATAGGTCCTAGGTGGCTAAAGTCTTCGGAGTGTACTACTGGTTTTCTTTTCTTTTTGATTATTTATTATTTAAAAAATTTATCTGACTCAGTGGAGCAATATTGTTTAGAATTTACATTGTTACATCATCATCTATTATCTACTGTATAAAAAGGCCTGGAGCCTATACCAGGGGTCAGGGATCAGTGGTTGAGGCATTGGACTATGGCTCGTAAGGCCCCAGGTTCAAACCCCACAACCACCAAAGTTGCCACAAGCAAGGCCCTTAACCATCAACTGCTCAGATGTATAATGAGATTTAAAAAAAGACAAGTAAGTCATTTTTCAGCTTTTACATAGTATTTAGCATCTGCCAAATGCTGTAATGTAAATATACCAGGGCACAAGGCGGAGTACGTCCTAGACAGGGTGTCAATCCACCACTGGGCACAAGCAGACACCTATTCGTACACTACGTTCAATTTGGACATGTTGGACAAGACATGTCTTCTGGAGAAACTGAAAGGTGACAGTGCTAATCACTAAGCCGGCATGCTGCCATGATCATACTCGTGTTTTAAACAAGTGTTTATATAGAAAAAATATAATAAATAATAAATGGTGTTTATGGAACTGCTGTATATAAGAAGCATCGCTTATGTTCAGTACAACAGCAATCCCTCTCATGTTATTCTGTATAATTATATTATTTAGTAATAAAAAAATAAATAAAATAAAAAATATATAGCACTGTCGCCTTGCACCTCCAGGGGTCCGGGTTCGATTCCCGTCTCTGTGTGCATGGAGTTTGCATGTTCTCCC
>JAQQZS010000003.1:5696216-5706520 GCA_030068045.1 Platyallabes tihoni
TTCCAATCCATCAGAGAGCACACACATACATGAGTGATGGATTGGCACCCCATTCTAAGTGCCCTAAGTCTCCACGCAACCCTGTATACAAAACACAACATATGCTGGTCACCAGCTGCTGGTCGATGCTGTTTATTTTCAGCAGGGACACACACTTGTACATGCACTACAGGGCAATGTGGGAAGGCCAATTAGGCTAACCTGTATCTTTTTGGACTGTATCTTTTGAAGGAAACTGGAGAACCTGGAGAATCCACTAAGCACAGGGAGAATATGCAAACTCCATGCACACAGACCTTGAGACGGGAATCAAACCCATACCCTAGAGGTGCAAGGTAACAGTGCTGATCACTAAGCCGTTGGGCCAACTGGGCTGGGATCAATTCCCATCCATTGTCCTAACCCCAGCCACTGGATGCAATGCCTGTCCCAAGCCAGGAAGAGTTGTGCCAGTAAGGGTGTAAAAACTTGTTATAAGTTGTGTGTAGATTGGATGGTCTGCTGTGGTGACCCCCAAAAGGGAGCAGCTGAAAGACTAACAGCAACAACAACCTGTGACATGGGACAACTGACTGACCCAAGGACAAGAAAGACTGACCGTCCTGTAGAGACCCAATTTTACAAAAAAAATGTAGAATGTGTATTTGCTTTATTTTTAAATATCTACCTCTATTTGTCACATGTCAGCATAGCTAAATTCTTTTCTTTACATAGCTTGTTAGGAAGGTTGAGGTTCAGTGGTTTTGAGCACAGGGTCAGCCATAATGCAGCACCCCAGCAGGTTAAGGTTAAGCCACAAAATATTGCTGACGTTTGGCAGTGCTGGAGTTTGAACCCCCGACCTTCTGATCAGTAACCCACAGCCTTAACCGCTGACCCACCCTGCCCTAAATCCACCATATGCTTACCTTATTGCTGAGAAAACCCAGACTAGTGGCAACCCTTTTAATTCATCTACAGTTAGGATCTTGATGAAATCGAAGCCTAACCCAGGAACATTGGGCAGGGATGCCAGTCCATGTAAACCCACTTTCACACCTAGGGCAATTTACTGTAGCAGTTCCACAAAAAAACCGGTGTTTTTAGAAGATTGTATGACACCATTTCCTGCTGAATCTAACACTAGGTAGAGTCGTCTACGGCAAAAATTGGGACATCAGGCCGAGGTCATAGCTACTGAAACCCCAGATCAGACTGTGACGCGTCTACAGAGACAGTGCATGCGACAGGTAGAAGTAAGGGGCACCGAAACATTGAAGTGGAGTGGGAACGAGTTAAACGGACACACTACATTTTCAGGTAATGGTAGCAAGCAGACAGGCAGAGACATGGATTACTCTAGTAAATTAAAATGTAAGAAAAGTGAGTTGACCAGGAGCATTTTTCCTACGCATTAGCTCTTTGTATTGCATCATTCACAATTATAATTAAATGGTGAGATGTAACAGTAGATGAGTAAATGAACTGACAGCATTAGAGAGCTCATTCATTTCTTTCTAAAAAACGAAACGGTGCTGGTGTGAACATAAAGAGGATTTATACCTTCAGCTGTGATTACAATAGACTTCTTTAATGAGCTTTTAGTATTGGGTTTATTAAGAGTCTGAGGTCATTATCTGGTCAAATAACCCTTCTAGAATCAAATCTTGGCAGACAACCAGGGTTTGGGGTAAAATGTCCAGATATGGATAAAATATTGTGGACCACAAGCTGCAAACGAGCCTCGGGTGATCAGTAATCAAGAATCATGTTTTATATGAGTTAGGGGCATTTTCCTTGCATCCAGTTACAATTTCTGATCTCATCATACACCTTTAAACATCTTGTTCATATGAAGGTGGAGCAACAGTGGAGAATTTGGATGCGGTGAACATTTATTTTAATTACGTTCCAGCACCCCCTCCCCCAACACATACACACACATTTTTAATGTCTCTACGAAAATGGTATATTAATTTGAACAAAGGCAAGATGTTCCTCCAGTTGTTTAAATGGAGATTTAAAAAAGTGATTTTTGTGGCATTCAAGTCAAACTGGGACAGAGTAACAGAACGGAGTTGTGAGAGTAAAAACCCTTTATTTCTCTACATAATCCTCCGTTACACTAATGCACTTATCCCAACATTTTACTAGTGTTTGGATACCATGATCATACCATAGCCATGATCGGACTGCCTGCTTCATGTCTGAAACGCTGGCCTTCCAGGAAGTCCTTTAATGTCCCGAAATTGTGGAAATGTTAGGAAATGAAGCAAGGTCAGAACTGTAAAATGTAGCTGGCAGTGGCAGCGGGCTGCGAGCCACCCTGGGATCGTCATTTTTATGGATGTAAGACGTTCTTTAAAAATATTTGCACTATTCAAATGTTTTACTGTTTTTTAAGAGTCTTATCGCCGTAGTGTGCTTGAAGTCTTCAGTAAAGATCAATCAGGTTTTATGCCTTCATTCACAAGAAATTTCATCACAAGTCCTGTTTTGATTTGAACGCAGCTTGTATTTCATATATTTATTTTTGACCATTATTTAAAAGGGTGCCAATAATTCTAGACTTGTCTAAATTTTTTAACTGTAATGAGATGGTTGTAAAGAATGAAATATGATATGATAAGTGAAACCTCTTTATTAATATTTATTAAAGGTTATTAAATAAAACAGTCTGTAACAGGTGAATAAATAAAAGGAGGAGCGTTAAAGAAAAATTAAACTTGTGTTCTTAATAGTGACCTTCAGCTAAGACAAGTATAAAAGCCAGATCAGTGTGTAACATTTAACAAAGCCTGGTATTAAGCAGAATGCGCTATAGTAAAAATGACTGGAACTAAAGCATGTCTGCTGAGTTGCCAGTTTATTACACATCTAGTATTGAGTTGCACTGGACTGATGCATTCATGCTGAAATATTAGACCATGCAGAATTTATTGTGTTTCCTATGTGCCACTCAGTGTATTGCTGCACGGTCTTGCTGAAACAAATCCTTTCCTCCTCTCCTCAAATATACCTGATGAAGCTGAGATCTGGAGACTGAGGCTATAAAAAAAAAACTAATCACTGGAATCCTTCAGTAATACTTTACTGCATGGTTGTGACATGGTGCATTAATATCTTAGCAGTGTCACTTAACTATAACTAAAGTGAAAATATGTCGCTTGGCAATGCTGTTCAGACACATTCAGACACACTACCATTCAGACACACTTTAATGTGCATTGGCTGTTTGCAGTTAGGGTATTCCTCACTGCAAAAGACTGCTGCTCAAATTTTTGCATGTTTTTGAGAAGTGAGATAAAACCAGAAAACACAGAGAAACCAAACATGAACATGAACAGAACGTGAAAAACTCAATCTCAGGAACGAACCAGGGATCCTGAAGCTGTGAGGTGGCAGTGATACCCATTGCACCGCTGTGCCTCAATTGTACTGTATTATGTTATTAGCATTAAATTCTGATCATGCCATTAGCTTGGGTGTGTGTGCAAGCCAGCGTTCTAGCACACACCAAAGTATATGGTACATTTCAGCGCTATACAAGACAAAGAAATGTCTACTTTAAGAGAAATAGGCGATTTGATTGACATGGCAAATGAACAACTATGAACCTTTTTATGTAGCTCCTCATCAAGCGTGAAATTATTTCCTTTATAAAGATCAAATGCAACTATTAGAGGAGTTCAAGTCAAACTTTGAGTTTTGATTCTGCAGAATAATAGAACATAGTTATGAGAAAAAACTACTTTTATTTCTTTATATTATCCCTGCTACACTAATGTGCTTATCAAAGCATTTCACTAGTGCTTGGATAAAATCAAGGTAAAAAGTTAGGTAGGCTCACTGCTTCACATCTGAAACTCTGGCCTCCCAGGAACCCTTTTAATGGCCCAAACATGTGGAAATAGCTTGGAGTGAGGTCAGGACTGTACGGGGGATGTAGCAGTAACTCCCAGCCAAGCTCGTGTCATCTACAAGTGATGTTGGTGAATGATTGTGTGTACAGTTCACACAGATACTGTAGATGCGTCTCCTTCGTAAGTTGGAAGCAAATTGTCCATCGCTTTTTATCAATTTACAGCTGAATGTTTACGGGAATGACTGCAGTGGGTTCTAAGACACCTTGTCCGGGATCGTCATTCACAAACGTTTTGCATTCTTTAAAATGTTTACACCATTGAAATGTTTTACTGTGCCTAAGAGTCTAATCACTGTACTCTGCTTAAAGTCATCTGTAAAAGTCAATTGGTTTTATTCCTTCAATCAAAAAGAATTTCATCACAGGTCCCGGTTTGACTTACTGAATACTTACTTACAGTACAGTACATATACTGTATATAACCAGTATTTTAAATGGTACAAGTACAGAAGTCCCAGTTTGACTTGAACACTCTTTGTATTAAAAGCAGGATTTGTTAAATTTATCCTCATTCCAAAAAAAAGCAAATCCACAACATCATCTACTGTACATTCTCCAAATTTGTTGCAGTGGAAATTTTTGTGTGTCAAGACTTTTTTTTACAGTTTTACTCCAATAAGGGAAAAAAAAATCTGACAAAAATGTTGAACTTTCCCGACTGTCATATATATGTTTGCTTGCACTTTTCACACTATTCTCCATTATTTAGGTTTACCAAGACTGCTTTTAATCATGATAAGGTGATTAACCCTCGAAGCTCACTCAGCACCAAAGGACCAACTACTGTATCATATCACAAGTCATTAATGTCACTAATGTCAGTCAACCCAATGCGCAGTAAAACACTTACTGATAGTAGAAACCTTATTAAGGTGCCACACACATAATTCACATGATGGAAGAGTCGCTATAAAGTCTGGGATTTGGTCATGTTGGTGGTGATGGTAGGAACAGGGGGTACTGGGGCAGGCTTGATGTACCCAATAAACTATCAAGTGGGTGTACAATATATATATGATTTATGTTATTGCTTGTCTCTTATTTTCTTCTCAGTAAATCTACAGCATGTGGCACATTCCGTGCTAAACATGACAACTATAAAGTCTATCAGAAGTGTTTTTATTCCACAAAAAGCGTAGAATTGTACCTATGTTAAAGTTCACGCAGGGGTAAGAGACAAGGTTCACTGTAAAGTCAATACTGCCTATGAATGTTCATGTGTTACTCTTGGCCCAAGCGAATTTCACTCCGGAAAGGTGACCGTGATCTCTATATGGATCATAAAGCAACAGCTTGGGGCTTACGAGCATCAACATTACATCAACAGCGTCTTTTGATGCTCAATATCAGAGTCTCACATTCTCTGGGGGTTTCTAGTTCAAAGACAAGACTGATATACGAGTCGGCGAAAGCCGTCTAGCCCCTTTTGTCTGAATAAACTTCCCTTATGTCTGCTTTAAAGTCTACTGTATTTACGCCCAGTGTTTTATCCATTTAGAAAATGGCACCCATACAGCAGATATAACAACATAGTTACATTTTTTCTGATGAAGTCTTGAACATTCAGCATGGATTTGCTTTGGTATTTTTGATGAACCGTACCAAGGCTTTTTTTTTACTTCTTTTTTCTTTTTTGCACCTGAAATTCTTCATGCTAGAGACAGACGTGAAAAATTCTGAATGGTTTTCTGCTTGACAACTGAAGTGAAGGATTTTAACCTGCAACCCTCGACCTGCATATTTTCCATGCATGTCAAGTCAAATGATGGGGACAAATGAAAAAACAGTTGTGTGAACTATCTCTGAAAAAGTAGGAA
The DNA here is from genome assembly GCA_030068045.1 of Platyallabes tihoni. Taxonomy (NCBI): domain Eukaryota; kingdom Metazoa; phylum Chordata; class Actinopteri; order Siluriformes; family Clariidae; genus Platyallabes; species Platyallabes tihoni. The sequence continues at coordinate 5,701,938 of JAQQZS010000003.1, forward strand.
GAAAAAACCCACTATAGACATCTGTTTTATTAACTAAAAAATACATGTAGTTTCATAATTGTGACAGTAAATGGATAAGAGCGTCTGCCAAATGCCTAAATGTAAATGCAAGAAGAAAATTAGTTTTTTCCCCCCAGCTTTTATTTGTAAGTTCTTTTCTTCACATATCCCAGCTTGTTAGCAAGCCAGGTTGATGATATGGAAACTCTGGAACAGAGAAGATTAAGGGGATTGCTTAAGGGCCCAGCAGTGGAAGCTTGGCTGTGCTGGGGATTGAACCCCTGAACTTCTGATCAGTAATGCAGAACTGTTGAGCCACCACTTCCCAGTGCAGCTTATAAAAAAAGTGACAGACTGGTCTGAGGATTAGGGGGAGTCTTTTATGGGAGTCCCCACTCATACAAAAGGCAATCAGCAATGAAAGCATGCTTTCAAACCTAATAATAATAATAATAATAGGGAGGCATTCAAGTCAAACCATGATTTGTGAAAAATTTCTCATAAATGAAAGTGTGAACTCAATTGACATTAGACAGAAGAAGGCCATACGTCCTATGTTTAAAGGAAGGCCATTACGTCCATGAATGACGATCGCGGCCAAGGTGTTACGGAAAAATGTACCTTGCTCCAATCTTCCACATGTTTGGGCCACTAAAGGGGGTTCCTGGGAGGCCAGCGTTCCAGACATGAAGCATGGAGCCCAATAATAACTTTGGCGTACTGAGAAAACTTTCAACCTTGATGGTGTCCAAGTACTAGTGAAACACTGGGATAAGTGCATTAGTGTAGCAGGAGATTATATCGAAAGAAGTAAAGGGAATTTCTATTCTCATAAGTCTATAAACCTTTGCAAATGGTAACCCGAATCTAGTAGTTGTTAGTAGTAAGTTGTTGTTGGGTCTGCAAAAGCTCCAAGCTACCCAGTACACGGAATAAGCAGTATACTATAGATGAATGAACAAATGAAAAACCTGAATATCCTGCAACAAGGGTTTATGTAGAGCAAATAAGAAATAAAACACTAAGGGGCATGTAGTTTATATATAATAATAGCATTAAAAAAATGTGTTATGATGTGGCCCAAAGCAATGTGAACTTACTGAAGTTAATATTATTTTTCCATGTGTGTCATGAAATGTTTTTATTTATATTTAAAGCATTGATTCTTTTTAATTTATTAAAGACGCAAATATCACTTCATTCTAAAGATTTATTACCTCTGACTGTTATAACATTCGTTAACAAACTGCTATAAGAAACGTTAAACGAATGACATTTTCCATTACAAAAAAACGTTACCATATATAGACTTACTGTACTGTTTATTAAGCTCTGTTCATTATTAGTCTTATATCATGTAAAGCATCTACCATACAAATGTACGTGAGATATTTTTTACTATAGGAGAAAAATAATAGAATTAGTGAAATTTAAAGCTGGAACTACTATCAGAGCTACTAATAGAACATTAATAGAAGGTTAATCACCACTTTCTGAGCTGTTGATAAATTCTGACGAGGCATGTGCCAGAAATTGAGTCACATACAGTATTAACATCTTTTGCTCTCAGACGAATCTAACAACCGAACTCTGTAGTCTCTTCTTAAGTCTGTCTTGATGATCATTAAATGCGATTCCAGATGTTTCTGAGCAACTGTCTGCACTCGTCACTACGGCACGACCTCCATGATGATCTACTGCGCTAATCAACGCACAGACACAATAGAAGCTCAGAGAAAGCACAAGACCTCGCTTTCTCAGCCGAAGATTTCTCACCCGTTATGTCATTACTCCGAAGCCAAACAGTTACAAACACGGCTGTGTGTTTACAATCTAAAGCATGTGGCCCTGATCCCTTTATAGTTTTGGTGTAATGCACCATTTTAAACAAACTGTCAGCCTTTTTTCCCCCTCGCGCTTGTGGTCTAATCAGGGGAAGAGACACACCGCTATTACGTGTTCACAATGTGCATGACTTTTCTTCCAATATCAAGCCTTGGCTGGAAACGAAGCAATTGATATACTGTATAAAGAAACAATGTGATGTCTGGTTGTTCATCTATCTCACTGATCTGGCAATAATACACCTCTCTGTTGGTCTGAAAAACACATGTAATGTTAAATAAAGTTAGCTTAAAAAAAAAAGACGTAAAAAGTATTCTTTACATAGAAAATTGACCGCAATGCCGTTGAAACATGGACGGAAAAATAAAAAGTAAGCTTATGATGAACATCTGATGAAAGACCGATGATGTTAATTTACAATGTGACAACCTGTTGTGGCTTTTGATCAAAGTGGCTAGTTTAAATGATAAGCATAAGGGCTTCAAATGTGTCCATAAATCATGATGCTTTTGACAATCGCAAACGCACTGTGCACAAATAACCACTGTCTTTGTTTAAAGTTGGATTATAACATCATTTGCTTTTGGAACTGTCATACTGACAGAAATCTGCCAACAAAAATTGTCATATTTGTCTTGCTAAAGCTTTCCTACAAGTTAATCTTTTCCACAATTTATCACATTATAACCGCAAATGTAAATGTACTTTATTGGGATTTTATGTTATAGACCAACACAAAGTGGCACATAATTGTGAAGTGGAAGGAAAATGCTGAAAACCTTTTACAAATAAACATCTGAAAAGTGTAGCATGCATTTGTATTCAGCCTCCTGAGTCAATACTTTGTGGAACTACGGTACCTTTCACTGCAATTACAGCAGCAAGTCTTCTGGGGTGTGTCTCTACCAGGTTTACACATCTACATAGAGGAATATTTGCACATTTGTCTTTGCAAATTAGCTCAGGCTCAGTAAGATTGGATGGAGAGCGTCTGTGAACAGCGATTTTCAAGTCTTGTCACAGATTCGCGATTTGATTCAGGTCTGGACTTTATTCTAACACGTGAATATGCTTTGTTCTGAACCATTCCGTTGTGGCTCTAACTGTATGTTTAGGGTCGTTGTCCTGCTGGAAGGTGATCCTCCACCCCAGTCTCAAGTATTTTGCAGACTTTAACAAGCCGAAACATCGTTCACCGAGCTCTTAAGCATCCGAAATACAGATGAATTTCTGGCTGATTCCCAAATATTGTTATTACGTACATCATAACATTATGGAACAGAGCTCTTCTGTGCTGTACTGGTAGGATCAGAGGGATTATAACTTTCTGAAATTCAACAGCTTCTTTATGCCTCACTGTTATATAAAATAGCATAGCAATGTGGGACTGTTAATCAGCGCTTCTGTGCGAGAAACTTGACAGTTATTACAGGATCAAATCCCAAGCCTGAAGGTTGTTCATTCTTTTTTTTCTTTCTTCTTTTTTTTTTTTTTTTAAGAAAGCCTTCCAATAGATATTGCAATGTGGCTGTGGGGATTTGTGTTCATTCAGCCACAGGGGCATTACCGAGGTCAGGCGCTGATGTCAGGTGAGAAGGCCTCGTGTTCAGACAGAGTTTTAGCTCAGCGGGGTTCTGTGCAGGACGCTCTCCTCAGTTCTTCCACCTCAACCTTGGCAAACCATGTCTTCATGAAGTCCACACTGTGCACATGAGCATTGTTATGCTGGAAAAGGTTCAGGCGTTTTAGTTAAAGGGAATGAAAATTGTTATACTGCAGCACACAGAACAAAGACAGCATATGATCATGTGCTTCCAATATTATGGCAATAGTTTGAGGGGGAACCATATCAAATCAGGTATTAGGTAACATTTGGGGTATTTTGAATTACGCATATTTTCAGATTCTTGGTTCAATAAGCTAAGTATCATGTCCGATTCCTGAGATATGGAAAAAAGAAGGGGGAAAAAAGCCTAAATCCTCTTTTTAGATAATTTAAATGAGGATTCTGTGACGTGGTAAGAAAGAGGGAACCCTCAGCCTCATTGTGATCTCCTGCTACTCCTAAAATAACTTCTCCAGCAGTGTGAATTTACAGCCAAAGAAAATGCATGTTTTTCTATCGCAACTCAGATAATAATTATTAAAGTGCTTCAATCGACTGCTGGACGAAATTTATTGAAACTTTTGCAGCACTCACATATCTGCCTGAAGTTTAACCTTTACCTGATTGAGTGAAATCAAAATGAAGAATAAAAGTCATGTTAGGAACAACTATAGCAATGTGCTAGATGATCTACTTCTACTACTAAAAGCTTTTAATAAGCTCCTAATAAGCTACTTGTTCAATGTAAAGAAACACCTGCACCAATAAAGATTCACTGGAAAAGCTAAACTGAATATTTTTACTGGGATTAGTTCATATTTTCACAGCTGAAATAACAGCACTGGAGTGGTTTAAGTGAACTTTACCATGCTGGAGTCATTTAAAACAAAACTTGATCTTTATCTGATCGACTTTTTTGATTCACTGTTCGATTACCGAACAGCGAGTGTAAACAGTTGGTGACGAAAGAAGTACAACTTAGCATAAACAAGGCAAATTATATATAAATATTATAATATTATTATTATAATATTATGGATATTATATTAATATAATGTATATACACTACCGTTCAAAAGTTTGGGGTCACTTGCAAATTTCTTTGTTTTTGTTTAGTGATTTATTTTCTACA
>JAQQZS010000003.1:5739373-5779026 GCA_030068045.1 Platyallabes tihoni
CACCCTGTCCAGGGTGTACCCTGCCTAGTGCCCGAAGTCTCCTGGGATAGGCTCCAGGTCCCCCGCGACCCTGATCACAGGATAAAGCGGTATAGAAAATGAATGAATAGAAATGAAATGCAAAAGAAAATAAATTTAACTAGTAAAATAAACTGTACAAATAAGGGCACAATAAAATATTACAAAATATAGGAATATAGGGGGGGGGTGGGAGTATATATAAAAATTTTAAAGTGGCAATGGCTGTGCAAATATGCATATCAGTGATTTCTCTCATTGCCTTCGAACACGTCTTCCTCTCCCCCCCACCCCATGGTTGCTTTTAAATCTAGTGCTCCACACTCCAATCCATTACTGCCACCTTAAACCTGGTTGACACCAATAAAATCAAAAGAAGAAGAATTTACATGCTTTTACATCACTTATCTTGCCTTGCTTCCAAGACCCAGTTGAAGCATGAAGAAATCACTCGAGTCACTGACTCTAATGTCTAGCATATTAGTTGACTAAGATGTCAGTTTGTTTATTGTCCTCTTCTCTACAAGACACATATTCCCAGAAATGACACCCCAGGCATACCAAATCTTCTCTTCTTGGCTCTTCTCTCACTTCTCTGCACTGATGAGAGACTGGAAGATGTCTGTATTCACTCCATCAATCTCGTTCTCCATCCAGCCCCAGAGGCCGGGCCAGAATGAGAGCCAGAGAACCACTGAGATGGAAACATGAAGAGAATAAGCAGGACTTGTGCTGATGAGGTTAGAACAACAGAGTCGCTACTCAGGAATAACAGCGTGACAAAAAGGAGCTGATATTTGAGCGACTTTCAGAACTAAAGTGCCTAAAATACTTAGTTTAAATTATTATTTTTGGATTATGTATACTAGTCCACTCCAAAAAAATTGTTTTCATCTGCTGCCACGGTTTAATATATGGACATATATAGATATATTGAGCGTTGGTGGAGGTCCACAGTTAGCAGCTAAATCAAACAAACATTTTCCCAGGTTTCTAGTCAAGCACTTGAGTCTGTCATTGTTTTAAAGTTTATCCAGGCATCCTCAGCGAGAAGGCCCCGCGTTCTCAGGAGAGCAGCAACGGAAATGTTTTGTCTGCAGCCATCGATCAGTTGGTCTGAAACATAAACATGGAGAATGGCAAGCATGGCAGGCCACAAGTTGAGAGCTGAGGCCATAAACAGCGTCTTCCCTCGTGATTGTGGTGTTGATTTTTTTGGGTTCCGTAAAAAAAAAAATTATAATAAAAAAAAAAAAAGAGCATGTGAACATGGTTCCATCCTGCTGGTTCTTTCAGCAGGAGCCTGAATTATGAGTTAAAGCAAGACATTCTGAGACAGCATGTGTTTCAACTTCTTAAAGTCAAAGCCTCTGTTTTCAGTGGAAGAGTCTCGGTTTATGGAACATTAGAATAAACCAAAGTACCTTCTTCCATAAACGTTTGACTCAGTTCATGTAGAATGTTTGGCATGGAACTCGGTGGATCATCGCAAAGTGAATTAGGAAGAAATGATGAGACAAGTAAGAGTTAAATACACACTGAGAAGAGAGTTTGGCGGTTTGGTTGTATTTGATGGCGCGGTAACCCGGCTGTAAATTATTCCGTAAATACTACGTTTAAAATATAAAACCGTTGCCAAAACCATTTAATCAATTACTTCGTCATAAGGATTTGTTTGGGGTTTTGTCATTTTCTGTTTGCTTTTATAATAAGGTGTGATTGATCCGTCGAGGCAACTTAGAAGTACAAATGATCAAGCATAACCACTAAGCAGCCTAAGCGGTACTGCTTAATTCGGTTCAGTTTCAATCTTTGCTTTGCCAGTATTTTGACTAAGCGATGGCATCTCTGAAGACATTTCGGAGATGATGATGACTAGCCAGCTGAAGTACATTTTATTCTGTCAGCAAGACTGATTTACCAAAACAAGTCATCTAGTACGTACTGTGTGCATATCAGTGTAAATATCACCAAGAAACCAGATTTCTTCTTTTTCAATTAAGCATGGCCAGCTTTCGGGTCTGCCTTCTGAGCCAGACTTTCTTTAATGAAAATGAGGCGAGAATGAGGTAGTGCAACGGTTCCATGAGGAATGAAAACGGCTAAACAGAACATAGAAATTAATCAAAATACTGAAAGTGTGGAAGCTTGCGGATTGAGCAGCTGGGAAAACACTAATGAGAAGCAGCCCAGGGTGTCTGTTAAGTGACAGAGGCTGGAGTGGTAGACATGGAGCCAGAGTCACGGTGGCCTTCCTCTCCCCACCGCTGTGGCGTACTCGTTCTCTGGCAGCGTAAACCAGGGAGGCAGGGCGGCCTGAAAATGAGAACCAGACCCCTTCATCTCCACCACTGGCTCTCTTCGCCCATGGCTGAAAAAGTTTTTTTTTTCTGTGTGTTACGTTGAAAGGGAAAAAAAAAAAAGTGAGCGTGCTTCAAAAATAGATCAGGCTCGCGTGCCAATGGGGTTTTGAAGACTCACTTTTTTTCCACTCCCTCTAGTCACGCAAGTGGCCTGACAAGACCTTGAAGAACGAGGCAGGGAAAAAAAAGCACATATACAGAAGGAAAAGCAGAATCTCTCTGTTTTTTTTTTTTGTGCTATAAAAGTAGGAAGACACCATATTTTAAATTTCCAGGAACTCGGGAAGAATGCAAAGGTACACAATGTCACATTTTTATTCCAGATTCCTAGCTATCTGCAAACACTCATGTGTGCAGGGAATGTTTAGGCTTTTCCTGCTTGTGCCAATTTTATAAATTTAAAACCCGCAATTCCACTTTTAATACATAAGATTCCGTCCTCTGAGCACACTCTTGGACACTCGTTGATTCAAAATACCATCCGTTTCTGCCAGTGAAGCTCGGTCTGACTCATTATGAAAGCGGCTTTTTAAATATGAGACATAAGAACAGCAGTCTTTCTCTGTTAAATCTATTAAACTCAGCCAGTCGGTATTGTCATTATATTCACAACGCTATGCCAGTCTCATTCAGAAAGGGGGCACGAAAGCACTGCAGAACGACAGAGAGAAATGTTGCTGTTATAGAAGAGTTTATTATAACTTGTCAGAAGAAGTTTTGGTTGTCTGAAGGTATCAGGTTATTTAAGATAGTTCATTAATTTATTTAATTGACTGGGTTAGTTGTTAAAGTTTTGGTGAACCTAATCTTATACAGTAGCAGTCAAAAGTTTGTAGACATTTTCAACCTCAATGCTTTTTGTTTAATGATTTATCTACATTCAAAAGCAATACTGGAGATTTCCAAACTATGAAACACATGGAATTGGGTAATGAAGGAACAACAACAACAGGGCAGCTGTTCTGAAACAGTTCTTGCAAGACCGGTATTGTGTCAAGTGCATTTGCAAAACCTATCATGCACCACGATGAAACTGGCTCTCATGAAGAACATCCCAGGAAAGCAAGAACAAAACGTACAGTACCTCTCCTGCAGAGAAGTTCATTTAGAGTCACCAGCCTCAAAAGTCACCAATTAATAACAACACCTCGGATTAGAGCTGTTATGAAGCTTTGTAGAGCATAAGTCGCAGATACATCTCAATATCACCTATTCAAAGGAGATGATTGCATATTTTGGCATTGCTTAACAATGTGGAAAGAAATTTTAAAAATCAGCTTTTATGCTTCCCCTTTGCTGGAGGTTATGGTTGAGTTTAGATCTCTGCACAAGATACAATAATCTTGATGGTCTGGATTTTCAATACAGTTTCATTTGTAAATCCTTACAGAATCTTGAAGATGTTGGAATAGGAAAGCAATAGCGAGAGATTTAATGTTACAGTATTTCAACTTTAATACAGTAGATCTTACTCCCATGTTTAAACTGATGAGTTAACTGCTAGTGAATCAGAAGCTGGGAATTGCAGGATGTAGATTACGCAACCTGTGTTGACTCAAATTGCTTTCTGCTTCTCATCCAGCAATAGTGCTGATGTCAACAGATGATGGAATGTTAGATTGCTCTTTCAAAATTTTCTCACCATACATAACATTTTAGTACTAAGATCTGAAAGATTAGGACATGGCCTGGATACACGTTAGATTTACTGTTCACTGGAGTCTGCATGAATGTGGAATATTTTTGCTGAACAGCACTTGATTCACAGCTCTATGGCTGGGTCACGATTTGCATTTCAAAGTACTCACTTCATCATTAACACCAAGTCGAACACCATGAGTCATCCTGATATTGCTCTGCAGCAACGCAACCTAAATATAATGCTTGATGTATTTTCAATTAAAGACAATTAAAACTGGTGTAGGCATGAAGCAGAAGGTGAAACCCATCAAGATTGAAATGAGAAATAAGAAGAGTAAGGATTAGTCATGCAAATCGAGAGCTTCATACTATTTTTCATTATATAAATTAACACCCCCCCTTATTTTATTGCTTTTCTCTCTGTGAAATAATTAAAGCATCTAAGGCGAACAGCTGAAATAACAGACCTGATCTTTACAGGGAGCAATGTGAGAAGTCAGATGCTGTTTTTCCATTGTGCTAAACAGACAAACCTGCACTTCATTTTAAAGAAAAGCTAATAATGTAGGTATCTTTCACCTTGGAATTAACCATTTCTTTTTAATTAAAAACATTTATGGCATGCTTTTTTCTATTTTCAGCATAAGACTGACATTATACAAATATTAGTTCAGACTGATTATTCTGATTGGTTGTGAGGCCTTCCACGAGTGCTGATATAGTGCATAACAGCACTGGGATGTTTAACTATACATACATAGCACTCCACATCACAGGTGTTCTAACAATCGCTAATTACTGTGGACTAACTCAGTCATAGTATGGGTGAAAGTAGATCTGTATGATCTGCAGGACTGGAAAGAGGGAAGACAAACTGACTGCCAAAACCCATATTCAGAACCAGTCACATCTGATTCTGCTATGTCATCTTAAACAACACTTTGTCTCCTTAGTAATTACATCTAAGTCGTTCTGACTCCGAAATTTCTCCGCTCAAGGGCACTACTTAATGTGTGGAACAAGGGATTTTAATTTACAGTACACCCTACATAGCGCACTAGCTTTCCATTTTCTATACAGGGCTTATACTGTAATAATAAGTTGCACAATGTTAATATTTCATGTAACATTGTTTTACAAGAAAATTACCACTAATTATCACTAGAAGTGGACAGAGATTTTCTTTTAATCTAACTAATCTTAGTAACTGCTTGATCAAGGTTAAGGAGGTTATAATTAGATTACTACCTTTTGAAAAATTTAACCGTTAAGGTTTTTAGGACCTATTGCGCAAGCGGTAAGAGTAACATTAAAATAGAAGTCTCATGCACATCTCTCGAACATCTTGAATTATCACCAGATAATCGGAATACATAAATACAAAACGCAGAGAGATAAATGCAAACACATATTTACACCACACCACTCACAACGACAACAATAATAATAATAATAATTATAGTATTAAAATACTATAATATTTTATATACTTATAAAAATAAGTATTATTATTATTATTCTTATTCTAAAGTATGTAAAATGTCCTTTATGTATATCTTTAAGTAAAACAACCAAAAACTGGTGTACAACCCTCTAGCATTACCTTATAAAATATGCATGCGTTCCTTCTGAAAGACCAAAGCACATGAAAATACTCATACTAATAATTATTTCTTCAGAATTCACTAAATGACTGTATAACAAGATTTTTTTTAAAAAAAAAGTACCTTATAAATATTTTCCCTTGTGTAATATGTAGAAAAATACTTATACTACACTTGAGAGTACCACTTCTGCGGCAGTCGATAGTACTGGAACACCTTGAGAACAGATGTTCCATTTTTTTCCAGATGCAGACATTTTTTTTGTAAACAAATGTTCATCCGTATTTAATCTGCAGAGATTGCTGCATCTTGATTCCACCTGATGCTTACTTACAGTTCCTCTCACCACTGATGCTCCAGTTTATTTTCAGGCTTAGCCAACTGATCCATCCTTCACGACCCTCAGAGGTCAGAAACCTTGTGCCTTCTGTTTGATTAGACAATTAGATAAAGTAAGCTTTTGCTTTCCAGTTAAACCAAATATAGAAAAATGAAAATATTAATGTCAAGTTCACCTCAGACCTTATATGAAAATTCTTGTAGAGATTGAAAAACAAACCAGTTGTCACTGCCGTTAAAGGAAGAAAAAAAATGCGAGAAAAGCCTGGCAGTTCTGGGTTATGAATAAATTTTAATCAGGCACTTTAACAAATACAGTACAAATGTACTCTTGTCCAGGAGACTGTAATGAAATGGTCAGTAAGTCCTGATTAACATTTACAAAAGCAAAAAAAAAAAAAAAAAAACAGCTTTTAAACCTTTGGGTTGTGAATTAAAAAAACTGGAGAAGTGACATGCGAGATTTTAGAGAGCAACATTATTCATAGGGTAGCACATAGTCAGCTTTATGGTGACTTTACTGAGAACACAATTCAAATAAATCATGAATCTAAACATCTGTACATTTATTATTTTTTTTTCTCAAAGACATCATAGATATGGCACATCCTGAATTTCACAGTTAATTGGATTCAGATGTTGCTTGGTTATGCAACAGTACATGACGAGCTCTATCTATAAAGACACCTAAAGAAAAGCAGCACTGGCAAAGAAACAGAGCAAGTTATTATAATACAAACTCACACACACACACACACACACACACACACACACAAATAAAAAACAATAGATTGGAATAGTGAGACGTACTGGTCACCAAAACTGACTAACTCTATTAGTTGGGCAAAATCAGTTTAACTACAATGAGCAGCTAGTTATTATTAGGCACACTGGGATTGGGCAATGAATACGAAATGGCAAGTGTTATAGCTTGATCATATTTAAATGTGATAAAAAATGTGTACAAATAAAACCTTTTCAAATAGTGGGAAGTGCTACAAAAATCCAGAAATACGAACACCAACAACAAAATAACAACAAAAGGCTTAAACAAAAGGCTTCTTTTTAAAAAAAATTTTTAACTCAGATTAACCAGTATTATTTATTCTGTATTAATCTTTATTAAGAACTACTTGCTACATAACTAGAGACTTATGTAAAAGTGACTAATAAATTACATTATTATTTATGATAATGCACAAAAAATTCATAAAGCTATACAAACAACTGAGCATAAAATAAAACATTTCATAGCATATAATAAACCATTTTAGTGTCAAATTATTATTTTTTTTATTAGCTAGTGACAGCTAGAGTCTGTATAAGTCATCATTTAAATTATTATTTAGTATACTGTATGTAGCATTACAGTATGAATGTATTAGACAATTATTTAGATTTTATTAGCTTTAACTATTATCTAAATTCTAACATTGAAATACAGGACTAATTCTACATTATTTCATTATTATTTTATAATCAGTAGTTTGTATAACAAAGATTTAAATTGTTTATTGCATATAATTTTTTTCTTACAAAAAACATTATTAGTCATTTTTACATAAATGTTATGTATTCGTACGGGAATTTTCAAATACAACGCTATACATATCGAATAACAATTTTACAAGTGTGTACTTTTGGCTTAATCCATTCTTAATTAATCCCCTATGGGTCGATTAGAATAAACGGTTACCCGAAATCTAGTTGAAGCTTGCATGCATGTGAAAGAAAGGCACAGCCATGTGTTCTGAACACATTATTAACACTCTGAACAAGGCATTGTTTAACTCCAGGAAGGGCATATTTTCCATTGCAAAAGGCAAAAGTGATTGCAAGAAAGGCTGTTCACAAATAGTGACAGAAATCCAAAAAACAATAAATTTTTTTTTTTTTTAATAATCGGCAATGTTTTTGATTTTGTATGATATCACCTTTCAAGCTGAGCAGCATTTTCTATTTTTCCAAATGGAACTGTAAGTAAACACTGATGAAGCTTTCATTCTGGTAAACAGTATGAAAAAAAAAACGGACTAAGAAAGGCATTATATAGTATAGGTGAAACCCGTGGACGGAAATTGTGAATTTTAAAAAGTTTGGCATGTAGTCAAAGAAAGACTGGCTTTCTCACCAACTGGACTCCTATGGGAGGTTCCACAAGTAATAATAACTTACAAATGCCGTTTATGCTTTTTCAGAAAAATATTAAAGCGAAGTAAGGTTATTTCCGATGACTTTTTTAATGCAAAACCTAAATTAAGAATCAGTTATTCTAAACAACTACAGCCATTTAGTCAAGGCCATATTAAAACCATATTACCATCATTATGAAATAACAATAACTTATACTCATGGACAAAAGTAATGTTGCACTTTAGAAAAATTATACAAAATTTTGTACTGTTACACAGCAATTACCATCATGCTCATTACTTTATCGAAGATAACATAATTCATGTCTTTTTAAGAGGTGCCATGCACATGCAAAAGTAAAGAAAACATTCTGATTGCATATTTTCCCGTCTAGACAATGCTAGCTGAGAAAGGGCCATCGGAATGTTTCCACTGTGGATCGCCCAACGTCTGGAAGGCCAAGAGTGACAATTCCAAGACAAAATAGATTGATTTGAGAGTTTATACAGAAAATGCTGCCACTCCTGCTGCTGGTATTCCAGGATTACACACAATAAGTTGACAGACGTTTTGTTGCAGCTAGACCTACTGGATATGCATGAACGTGGAACAATGTTGACTCTATATCATTGTCAACGTCACCCGAATTTTGAATTTCTGGTTCTGATGGACACAGATTTTTGCATAACATTGAACTTTCTTATTTACTTGACGAAAATTCCTTTTGTAAGAAATTTACAAGTGCAATGTTTCTTTTGTCCATGAGTACTTTTTTGATCATTTTTCCAAAATTATTCTTACTTTTGGTCTGCAGTGCAGTTTTGCAAAGCTGATGCAGGATTAATTTGCAGTTAATTTGCTGTTCAGATGCACATCCAATTAGTTTCTTCTTTTAGTTGCTTTTACAACATTCCTCAGAACTTTTTGCCAAACTGACAGAACTGCCTTCAGCAGCAAATGGTTAATTAAAAAGCAACATGTCAGATTGCTAAGCAGATTTCCAGTTCCAGTAAAGCACATTATTACAGGTAAAAAGTTTATTAAAATCAAGTGTTGACACAAGCTGCCATGAGAAAAAAATGGTATATTGACTAGAACGTGAGATGGCTTTTTGTTTCTCCAGCAAGCATTGTTTTTTTTTTTTTTTTTTTTTTTTTTGAGATTTAAAATCTTTTATTCAGCAAAAATGCACTGGCCTTTGGTGTCCGATCCATTTTATGGAAAGCGGAACCATAACTGCTAATTTTGTATGGAATACTGCTGTCCTTAGTAATATTAAGTGTTTAAACTTCATGACAAGAGTGCTTATGTTTTTAAAATAAAGCTGCTCCTTATTTCTAATTTGCTAGCCAGGTTAGTTGTGTATGTCCATTGTGTATGGGGAGAGCAGAATAAGTAACTACTGTAAATGCTTCATAGTCTTATGTCTGGTCAACCTGTAAGAGATTTGGCCCTTTATAAATACTGAAGTCTTTCATAACATCAAAGGAAAAAAAAAATAAGATCATGATTTTAACACTGTTAGAACATTTGCGAATGCCAGCTGTAAACTAGAACAAAATCTTACTTATTATTACAGTCACATATATACTGTACAAATTCAATAGTCTAACAGTTTCATCAGAAAACGGTATTACTTAATGCCATTTTCTAGTCCAAAAAAACCCCCCACAAATATCAGTACAAAAATATATCATACAAAAATGTCTTACTTTTAAAAACATTAACATCAAACTTTCGCTCCCGTGTAAAATGTGCAAATGCAGGAGATAGCACATGTCTTTTGCTATCTAGCTATGTTTTCTGGAGAGAGCATTTTAATGAGTCACTGTCTGTGTCCTTCATGGTAATTCAATACTGCACCCTCAACTCTCTGGCCAGCCAGTGAGGCAACATGACATTTTACATGACATTATCACCATGTTGGACAATTGTCATGCATAGGGTCCTGAGTCAAGTAGGATGCTTTATGAACAGTAAAAAAAAAAAACTTGAATATGTTAAATCCTAAGCTCAGTCTCCTCGCTGTGCTCTACTGAGTGTTCATTTGTACTAATAATGGAGGCAGATGGGGCTTGGGTAACACCAAATGGTGAGATGGCCGGAGAACGGGCTGCAAGTGGGGATAGGGAGGGTGAGAAACTGGGTGACATGGCTACTGAAGAGACTGAGCCATCATGGCTGATTGGTGATCGTTTATGAGTGGACACGTGAGGAAGAGTTCGTCCGACAGCAGGTTTCGGAAGGACAGTTTTAGCCCCAGGATGAGCTACTGATGTGATAAGTGGAGGGGGGTCAATTCGTGGCTTGGGATCTGTTTTTGCTTTGGGTTGAAAGGGTCGACGTGGGTTAACTGGGGCATTCTCATCCTTTAATCGAGCGATTTCGGTAAACACATTTGCCAAAGGTTGGAATTGCGGGCACCAGTTAAGGAGGTAATCCCAGTTGTAGCTGCCTCTCAGTTCCTCATCACTAGCCACTATTGCTGTGAGAGAACCATCCACTATGGGTTTCCCATCCTCTGGGAATGTATAATCTTTAGACTGAGAGATGCTAAGCCCTCTTCCGACTCCAAGGTATCCCCCACCGTCATCCCGATACACTGCTGTCTGACCTGACAAGAGACTTCCACTTAGGCTACCCATCTTTTTCCCTTTAAGCCACTGGTTTATGTCCATTCCAGGCTCACCAGAGATGTCTGAGAGCTGATCAGCATCTTGCTGGATCCCAGAATCAGGTCCACGGGCAGATATATGCTCCTGCATAGAAGATGAAATACTAGAAACCCGGGGATACTCATTGATCATACGGATCTCGTCATCTTCTGCTGCTTCTGCCTCAGCCGAACCTCTTCCACTAGAGTGAGAAGGATCCAGTGATCCTCCTCGAGTGTATGGTCCTCCTCCACCTGCACTCTGGTCTTCAGCATATCCAGGTAGAGCTTGGTGATAAAGTTTTTCACTTCCATGGACTTTGGGTTCATCAAGAGTAGCTAGTACTGTACCAGAGGTCAACATCCTATCTTGAGCCTCTTGGTACTTCTTCCTTCGAGATCGCAGAATGTAGAGCACCACAGCAAATATTATCAAGATCACTATGGCTGCCAAGGATACAGCAATGACACTAGCTAGCAAAATGTTCATATCCGTAGTTAAACCAAAAGATGTGTGAGTGACATCAACGACAATCTGTGCAGTAGCTACACGAGAACTCTCCAGTGGGCTATGCGCTATCACATCTAGAGTCACTTGCCGGGTCTCCCTTTTAGATCGGCCAGTGTGCCGACCATAAGCATCCATCTTGAGGGAAATCACTCCTGTAGAGATGTTAACCTCAAAATAAGGAGAGGTCTCAGCTAGGCTGTAGAGGACAATGCCATCTCTACCCCCATCCTCATCTTTGGCAACTACTTGGCCGATGCTCTGCCCCTTCTTTGCTCCTTCAGGGACATGGAAGGCAATGTTTGAACTGGTAAAAACAGGGTCATACTCATCTTCTCCTGTCACATATACTTGAACTGTAGCAGTTGCAGAGTAGTTTCCTGCATCCATTGCCACAGCAACAAAGTGAAATGTGTTCATCTTCTCAAAATCAAAACTGAAGCGGGTTCGTATCTCACCAGAGGTATGGTTAACTATAAATGACTCTTTTCCATTTCCTAATTTATCCAATATGTGATATTTCAGCTGACCAAACGCCCCTGCATCATGATCGATAGCGTGCAGTATTGTGACGAGGGTGTTCTGAGGCTGATTCTCTCGGATACTTGCTGTAAGAGTTTTCAGAGGAAAGAAAGGCCGATTGTCATTGATGTCCTTGATCTCTATTGTAACAGGAGCAAGAGCA
The DNA here is from genome assembly GCA_030068045.1 of Platyallabes tihoni. Lineage (NCBI taxonomy): Eukaryota > Metazoa > Chordata > Actinopteri > Siluriformes > Clariidae > Platyallabes > Platyallabes tihoni. Next base: position 5,751,318 of record JAQQZS010000003.1, read on the forward strand.
AAATGGCCCTGTCCATCTGAGGCTTGCACAATAAGTATGTGAGATGACTCCTGCTCGTTGTCCAATGACCTCCGCAAACGAAGAGCACCAGTCCACTGGTCTAACGAGAAGAGCTTACTTTCATCTCCAGAGATGATCGAATAGTGCACCTCGCTGTTAGGTGTGGAGTCTGGGTCCAAAGCAGATAACTGAAGTACGTCTACTCCAGTCTCAGCACCTTCACTCAGGATAATGTTGTATTCTGCCCTGCTAAAGGATGGTGGGTTGTCATTAATATCTGTTACTGTGATTACAACTGGGACGCTTGAGCTTCGTTGGGGAATTCCACGGTCTGAAGCAACAACAGTCAGATTATATGTATTCACTGATTCAAAATCAACCTTCTCAGCCAGGACTAGAGTTCCAACTATCTGAAATCCACGGCCCTCGAGGAAGCGTATGCTACTTTCAACTTGAAACGCGTTGCCAGTGTTTCCACTGGCAATGGCGAAGTCAAATCCACAGTTGTCCCGAGACAAGTCTCCATCCACAGCCTCCAGCGTGAGGATGGTGGATCCTGGGGGCTCGTCCTCTGATACAGAAGCTCTGTACTCAGTTTGGTGGAACACCGGGGCATTATCATTGACATCTGACATCTGAACTTGTACTGTGGTAAGACCAGTCAGCGATGGATTACCACCATCATAAGCCTCAATTACCACTTGGAAAGATGGATGCTCAGAATCAAACTCGGTGCTCTGTTTGATGAAGAGCGTGCCTGTATGAAAAACAAAATACTATGTTTTAAACTAGCATTTGAATCAAATAGACATCGAGCCCATGAACACAAACACAATTTTGAGGTTTATAAAGACAGATAACAATCTTACCATTACTTGGGTCGATGTAGAATAGGTCTCTTGTTGACACAACTCTATATGTGATCTTGCCATTCTCTCCTGAATCTTGGTCAGTTGCAGTCACAGTAATAACTGAACTACCAGCTGGAGAGTGCTCAGCAAGTGTCACCTGAGGAAACAAAAACACAAACAGATGTATTCTTAGCTGTTAAAAAAACCTTGGACAAAATCAAGTGGCATGAAAGTGTGAGTAGGTTGAGAACATTAGTATGTGTGATGGCACAATGTGATTTCTGTTCACAACCCCAATTATGGAACCATGCAAAATGACTGCACCTGGTAAAGGTCTTGTGTGAATACTGGGACATTGTCATTCACATCCTCCACCAGAATTGTTAAATTGGCCTCACTCTGGTGCATGGAGTCAGATGTTCGGACAGTCACAGTGTACCATGTCCTCTTCTCATAGTCCAGCTGGTCTGTTAGGGAGACCCCTCCTCCATAGCGATGTATCCCAAACTTTCCCTGGGTGTCTGTGTCCAGGTGCAGTGTATAAGACAGGGCAGGACCAGAGTCCACATCATTCCCTGTCACTTGAGTGATCACTGTCCCAATCAGTGTGTCTGTAAGGAGCAAAATGAAATTTAGATCCTGAAACTGATTTATAATGAGGTCACTTACAATAATACCGCGTGTACTGTACATGAGTAGGCTATTACAGCTTTTCTGCCTTAGGCTGTCATGTCCATGTATTTGCTTTTAATTTTCACAATCCCAGGAAAACACGATACTACATCCTTCTGACAGGATATGATCACCAAGATCTTTGGGGGGAGAGGCGGTAATTGTAATTGAGTTGACCTTTCAGCTCTGTTAACCTGGCTGTTTGCCCAATGCAGACCAGAGTGGTTAGATTTCACTGATAACATCAATGGTACTGAGTTCACCCAGCAGTCAACTCACTCTCAGGAACTCGCACTTCACGAGGAACCGGGATAGTAGGCCGGTTGTCGTTCTGATCCACTATGATAACAGTGAGAGTGGCAGAGCCTGCTAATCGAGGGCTGCCCCTGTCAGTCGCCGTTATGACCAGCCTAAGGAAACACACACAAAAAAAAATCAACATTAATCCTTTTATTTACAAGCAGAACATTGCTGCAACCAACAGAAGTGAGCAACAACTGTGATCATACTTAGTCTGTGTCCAGATTTCTCTGTCCATGATGGCAGCTGTTGAGATACTTCCGGTGAGAGCATCGATCTTGAACAAGCCACTCATAGATGATGACCTGATGGAGTAAGTCACCTGTCCATTCTGACCTTGGTCAAGGTCGTCTGCCAGAACCTGAGGAAATTACAAATTTGGAAAGAAAATACAGGCGGATTTACAACAGCTGCTCCAACGTAATGTGAGACTGGGAGCAATATTGGGTTTGGAACGTTCCTTTTATTTGGGGAAAAAGGAAAACAAGTGAGGCTGTTAAGAACAGCTGAGACTATATTTAAATCACTGGTAGTGAAAACACCAACAAGAAAGCAAATTTTACAGCGATTTTGGTCCACAACAAATCTCTTTTCCTTTAAAAGGCATGGAGATGCTACACACTTTTACCACTCTAACCACTATTTAAAAAACAGAAATAGAAAAGTAAATAAAAAACTATACCTGAATGATGGGGAAATCATATCCCTGTGCCTCCCTAACATAAGCAACATAATTGTGGAGCTGAAAGCGTGGCAGGTTGTCATTGATGTCCTGCAGGATGAGGTTAACCGCCATGAAGGAGCTAGAGGATGCAGTTTCAGCTTTAATCACCAAGCGAAGTCGAGGGGTCTCCTCAAAATCCAACCCCTTGGAGCTCTCCACCCAAATCTCACCTAAATGTTCAAACAATGTACATTGGTGTTGGATGTTGGTTTTTGCTCCAAATCAGAACAAAAACCAACAAGTCAGTTGTGTTTCATTCAGAATTCCTATTACAACTTACCTGTAGTGGAGCTGATGCTGAAAGACTGTAACTTGTTGCCACTGAAAATGCTGTAAGTAATGCCACTCCGGGAGCCATCAGGATAATGAGCCTGAATCTGTACCACAGCAGTACCTTACGAAAACCACAATCCAGATCAGATTACACTGCTACTACAATTTCAAATGAACACGGTGTTAATATTTTAAATCTGGCATTTAAAACATATACTGTTAATACAGAAATGTGTTGTGAATGTACAGTTAGAGATTAAATCAGTGGCAGCTTGTTCATTTGGAAGATAGGGAGGAGCCTCATCATATACTGGACACTACATGGCCAAAGGTTTTGTGAACACCTGATAAGCACACCCATATTTGCTTTATGAACATACGCACTACCCTTTCCTTCTCTACTGGGAAGGATTTGCATTAGATTTTAATTATGGGAATTTGTAAATTCGGCCATAAGAGCATAAGTAAGGTCACACACTGATGTCAGGTGAATAAGCTTGGGGGCCCAGCAGCAATTATCCCAATGTTCAATAAAGGTGAAGTTCACCCCTAATATATGGGAAATAGGAAAATATTTGCCTAATATATGACTGTGAAGGTGGGGGCCATTTTGGCCATTTATTGTATATCTCCATGAAGTCCTCGTTTATAGCTCCATATATTTTGATAATTCAATTTGCCCACTTTTTAGTGACTATTTGTTTAAAAATATAGCTATTGACATAAAAAAATAATTAACAATGATTTAAGTATCTTACCTTTGGCTGCATTTTCTTGAAGGCTGACGTCCCTGGAGTTGCGACTGAAACGGATTCCATTGTAGCTCTGTTCACGGATATAGACCACCACAACTCCTAATGAGGACTGTGGAGGTGTGCCTTGATCCATGGCCTGGACTATGAGTGTCCTCTGGCTTTGGGTAAGACCATGAAGTCTCTCAGTGGCCTGAATGTCCCCTGTCAATGAGTTTATAGTGAAGCCTTTTACAAGGTTTGCAAAACGATAGAAGACAGAACCATTAGCCCCAAAATCCTTGTCCTCAGCTCTCATGGTGGCCAGTACGCGATGACTGCCAAAGCTGCTGCTGGACACATTAATGATGAGGGGATCTGTAATGAAGATGGGTGCATTGTCATTCACATCGAGGATGTGAATGGTCACTTGAGCTGAGGAATTGCGAGGATTGCCGGCAGAGGAATCCACAGCAAACACCTGGAAGGAGTAGGATGCGACCTTCTCCCTGTCGAGTGCTGCAGCTGTGACGATCCGTCCACTATGCTGGTCCACAATGAACATACCTCTGGACTCTTGGCTCAGGAAGTAGACCACTTGGCCATTGGAGCCTTCGTCCTTGTCAATGGCAGTCACCTCAAGAATGAATGTGCCTTCTGGGGTATCCTCATCAATCTCTACCATGTAGCTGCTACTGGTGAAAACAGGACTGTTGTCATTGATGTCCAAGATGCTGATGTCCAAAGTGGCCGTGCTGCTCAGGGCAGGAATGCCCTGGTCTCGAGCCTCCACAGTGAGGGTGTAACGTGCTTTCATTTCTCTGTCCAAACCCTTGGAGGTGGACAGTACGCCAGATTTCTTGTCCAGGTGGAAGTCACCTGAAGGGTCCCCATCTTAATAAATAAATAAACCAGTGCAAATCATCAAATCAAGGTTTCAACGTGTTCTGTAAATAGTAACTCATCTAGATTGCTTTAGCGGTTATCAGACTGTGAACCTGGGAAATCTGGACACGAGAACACTATGTATCTAAATGTATCACTCTGAAAAAAATTATAAACTAGCATAAAGCATAAGATTTGTGACATTAATTGCATGACACAAAATATTACGTAGAAACAAAACAACTGAACATGAACTGTCATGGCAAAGTGTTAATAATACATTTACTGTACTGTACATGGTTGTGTACTGTATACTGTATGTTCTATATTGTAGGTTTAAAATCTTACCCTAGCAGTTGTTTTTGGTATATTGGAAGTATACTGATACTGTATCTCGCGCATTTTAGAATGAAAGCAATTACTATAAAAGGTACTGTAGTACCAAAATCGCTACTAAATATAAGGTTCTTAGGAATACTTGATTACTGAAAACCTTCCTAGACCACTTGACAAAAATACTAACTGCTGTGTGTCAATTTTGAGTTTATGATACCGCATAACATATAATCACTTTTACAGTATGATCCTAAAGTGGAAGACACATGTAACAGCAGCTATTACCTGTGATTTTATACTGCACGAGCCCACTGTCTCCTGAGTCCAGGTCGATCGCTCTCAGCGTGAACAGAGTCACTGGCTCCTGGTTTTCTGGCACTTCAAGACTGTAGTACACTCTGCCAAAAGCGGGCCTGTTGTCATTCTCATCCAGCACTGTGATACGCACTGTGGCCTTGGCAAAGTTTGATGGAAAACCGCTGTCTTTGGCATAAACTGTTTAAAACAAAGATTAACATGAAAAGGGATTTTCTTCTTTTTTTTTTGCTTCATCATTTTAAAGAATTGCCTGCTCGTTTCCTAAAGCAGCTGTGTTATGACATTAAATTGGCGTAACTGAACACATTTTCACTCATGAATTAAGCAATTACATGCCCGCTTGGCAACTGGTGAAAGAAGAGGCAGATTTTTTTGCTCACTATAATGCTGTAAACAAGCAATTTTCTCTGTGTACCTGTTAGAGTGTAGTCCTCTTTGGTTTCCCTGTCTAGGGATCTGGTGGTTGATATAACACCTGTCACTGGATGGATGGTGAAAACATCATCTCTCAGTCCTCCGTATGTCACTACACCATTGATACCTGAAATAATAACGATAATGAAAAAAATGTGTGTGTGTGTGTGTGTGTGTGTGTGTGTGGTTGTGCGTTCGTGCAAATATATATATTTACAGTACCAGTCAAAAGCTTGGACACAATTTTGGATTTGTTTTCTACATTCTAGAACCATACTGGATAAAAAAAAAAGTAACAAAAACAACAACAACAACAGTCAGTTGCCATGACGCACCATGCTGAAACTATTTAGAGTTACCAGCCTCAGAAATCACCAATTAACAACCAGCACCTCAGATTAGAGCCATTATGAAGGATTTACAGAGCAGAAGTAGCAGACACATCTCAATATCAGATTAAGTTTTTTTTTTTTGGACACCTTCAGCATTGTTTTACAGTGTAGAAAAAAATAAAAATCAGGAAAGATGATGGAACTAGAAAGTATGTTCAAACTTTTGACTAGTAGTGTGTGTGTGTGTATTGCAATTGTTTTGTGTGGCAATTCATGTATCAGCACACGGACTCCAATTTTATATATATATATCTATATATATATATATACACTGTATACTGTATACTGTATATATACTTTTTATTTTATGTATGTTCACATTTGAGATAATGAAATGTTGCACTTCCTTTGTACTCCTACAGGTGGTGCACTCTAAAATACACAGGAGTGGCAGGAGTGAACTGTATTGAATACCCTGATTCGATATTTAAAAAAAAAAAAAATGCTATAGAATCAGGATATTTATAAAATAGTGATATTAGGAATTAAAAGAATAGCACCACGAATGGAATCGGCTCCAAGGTATTGGTGATTCCCTTCTCTAATAGATAGATAGATAAATAAATAGAATGGATCTCAAATAATGTATCAAATGTCAAATGAAAAAAAAGAAATTCATTTTTAAATAAACTATACAATCTTATCTATGCTATAAACAGACTTAAACCTGAATCTTCAGACTCCTTGTTTCTATTCATTGCTCTCAGAGCATACGCCACAATTGCCGTTTGTCACGGAACAAGTAAATGCGAGCGCTGTGCTGGATCATTTTTTATTTGTTTCTTTATTTGTTGTTTATATTGCTGTATTAACAGTTGGCTTTACTGGCCTTCGCCTTAGGTTTTTTATGCCAAGTTGCGTGCTAAAGGCAAACAATCTGGCAGAGCATCACCTGTTTTTTGCCCTCTTCACTCCTGGGGAGCGAGTTTATAATCCTTCTGTTTTATTCGCTCCTGAGTAAGGCCTGGAGAATGTGGCCCTAACTCCGCCAAATCCATTACCATCAATTAAAACCAGCTGCTTTTATTCACATGTTTAGTTCAACTGAGCTTGACAAAGATGTGAGAGGAAAAATTATGCTAATAAACTAAAATGCTTGCCCCGTGCTTGACAGGAGCAGGACAGACCATCGATGTACAGAGAAGGTGAAACTGACAGCAGCTGAGCAGAAAGTGTGATTTCAGTTCACACAGGACAAGAATCAGGATGTTTGTTGTAAATCTGGGTTGAAAACTGTTTAGAAATGCCATGAAACTGCACAGGACAGCTTTATACAGGTACAGGTGTCATGGCTGCTTCAAACCGTATGTCGCTGGAATGTCTTGAAATAATTCATTATTTGTTTAGGGTGAATAATATCAATTGAATTTAATATAAAAAAAAAATAATATTAAAGGATTAAAATTCATCAGGGTTATGTCTTACCTTGGTCCAAATCTGAAGCTGAGACCACTAGCACAGTGACTCCTGCTGGCTGGTTTTCAGTGATGAACGCCTCGTAAGTGCTTTCTTCAAAAACAGGCACTTCGTCGTTCACGTCGATCACCTGCACCGTCAATTGCTGAGTACTGGACAGCCGGGGGACGCCATGGTCCTCTGCGACAACGGTCAGATTAAACTGCGCCTGCTGCTCGCGGTTAATGGCCTTCAGGATAGAAAGAGACCCTGCGGGAGAGTGGAGACCATGCTGAATGTTTCTGTAACTTATGTAACTACCTTAATGAGATTTCTTTTGCAATCATTAGTCGATAGCATTGTTTTCTATCACTTCAAAACAGAGCTTAGTGCTAATCCCTATTTACATGCTCCTGCACGTAGTTAGCTGCTTGCATGCGATCCTCCCTGCCACATTCATAAACTTAAGAGCACACACATGGTGAGCCAACGCCTCTTGTGGTGTCCAAATGAGATGAGAAGTCAAGGAAGGCTAGACAAGAAGAAAAAAAAAAAAAAAACACATCTCCCCACACTGAGCCTTCCCTACCTGAATGCAAATTATTTTGCCTCTGTAACAGCCCGCAGTTTATGAGTTTTTTCCAGAGCAAATATTTTAGTGCTGGGAGGGAGAGAGAGAGAGAGAAAACACGAGCTCAAGACACGCAACAGACTCTCCCTGCCGTGCCCTGATGAAATTAGGGCTGCCCTCGCCTGGGATGCCAGCATAGCAAGAACAGCCATCGATCTGATCTCTATTTCACGCTTTTTGCACAACCCACCACACCCGTTTAACCGAGCAGCGGCGATCGGGTTCACTGGAGGTTTTGGTTTTTATTTCTACCCGGTCTCTCGCTAGCAGTCGGCTAACATTCCCCTGAGCCATTAATCTGGTTAGAATTACCAGTTCAAATAGATACAGCCTCTTTGACTCTGTGGTGATCCTTCTTCAAAAATCTGGCTCCATGGTCATGCTGGGGTTAATGCCGGGAAAGATTCGCTTTTGGGGGAAAAAAAAAAAAGATAAATTCTCATCTTTAAATGAATCGAAACACGTTACACTGAGGTGCATGCAATGTAGTTCGTGAGAATGGACAGTGCGGATGCTTTAATTTGTAAAAAAAAATATTTGAACAAGATGAGGATTGCAGTGCAAACAGGGTCTGAACCCACATGGCATACAGGCTCCTGCACATGTTTGAACCGTTTCCATATTTGTGCAGTCTTCAGACTTGTTAGTTCAACGACTGGTGAAGCTCACAACAAAGCCTGCCGGAGGAGAGAAACACGCCGCTCTGTCTGTCGGTCGCTCGGTTTGTCTGGAAATAAACAGGCAGTAAATAGCTACCAGCAGTGTGGGGCATGCTCTGCATCATGACATTGTACCAATGATATATTACTCGAGTCCTGCACTTGGACTCTTTCCATATGTGGACATGGGCGTTAGGTTGTAGATATTAACACGGACGTAACATTTTTTACTGAACCTCACATGCTGTGATGCGCAAAATCCAGTGGCTTGCATTGTGGAATTTTTCACATTTTGGAGTATTACAACCTGGAACTAAAATAATGAATAATGACAATATATTTATATTGAAATCTTGTTGCATGAAGGAAAACAGTATTTTTGTTGTTGTTGTTGTGCAACCTACTGCATATGATTGCAAGATGATTTGAGAAGTATCTCTTTGGCATCCCATACAGGGTAAAATTCTGCCTCATGCCTGGTGTACCAATCATTCAATATAGTTATAGACTTATAGCAGCGGAGCCAATCCACCTACTGTCTTTGGAATTTTGAAGGAAACCAGAGAAAGGAAACACTGAAAATATTTTAACTCAGAACAGACAGTAACCAGGCGGCACAGTGGCTTAGTGTCGTCTTGCACCTCTAGGTCGTGAGTTCGATTCCTGCCTCGGGGTCTGTGTGCATGGAGTTTGCATGTTTTCCCTGTGCTTGGTTGGTTTCCTCTGGGTACTCCAGCGATGAAATGGCTCCCGGGCCAGAGTGCACCCTGCCTCATGCCCTAAGTCTCCTTGGATAGGCTCCAGGCCCCCAGTGGCCGTGTATACGGGATAACACAGTGTAGTGGATGAGTGAGCGAGTGAGCGAACAGACAGTAAGCCAAGACCGGGATTGAATTGGGGACGCTGGAGCTAGGGCAGCAACGCTACCCATGGTGACCAAATAAGATGATATGTATTAATCACTAATGATGAATTTATCAAAAGGTCTAATTACATGCAGATCAAATTGTAACCTAATCTTCCAGCACTGGTAATTATATTCAAATAGTATTTTAACAAGCATGCATTTTGTCAGATTTCTTTTTATTTAGCATGTCTTACCAGTATTAGGGTTCATACTGAACTTCCCGTCAGCATTGCCATCCTGTATGCGGTAGGACACGCGACCATTTTCACCCTGATCTGGGTCCTGAGCCATGACGTACAGCAGGACAAATCCCACCGGCTGGTCCTCCATCACACTGACCACAGTTGGTGAGGTAAACAGAGGGGCGTTGTCATTGACGTCCGTAATAAAGATCCGGGCTGTGACCTTACCATGACGTCGCTGACTCGCATCAAGGGCTGAATCAGTGGCTTGGACTACCAGAAGAAGAGAAGAAATGTTCTCATGATCCAGAGTCTGACCCAGGGTCAGAATGCCCGTGCTGGAGTCCAGTATCAAAAGGTCTGACCTGGAGGGCCACTGCTGAATAACAGAATAAGTCAGCTCGCTGTTTGGGCCACTCCCGTCCCTGTCAGCAGCCTGGAAAGTGTAGATCGAAGATCCAGGCTCCATATTCTCGGGCACCACAATGGTGACAGGGTCTTCAGGAAACTGGGGTGAATGATCGTTACTGTCCTGCACATCAATCTCCAAAGTGACGAAATGACTCCTGGGAAGTGTCGTGGAGAAATCGTCAACTTCGATCTGAAGCGTGTAGCGAGGCGCGCGCTCGAAGTCCAGCTCACAGGCCAGATACACATCCCCGGTTTGCCGGTCTACTACAAAGGTTCCATCTCGATCTGTACCACCCACCACCGTGTAGGTGACCTGACCGGATTCAGGGAGCAACTGAGCATCCGGAGTTCGCACAGAACCTATGACTGAGCCTGGCTTCGCTCCTTCCACTGGGTTAAGCGAGATGGAGACCAGGTTGGAGGTGGAGGCTGCCTTATTAGAGCTGATAACCTGCAAAAAAATAGAATTAAATAAAATAAATAAATAATATCACAATCTTTTTAGAATTTAATGTTTAATTATGTCTTATTTGTTTGTGCCAGTTTAAAATCCTGCAAATAAAATCAATCTACTAATATGCTGTGGACATTTTTCTTCTTATTTTCCCCATGAATAATAATTAAAAAAAGAAATCTTGGCCCTTTTACAGGCTCAAACAACAAGCCTTCTGGCGTTAATCATAGTTAATCAGATGGCTTTGCAACTGCCAGGAAAAATAATGCTGGACTAAAGAAAGCATAATCAAAATAGGAAATTATTGGAAAATTTAAATTCAGTATAAGTCATATTTTAAAAAATGGTTCTTTTTAAACACCCTTAATAACCAATCAGAGAAACTTCAAAGGACAACTGGTTCACAGTCTAATGGGAAAACCACACGCTTTCCTTTCCACATTCATAGTATGTTTGAATAGTTTCGAGAATGAAACAGAAAACGAGACAGTTACACGTGCAGCGCCACACAGGCTGAAGCAATGATGTATGTGCGACCAGACGGTCAGACAGATGGGCAGACACAAGCATGAGCAGACAAACAAGCAGACAGACGACAGAGAGGATGTGGTGCCTGTTTGAGTTAGGGTCTGAGACTCACCACAGTGAATAAATCAACATGGGGCTGCTCAGAAATGTATTACTTATGGCACTTTATAAGGACAGGAAAAATGGGGTGAAGAAGTTTGTGGAAGACAGAGAGCCTGAGCCAGCAACACAGGTGCTCATAAATGAACTATTGACTGTGACCAGGCTTAACTCCCCACCTTCACCTTCGCTACACTGGCAGAAAAAACGATCCGAGCCAAAGGCTCTCCTTAAACTTACCATGACACTGAAGTAATTAATTCCACATTAAGTAATGAATTCGCCATCAAGAACATGAACATGAGATCACTTCCTTTCAGGATTTTTAAACTGATGACATCCGAGAGACCAGACTTAATGGGCTCAAGTGAAAGAGCTCGCTTTAATCTGGTCGCGTATCAATTATCAGTCTCAGTCTTTGTTTTGGAACGCGTACGGAGGAAAAACGAAAAGCTTAAAAATTGCACGGCGTCGGATTTTCCCAACGTTTCCACGCAGAGATTTACTACTGCTGCCGTCCGCCGAGTCTGTTTCTGTTTAACTCGTCCATAAATCATTATCTTCGTTAACAGTCTCAAGGATATTTAGTCAAAGAACTTTTTCACTGCTCGGTGAGCTACTGAATTCTTTTGAATTAAGAGAGCGGAGCGCAGGCACAATTACAGAAACACATCTGACAAGTATTCTCTCGTATTCGCAAAAGTTTCACACGATATAATTCAAACAACCACTGGCATGAGGGGGGGGGGGGGGTGGCGGGGGGGCAAGAGTCCCTTAAGAGACAGCTACTGGTAAACACATCTTTCTCAGGACATAAAAGTAGTCTTTTTGTTGGCAGTAGATTCCAGGAAAGTGGCAGGCGAATTATAAGACCTGATTGTTCGTTATTACTACACTTTAGCACTGTGGAATTCTCAACTCGTATTAGTCAGCTAGAGAACAATGTTCAAGAACAGCAGCTCTGACAGTCGTGCAGCTGCAAATCATGAGTTTATATTAAAGCAGATGTTAAAATATCTTCCCATCTACAGTAGCAGCTCATTTAATCAGATATTTAACATCGGTTAGATATAAACTGAGACAAACCGATAAACAATGCTATGTTAATACAGTGCTTTTTTTTCTGTAAATTTATGTAATGAGTGGTGTTCAGGTCAAACCGGGACTTTTGATTGGGCAGAATCACAGAACACAGTTCTGAAGCATCCTGTCCCACAACAACTGACATTATCTCCCAGTGCTGCTGGGACAGTTGTGTGTACAGTTCCGACAGACAGATTCGTCTCCTCTGCAAGTTGCCAACACGCTATCTGTCGATCAGGAATTAGAGCTCCATTGACTAAATGTAAAACGACTGCAGTGGTCACCTCGGCCAGAATTGTGTTTCACGGACAAACAGCTGAAGTTTTATTATGACTAGGCGTCCAATTACTAAGTGTCACTAAGAGGCCTAACATTTACATTTATGGCATTTGGCAGATGCAAAAACCTTATCCAGAGCGACTTACATTTTATCTCACTACACATCGTTATGTTCATGAGACTAATCCCAGTTTCACTTGAATGTCCCTCATATTTTGTCATTTTGAAAATGTTAATATTTGTGTGATTTCTCTGTAACATAACAATCATCATAACACAGGTTGATAGGTTTATAGCTAATATACCAAGTAATATATCCGTTGACGGGTAAAGAGTTTTTAAGGGGTTAAAAGGTTAAAGCTAGAAATAAGCTGATCAGCTTTAATGTAATCAGTCGATTGGGTCTGTTGAGTGACGTGTATAGCCACGCCCACTTTGAGGGCAAAAGTGCTGTATGCGTCCAAAAAGCGATGGTTGCTGTGAGCTAATTTGGCACATAACTGCAAATTACTTCATTTCTATTCAACATTTTTATTTAAAAATTAATGAATTAATGGCGCAGATTTAACTTCAGCCAGATATCGAAGGACTGGCAAAGTTTCACTAAATTCTGTTGAGCCAGTTTTGCATGATGCTGAAACAAAATTGGCTGGATAGACATGGCGCGATACAGACAGAAATTTTTCATGTCCTCCAGTGTATGAAACATAAAGGTATCGTTGAAAGAGCGAGTTCTGACCAATAAACAGTAAAAAACTTAATTTATTTGTATAGATGACAGGAACTAATAAAGTAATCATTGTGAAACTGATAGAATGTAGGAGGTAATGTGCTTTTAACTGAAAATAATTAACTTGTATTACTGCAACACTATCACACCATTTTTTACGCCTATTGTGTTTTATTCCTTCTTTAACCACGGAATGGAAAGGTGATGTAATTATGCTATACTTGCACATTATAAAAAATATAACATCACTATCATTATTGTCAACTTTAATATTCTTTGAAACTGAAGACAGAACAAACAAAAAAACGAAAGCCAGAAAGAGAAAAAAGAAGAATGTAATAAAGGTGAACGCCAAGAAAAAAAAAATGTGGGAACAATAAAAGGCAAATTCCAGAACATGTGGCTGTTCTGGCACTTAAATAACGAAATAGTGCCAGGTGGTAGTCCAGGGGCATTGTGGGCAATGTAGGAAACAGTTACATGTTCATGCAATGAGTCAAAACCAAAATTGATGCTGAGTAATCCTCCATGCTGTAGCTTGGTTTCATAGGGAAGAAAAAAAAAAAACAGACCGCTGTGGAGCTCACCTGTATTCTCAGAGTAGCCGTGGAGCTGCGAGGAGGTGAGCCACGGTCTGTGGCCATGACGCTGAATGTGTATTCAGGCCTCTCGGTGTGGCTAAGTGGGGATGATGAGTGCAGCTCTCCGGTGATAGGATGCAGAGAGAAGCGTTCGGCCCTGAGACCTGATTAAAAATGTTTGATATAATTTTGGAGTGGTATAGTCAGCAAACACATAAGAGTGTCATGGTCCAGGGTTCACAAATGTTTAGCCATAGAATGTAAAGTGTTAATGGGTTTTTTTTGCAAGAGCCAAGTTTCCATACTCCTGATTATATAAGCTTTAATGTGGACTATGTGAACAACAAGAAACCAATTTAAAAAAAAGCTAATAAACACAACCAATATGTTTTATGCGACACTTCACATCTCATTCTCGACAGTGAAGCCAGAATATCTCTTTCACCTGACAGTGAGTAGAAAACAGTCCCATTTTCTCCCTCATCTGGATCTTTGGCAGTGACAGTGCCGAGTAAAACCCCAGATGGCTGTCCTTCCAACACCTGCACACACACACACACACACACACACACACACACCCACACCCACACCCACACACACACACACACACTTCAATAAGATAGCAGCCCCATACATTAACAGTGACATGGCCTGGTAGTATTACTTGTTTTACATAAACCATTAAAAACAATCGATATTGAATAATACATATTTTAATCACTAATTCAGTCCTTAAATGCCACTTATTTAAGCAAAATCGCACAAGCAAAAGTCGTACTGAATATTAGCTGTGACTTGGTGTAGGCATGAATCTGCAGACATGCAGTAGTGCCATAGGTAATAACATTAAAGGAGTTCCTGGGAGGCCAGCGTTTCACACGTGAAGCAGCCAGTCCAATCACAGCTCTGGCATAATGAGCAAACTTTCTACCTTGACGGTATCGAACAAAGCTGGGATGAGTGCATTAGTGTAGCTGGGGATTTATATAGAGAAACAATGGGAGTTTTTAACTCTTATAACTGTGTTCTGTTATTTTATGCAATCAAAAGTCCCAGTTTGACTTGAATGCCCATCATATTTATTCACCAAAATTTCAGAATTGATTATGGTTCAGTTAATAATATAAAGTTCAATTATCTACTATCGGTGCTGTCGAAGTATACCAGATTTTGTAACTTTTTTTTTTCTTTTTCGCATTGTTAAATCCTTGAGCTTATTTTGTTCAATCAATGAAATCCAACATAGTCCTCTGTTTGTGACTGTAATTGACAAATTTATATATTCTGTATTACCCAATACGCTCATCATTTCAAGTGTACTTTTCAAAGGTTCTATAAAAAAAAACAGCATTTGTGTTATCGCTATCACTTTAGCTCAGATGACATGCTGACTTCCACATCTCAATTTTTACAGCACATTATTGTACATCCAGTCCTCCATGTACGTACCTGCATGAGAAGATCTCTGCGGGTGAAGAAGGGAGCGTTGTCATTTTCATCCAGCACTGTGATGAAGGCTGTTCCAGTGGCACTGCGAGGTGGAGTTCCACTATCCTGTACCACCACCACCAACTGGTAGCTGGACTGGTGCTCTCGATCCAGTGCTAACCTCGTGCTGATCTCACCTGCAGATATGATGGTAAATGGGTAAATTAATGCATAGTAATACACAGAGGCCAGTATATAGTTTTATATCAGAGTACAAAAGCAACCTACAGTCATGGTGTTTCCATTATTTAATGGTGGCCCAAAGTTATTCTTCAAGATCGATTTAACACAAGTACCATAGTGAAAGCGCCATATAGTTTAACAGCTACCACTACATCAGGTACACCTATGGTATACCTATATGGCAGCAACTAAATGCATTTAGGCATGTAGACATGGTCATGAAAAAGTTCAAACCGAGCATCAGGATGAGCAAGAAAGATGATTTAAGTGACTTTGAATGTGACACATCGTTGGTGCCAGATGGGTTGGTCTGAGTCTTTCCGAAACTATAATAATCTACTGGGATTTTCATGCACAACCATCTCTTTACAGAGAATGATTTGAAATGGAGAAGATATCCTTGTCGATGGCAGAAGTCAGATGAGAATGCCCAAACCGGTTTCGCTTGATTATAACTCAAATAATATCTTGTTGCAACCTAGGTATGCCAAAGAGCTTCGATGAACAAACAGCATGTGGAACCTTGAAGCAGATGGACTACAGAAGCAGAAGACCATACCGGGTGCCACTCCTGTCAGCTTAGTAATGGAAACTGAGGCTCCATCACCAAAATTAGACAAAAGAAGATTGTAAATTTATTGCCTGTTCTAATGAGAGGCTTGATATCTGCTGTGACATTCAGATGGTTGGATCACAATGTGGCTTAAACAACATGAAAGCATGGATCAACTGCTTTGTATCAATGGTTCATGCTGGTGGTGGGGTGTAATGTTGAGGGCGATATATTCTTGGCACACGTTGTGCCTCTAAGACTTAACTGAGCATTGTTTAAAATTCCACAGCCTTCCTGAGTATTGTTGCTAACCGTATTCATCCCTCTATGACCACAGGATAATGTCCCATGTCACAAAGCTAAATTCATCGTACAGTGGTTACTTGAACATGACAATGAGTTCGCTTCACTCAAATGGCCTCCACAGTCACCAGATCTCAATCCAGTAAAACACCTTTGGGATGTGGTGCAACAGGAGATTCTTATCATGGATCAAGTCAACAAATCTGCAGCAACTGTATGTTGCCATCATGTCAATATGGACCAACATCTCTAGGGAATATTTCCAGCACCTTGTTGAATCTATGAAGAATTAAAGCGGTACTGAAGGTAAAAGAAGTCCAAGTAATGAACCTGAAGAGGCTTGATTTGCTGAGAGTGCTTTGTTGAAAATATATTGTCATTTAGTTAATTAATTTTTAACATATGTTTGTACGATAGAACTTAAAATAATTCGCTAATTGGAAATTTGCTTAAAGTCTGAGAAATATTTTCAGGAGCAAGCAAATAAAAAAGAGGAGGACTGATGCACTGAGAAGCATTAGTTACAGAAGGTTTTGATCCCACAGATGGCCCTCGCCAGCTGTTCATGCGCTTTCCCTCGATACCAGCGGTGACACAATCCCAAACTAGGAGCTGTTTGAGATTCCTCTGCTTTGCGCTTGAGTGGAATCAAACAGACTGAGCATCATTTATCACACTGTAATGATTTATTGTATTCTTTTATAATAACTGATTACTGAAAATCTAGAACACGCCAAGCTGATGGTCATTTATCATGGTTCTACATTTCCAATTAATTAAGCTGTACTTACTGAAACATTTGGAATGTAGAACGGAACTGGACACTTAAAAATTAAAAGTTAAAAGTAGAGCTAATTTAAAAGTATGTACAGTATAGGCTGTTTATACACTGATCAGTCGTAACATTAAAACCACCTAGGTTTCGTGTTCCCCCTTTGCCACCTGGGTGGCTCTGGCCCCTTGCGTTATGGCTCGTCAGAGCTTATGGGGCTGCGCTGTGGTGTCTGGCACCAGGACATTGGCAGCAGATTCTTTAGATGCTGTAGGTTGCGGAATGGGACCTCTATGGCTCCCATGAGACCTTGATCGGATTGGGACCTGGAGAGTTTGGAGTATGGTTGCAAGTTGCTGTACAAAATTAATTTGCTTTGCACTTGGCTGGCGAACAAAATGTAGAGCTAAGTGGGTCTCAGTGCTCATGGAACTGAAGTGCTTTTTAATACATGCTAACAGGATCTCTGAAAGCTCTCTACACTCACAAATACCTGAGAGTGTGCTAAAATCCATCCAGTCTGTTTTTCTTTGACCACCAGTATTAATTTTTAAATAGGTGTGTTAATGAGGAATACATCTTATAGTATTATCTGGTATTGGATGCTGCTACTGAAGTTTGAGTAAATTATGAAGTTATCGGACCGACCCTGGCAGATACCTACACTGGTATCGATTCTACCATATTTTTTTCAACACTTTACTTTTCTATTTTACTTTTTAGAAAAGGTATGAGACATACTGTATGAGCAGAAAAGCCACCCAGCTTAGAGGTTGAACCTGAAAAGATGTCAGAGGAGGTAGAAAGGCAAAGTGTATAATGATTACCTGTATGTGAGTTGATCTGAAAATGGCGATCTGGGTGCAAAAGTCGGTAGATGAGGCGACTATTGAGTCCTGCATCTCGATCTGTAGCAGGCACCCGACCAAATCCTGACCCAGCTGGCAGGTTCTCTCTTACAGCCAGGAAAGCTCTTTCCTGAGTAAAGCGAGGTGAATTGTCATTTTCATCTGTCACTGAAACACGCACCGTGGCACTACCTGTCGTTTTTTTCAGCTGCCCATGACCAGATGTGACAAGAACAGTAAGCAGGTACACCTCTTTAACCTCACGATCCAGGGCACTCCTTACAAAGAGCCAGCCACTGTCCGAAACAATACCAAAGCCTGCTGCATCTCCATCTGGTTGCAGGTGGTAAGTCAGAGGGACTGATCCTGAAACACCAGCTCCTGAAGCGATCCCACCATCTCTGTTGAGTGCACGCACTTGCAGGAAACGGGTGTGAAGTGGCGTACCTTCCTTCAGCTCCACGCGGTAGCTGAGGGTGTCAAACACCGGCCCTTGGCTGTTCTCAGCCTGCACATGCACCACCAGGGTGAATGTGGCACTGAGCTGAGGTGCTCCCATGTCCTTGGCAAGAACCTGCAAATCATAGCGTGGCACTGTCTCATACGACAAACTTCCAATTAGACGGATTTCTCCACTGCTACGGTCCACATTAAAGGTCCTCTGAACAACACTAGAGAGCAAGTCGAAGGTCAAAGCACCGTTAGCACCAGAGTCAAGGTCCTCAGCTTGAATCTTGTACACCACAGTGCCCATTCTTGTATCATCGAGAAGAAGAATGGATTCGGAAGATGATGGAATGAATGTTGGAGCGTTGTCGTTGACGTCTACCACTGTGATACGGACACGGGTTTGACCAAAAGCTGGCGGGTTCCCACTTTGCGCCTGAAGCTCCAGGTCCACAATGGGCTGGAGCTCATGGTCTAGAGGTAGACTTGTTCTTAAAACTCCTGTCTCAGGATCCACTGTGAAGTAACCAGTTGGGTCACCCGAGCAGATGGTGTAGGAAATGTCCTTAGAGATCCCTGAAGACAAAGAGAAAGAAGGGAATGACAGAAAAAGCTAAAGAGAATACAAGAACCAGAGCTTGGTCAGTCCACATATGTGTTCAGCACATAAACTTTAAAATCTAAAGTTTTTTTTTCTCCATCACATGCAACCATGATGGAGTACTTTGAACGTCCATGGAAAATTGTTAAAAAACTTAAGTGGTAAAATGGAATTCATGATTAATGTTGACTCTAAATGAGGTGTGTACAATGGCCCAGGTCCTATTTGTACAAGTGGTGTTGAGTGAAGAAAAAAATGAAGGCTGCCTTTCATCACGTTCGGTCACACTGTCCGAAAGGACTGATGAATCTAGGCATGGGCCATGAGTTATTTCATGTGTAAGCAGCACTCTTGCTATGCCTACCTATGGAACTTTATAGTAAGCACTTTGTCTTCAGCTCACTCACCGTTTTTGGTGCTGGCACGCACCGTGCCCACTTGAGTTCCACGTAGGGCATCTTCAGACACCGTGAAGTAGTACTGGGTCTGTTCAAACACAGGAGGTGCCACCAGACCAGCCACGATGCTGATGTTGACCTTGGCATTTACCTGAGCCGTGAGGCCACCCCCGTCCTGGGCAGAGACCACCATGGCAATGACCGTGTTTGCCTTTCCATGCAGAGAGCGTGATAGTGATATCACGCCTGAAATATAAAACACCTCAATAAGTTCCAGCAAATTAATAGTCAGCTTTTAAACAATGCAGTCCTTTAAAAAGATGTATTTTACAATTTGAATATTTATATATGTTCATATGGAGCTCAGCTCACCGGTGTCTTTATTGAGGGTGAAGAATGGCGAACTTCCCCCAGGCACTGTACGGTACGTCACCCTGCCATTCTCTCCTGCATCGGAGTCATGGGCCATCACACGGGCGACAGAGGTGCCAGGACTGCTCTGAGTACTAAGACTCACAGCATAGTGCACTGGATAGAAGGTCGGCCAGTTATCGTTAACGTCCACCAAGTCGACATGCACATAGGCAGCAGAGCTCAGGCCACCCTGGAAGAAGAAAATACGGCACCATCTTTAATTGTTTACGTCTTCCTACCTTTAACCCTAGTTTGGCAGAACATTGTAGCGGTAGCTCATTGGTTACGGTGTTGGACTACTGATCAGAAGGTCCCGGGTTCAAACCCTAGCACCACAAAGTTGGGCCCTTGAGCAAGGCCCTTATCCCCCTTAACTGCTCAGATGTGCAATAAGATAAAATGTAAGTTGTTCTGGATAAGTGTGTCTGCCAAATTCCATAAATGTAAATGATTAAAATCACTTGGATCACTTGGATGCTTTAAAGGTAAAGGTAAATTGATAATTTCTCCAGAGAGTACTCCAATCTGTCAGGATACAGTGCTATTGTGCGAGCAGTGAATACGTCAGAGCCTTCTTATTTTAAATATGGAAGAAAGCAAGGCATGACTCCAATTTATTAAATATTACAGCTCTTTAAAGCTCCGCTCCCTGAGATTGCTTTAACATGTCTGCTGCAATTTCCTTTTGCTGCCGCGCAAGGATGTTATTTAGGCTGCCGTGGCACAAGATGCTGTGCAACTCCTAAAGAATTACCATGAGACCTATTCCAAGTTTCCTCTTGTGTTTTTTCTCTTTTTTTTCCCCCCATTGCCTTCTTGAATGCAAAAAATCCTCAAGGCTTATCTAGCCAAAAAAAAAAAAAACTCTGGTGAACAGCTTTTGCAGGGATTAACATTAAGTCATGTCAATGTGTTTTTACCCACATTTCTCCCAATTTAGTCATTATCACTTCCCACACCATTATCTACAGTAGCTTCTGCCTCCGATACAGCCACCGATATCTCATCTCATACAGTAGATACAGTACACAGTAGAACAACATTGTAAGCCTTCATGACCATGAGTGGTGGGTTCGTCTTTGATTGGGATTGGTGAGACTTTTAACTGCAATAATTTCTGTAAGCCAAAAAGAACTTACATTAACGCACTTGTAATTATGTTTCCTCAGACATCTAAAGATGTCTACATCCTTTTTTTTTTGGATCTTTTCCAGTCATGTCCAATTCCTCCCAGTCACTAGGGGGCTCAACATTAAGGCTACTACGACCACTCAGTCGGGAGGGCCAAAGACTATCACGTGTTTCTTCCGAACCACGTGATGCCAGCCAACCGCATCTTTTCGAACTGCTCGCTCACTCTCTGTTGGGGGCGGAGTAACACACTCGGAGGACAGCACTATCCTCTCCTTCCGCTTGCGTGAGGTCACAGACGCCCCTGATTGGCTGTAGAGCCGTGATTAATGTGGGAGCACCAAGTACCTCTCATCCCTCCCCTCTGAGAGAACTCAGCCAATCAGCTCTCTCTAGAGACCTCCGGCTGCAAGAGGGATCAAACTCGCGATCTCCGGATGATAGGGCATGCACTTTACCACTGCACCACTCGGAGGCCGAAAGATGTCTACAACCTTGATAGCTGTGGGTGATTTCCTCAGATGAAGTTTTTGGCTATTTGTATTCATAAAGTAGACACTAGCCTAATCAATCAAAATGCCTGTGACGCTCCTATGCCATTTTAAAATGTTCTATGGTTTTGCGGTTAGGACACGATGAAGTTGGTGTGGCACGTAAGGTTACATGTTCGGTGTTATTTGGTAAAGTTGAACTGACTTACCCCATCCACGGCTGTGACAACAAAGTCATAGCTGGCAGGGCCCTGGTCACGGTCCAGACTTGCACTGGTGCAGATCTGTCCACTTTCTTTGTTAATGGTGAAGTGAGGAGGGGCCACGCTGCTAGGTCCGGAGGCCAGAGAATAAGACACGGAGCCAAACGAGCCACCGTCAGCATCTCTCGCTTTCACCTGTGGAATGAAGAGTCTCAATAAACTCATCCCAATAATCTAAATATGATGGGGTATTCGAGTCAAACCAGAACATTTGATTGTGTTTCTTTTATTTCTCTATATAATCTCCTGCAACACCATGTTAGTGCTTGGATACCATCAAGATACGGAATGCCTGCTTCATGTCTGAATCTCATCCGGTATCATCATTCACAGACGTACGGCCTTCTTTAAAACAGTTGCACCGTTCAAATGTTTTACTGCGGTTAAGAGTCTCATCACTGTACTGCGCTTGAAGTCTTCTGTAAATGGGTTTTACTCATGAGAAAAAGTCAGGTTTGATCTGAACGCCCCATTGCATTAAAATAACCTAAAGGTATCATACATACAGTATAAAACAGCAGATTAGGGAAAGAGGTATTTTTGAAGAGGTATTTAGGACCGTACAATCTTTCCCACTATTAAGCCTGCAATTACACTGGGCATTCATTTCTCTTCAACATGCTCTATCCAAACACACACACACACACACTGCCATACTGTACGTGAAGACGATTTCTACATCTCTGGAGCAAGCAAAGAGTATACAGTATAATGACTTTTACAGACACACCAGAGACCAGAAATCATGCCAGAGTAAGAGCTAGGCTTTGAAATAAATTTTCTTTTCCAACTATTTATAGCAAACAGAAAGGCAAAGAAAGTTTTCTAAGACCTTCTGTAATATTTGCACAAATAGACAAACTGTACAGATTAAAACAGATTTGAACAAACATATTGATGCAATTAGGATTTTCACAGCTTAATGTTCTTAATAGTCGTCTTCAGGCCTAATGCCATTATATCATAGCCAACATGAACCCAATATATTTAGATCCCAAACCCCATAAGCTACAGAACAAAGCACAAGAACTGCAGGAAGATAAGCTTGCGCAGCTGAGATGTTCCATGTTTTTTTTTGTATTTTTTTTTTTTTTTAAATCTGAGCTCCTTCAGATATTTTACAATCTACCAGGGGGTGCTATATTAATAAACACCGCTTTACCACATGCTAAGCCTCCCACGCTAGCGTGATAGAAGTCATAAGCGCGGTGACGGTTCCAACCTGAGGCAGCAAAGCGTTCGAGTGAGGACGTGCATCATGGACAAAGCGGTTTTCCATGAAGGCTTGGCGTGACTAAAGAAAGCACAAGGACAGCTCACTCCGCTCGGGGTCTCAGTCTAGCAGAGAATACGAGCTCCCGCTCAGCACTCTAACATAAACATTTCCTTCTGGTTGCCGGCCTGATTGGTGACTATTCTGACTACTTGACACAAGATAGGCAAGGAAAGAAACACAAGTTGTTGGATTTCATTTAAACCCTGGCAGGACTGACATGTTTCTTTTACTTAGATGTCAAAAAGTTGGCTCACTTGTTCCGTGCATATCAAATATTTGCGATTCTACGGAGCAATAATGTAAAGCATTATTAGGTTACCAAGGATGAAGGATTAAACGGCACCCAGGACTGAAAGCTAAAATTGAACATTTCACTCCCGCGCTCTGGCGAAACTGCATCTACATGTTCAATACAGCGGTTTCTGGGGAACGCTAATGTAGTGAAAGCCACCATTTCAAGGGCATGTTTAAGTGTGTGGAAAGATGCCCTTGATTACGCTGAGGGCCACCAGATACTGAAAGGGCACCCAGAGGTCACTCGCAATCTCAAAACTAACCATTTTATGGCTGTCAATATTAACGTGTTAACAAGATTAATCTGGAAATTTCAACACATGACAATTTTGGCCAAGTTTACGTTTACAAGTTCACAAATGGCCAAGTTTGACCTTAATGGCTTCCCATAATCACAGTGTGGTTACCCAGCTGTGTGCGATATTGTATAGGCATGTTTAACGCGGATAATACTGTCACGAGGAAACATCACCAGTTGTGCTGAACATCATTATAAAAAGCTTTCAGATGCAAGTTTGTGTGCTCGAGCTACCTATATGGGGAACTATTTTTACAAGAATACATTAACTGTAAGCTGTGGGAGTGGTGGCTCAGGTGGTCAAGACTCTAGGGTATCGCTCCTTAGATCTGATGATCCGGGTTCGAGTCTCAATGTCAGTGGGTTGCCACGCCCCATACTACCCAGCCACTTCTGGTCCTGTTCGAGAGACTTTAATAAAAAAAAAATAAAAAAAAAAGTTAAATGATAATGTTAAAGATATTATAAAACTGCATAATCTGTTTCCTTTAACCAGTTCATGCATTTCTTTATTCCAATATTGCATTTTTATAATACAAGTAAATCTGAGTATTTTAAAATTGTGATTAATCTACAGACTATGATTGTGATTAACAGGATTAAAATCTTTAACCGATTGATTAATATTCAAAAATAATAGCTATGAAGAATCCGGTGGTTATACCTGAAGGACTGGGGAACATATGCAGAATGGGATGCCAGTTTATGTGTATGTAGATGTGCATGCACCATGGATTCACATCCATATACATTCACACTTAGGTGGAATTTAGAATAGCCTGTCTATCAGCAGGCTTGTTTTGGGAGAATGAAGGAAATTGGAGAACCTCAAGACAAACCTCTCAGAAATGCAGAAAACCTGTGAAACTCAAAACAGACAGCAAACTCAGTCCAGAATCAAATGGAGTACCCTAAAGCTACAGAGGTAGCACTGATACCGACTATGCTACCATGCGACCCAACTTCTCTTATTTCTCTACAAACAAAAAAAAAAACCTTTAGGGTAGTAGATTATTACATTATTATTAGAACATTATTATTATTATTTTTAGAAAAAGTGCAACAAACCCTAATTATCACCTTTATCTCAGGACCACAGACTCTAAAGACATGCGCCTGTAATTTTTTTTTTTTTTAAGTCCGTTCGCATTTGCGAGCATAATAACAGACATCTGTTGGCTGGTTCAGAAGTTCACCAATGTCTCGAACGTAAGTGGGTCAAATAATCCAGAAACTTTTCTCACATCTACGTTCCTGAATTCCTACATAAATCCACGTTGCATTACTTGCTTTTCCCTCACGCAGCAAGGCTTAAACACACAACACGTGCTGATATGTCTATAGGCACATGTAAGATAATTCACAAACAAAACCACAATTTCTGATCATTCCATCGTCCCCAGAAGGACAATGTTTTTCTGCCTAAATGGTCACTCGATCCTTTTCACCGCGGGTGAGAAATCGAGACAGTGCTAAAGCTGGACCCCTACGAAGAAGCAGCTGTTTCTGTTTTTTTTTTTTTTTTCTTTGGGAGTGTGACACAATGAGAACTCCATTAAAGTAAAGGTGAGGGCAGAAATTGGCTGGGAGGGGTTTGTGTTGTCTTTTAGAAAGGGCTGGACGAAGGCTTCAAACAAATAACTTAAGATTATGGAGAGAAAAGATGGAAACACTGAAGCGCATACAAAAGTGTTGGCACAGGAGGATGAGTGGCGCACTGGTGTTCCTCATGACTCTTGATTGCTGGGTGCCAAGATTTTGCTTGATTTCTTGATCGACTAAGAAAAGTCTTTTTATATCAGGGGGACTTCCAAGAGTCTTGAAGTGCGGTGTGGTTCTGACAGTCGTAATCAGTGTTTCGGGTTGTACGTCCAGCTGGCAAGTGCCATTGCATCATTGGTTTACTACTTCATTCAAAATGGCCTCTAAACAAAACAATTAGCAAAGCAAATTCACCGAAATAGTGGCATTCTGTATCCAACACAGCCAGACTCTGAAGGCACTCTGTGAGCAAAGTCTGATGCCCATTACTAGGCCGGGCCTGGCTTTACTTAAATTGCCCCATAAACAGAAATTGAACCTCATTTATCATGCTGGATACAAACTAATGTAAGAATATTTAGACAAGAAATATGGGGTTCATAAAAATCCATTGTCTAAGCCAAAAAAAAAAAAAAAAGTTGTATTGTACAAGAACTGAGTTTGTGCAAATTTATAATACGTACAAGGGGCGTTCGAGTCAAACCGGGACTTGTGATGTAACTTCTAGTGAATGAAGGCATGAAATTTTAAAGCATGCTACGGTGATGAGATTATTAGCCGCAGTAAAACATTTGAATGGTGCAAACATTGTAAAGAAAGTGTACGTCCATGAATGACGAACTTGGCTGAGTTGGCTCCGAACCCACTTTAGTCGTTCCCATGAACATGCAACTTGTGGAAGAGGCGCATCTGTCTGTAAGAACTGTGACCAAAATCATTTACCAACACCACTCGCACATTACAAGAACTCGGCTGGGAGATATAGTCCAGTACATAGTCATTTTAACACCTTTGGGGCATTAAAGGAGTTCCTGGGAGGCCAGCATTTCAGACATAAAGCAGGCAGTCCAATCATGGCTATATGATTATAAGGTGTACTGAGAAAACGTTCTACCTTGATGGTATCCAAGCACTAGTGACACATGGGATAAGTGCATTAGTGATGCAGTAAATTATATAGAGAAATAAAGGGAGTGTTTTTACTCACACAACCATACTGGTTTGACTTGTTCAAAATTCATTTATAATTGCAGTATAATGTAAAGAAAAACCTATTTATTTACAGCTCAACTGATCAGCTTTCAATGGAATAATTGGTGAAAATGGCTAAAATTTTAAAGATGGGACACATTGTCTCATTTAAATCAGTTATTTAAATTACATCATAATTTGTGAAATTGTTCATATTAATTACATAACTAATTAATACAAATAGATTTTCAATTAGCGCAAAAGTAATGGCGCCCTATAAAAGGAGGGATTGTTAGTGTCTAGAGGAGCCGATTAATTCCCTGCTGTGGCTGAGCTGGATCTTTGGAAGACTTACCACTTGCTACGGTTTCTTTTGCCATTTTGTTTTTTGTGCAAATCGTTATATGCAAATCGACTGTGCCGTAAACATGCATCTAATTGCTATGTATAGATAAATGCCAGGGAAAAGAAAATCAATGTTATCACAACTTTTTAAATTCGGGTTGAAAACTTTGATTTTGTCTGACAAAAATATCAACACACAATAACTTTACTAAAAGATTATTAAATAACGACCGGTGTGGTCGAGTGCTGTGTACTGTATATTCCTTTTTTTATCCTAAATTTGATGGATTGTGCATGACAGTGATATCCGTCTTCTCTATATCTTTGAAGCAACACATTAAAAACGTTCACACTGGCCAAAAAGACGTC
This sequence comes from Platyallabes tihoni, assembly GCA_030068045.1. Classification (NCBI taxonomy): domain Eukaryota; kingdom Metazoa; phylum Chordata; class Actinopteri; order Siluriformes; family Clariidae; genus Platyallabes; species Platyallabes tihoni. Next base: position 5,778,360 of record JAQQZS010000003.1, read on the forward strand.
CTTCAAAAGGTCTTTGTTCTCACTGATACATCACAGTATAGCTACATCACGTTATATGTGTTGCGTGACGTTTTCATTAAGACATGCATGTACTATTATACTGTATAAAGGCGAGTATTGTCTTGAACATGAACCACATGGAGCATTACATCAACGTGACAGAGGCAGTCAGTAGCGCTGGCTAAGTGTTACGTTCAATAAGAGGAAATTACAAAATACACATCGGAGAGTGTGCTGGCACTGTTTCAAAAGTGACACGGACTCCCCATGAAGTAAAGCAGAGAACAGTATGATGCAATGCAAAGGGAAATAAAGAGCCAAAGTGTTTCTGCTAAAAGATTATAATTGCACTGTTCCAGGAACACAACATCAGTGTGGTTTGTGTATATCGCAAGCTTTGTATAATGAATAGAATATACAACTAGAAAAGAACGGTGATGCCAAGCCAAGGTTCGGATTGAGGGCAAAGCGACAGGATTGTACATTACTGTTATACTGCGATGTCTAATTTTAACTACTGGCAACACTTTTCACACAATTTAGGCATAGTACCCGAGTACCTATTCATGAGGATGCTATATATAGTGGCCTGCAAAAGTATTCGGCCCCCTTGAACTTTTCCACATTTTGTCACATTACAGCCACAAACATGAATCAATTTTATTGG
>JAQQZS010000003.1:5788003-5808030 GCA_030068045.1 Platyallabes tihoni
TTTATTCTTATAATTGTACACCACTATTGCTTGTGTAGCTTGCACACAAGAATTTCACTCACATGTACTGTACCAGTTTACCAGTAACGTGATGTGACAATAAAAGTGATTTGATTTGATTTTAAATAAATGTACTGTACTTGGTTATATTCCGCCTCGAGCAATCGGGATATCATATCTGACGACTTGCTTCAGTCATGAATTTCAAAATCATATACGATAAAAACATCCGGATGAAATGGATGGGCGAGCTTTCTTAGGAAAAACCATCCAAAAAAAAAAAAAGAATTGGCAAAACATGTACGCATTCTTCAAGTGAAAACCGATGCAAACTTTTATACTGCATCCATCTTCTCTGTCACAGTTTTCAGCTCAAGATTGTTGAAAGGGACTTTAAAAAAAAAAAAAAGAAAGAAATTTACACTTTGTCTAAACACCCCCTTCGGACTGTTTACCTTCACGTAAAGACTAAACATCGTAAACGCTTTCAGGTGTTTTATGAGAGGCCAGAGGGCTATGTTTATGGAAAGTATATTTCCATTGCAACTTGGTTTTAAGCTCGTGAAAACAGTAATCATGGAAAACTCGATCGGAGACAATGGCCGTGTAAGCGTGGATTATGATTGAACAGTGCTGGAACACACCGCTGCAAAGCTGAAGTCTTTCCCGGACATGGCTACGGCTTCGACCGGGTCGACGTTGAACTATTTTCAGTAGATATAAAGTTTTATTGTTGTTTAAAAGGGCAGAATACAAGTTAGAAAAAAAAAAAAAAAAAACCACCTGCTTTTAACGGTGTTTGAATCGCTGCCATCACAGTTAAACTCTTTACCTCGGTATGGTTTTGTAGACTTCACACTGTTTCCACAGTCGCGTTCTTCCTGGCGACTGTTTCGAATTTATAATTCTACGATCAAAGCATGTATTTATGAAGAAACAAACAAATACGACACCAGCCACATTCCGTCTTTTGTGTGTTTACAGACTGGGGTTAGCGGGTTGAAATTTTGAATAGGACTTATTTAGGCGGATAAACATGACAACATGATGAAAAGCTCAGCGATCGTTTCAGAAAGGAATAGAATCGCAAAAACACAGTGTCACATCCTCCGAGGGCAGGTCGTCAGTTCAATATCCCGCTGCGCTTCATTGAGATGGAGTGGACAACCGAGCACATGCTTTGAGCATCGCACCACAACAAGAGAACGTTCGCGCCGGCTGACTCAACAAACACACTCTGCCCCTGACACAAAAAGGGTAATTACCAATATTTAGCACATGTCTGTATTTTTCTGACCTGGCGCCATCGTGTATCCGCAGAGAAGCGCAGCTATGAAGTCTTCCATCAGAACAAAAGTTTGGCTCGTGCTCTGAGCTGCATCTGCAACTCATCAACAAAACCATCAGCCCAAACACAGAATGTGCCACAACATTGCCTCACACTCCTCCACAAAGCTGCACAACACTGAAATGAGACACACAACAGCATATTGCCTTCCAAGTTCCCTGGCAACCCCCCACATACAGACACGTCTCTATTCTTTATTATTCTGGCCTCAGGCAGAAGACAATATGTAGGTAGTGTGGTAGACGTTGTAAGCACCTGGCAACGATGCGTCCTCCGACGGAGTCAGGCCTTTAATCAGAGTCTCCGTGGAGGAAGGGGGAAAAACAAGAAAGAAAGAAAAAAAAACTTCTCATCCCTCCGCATCAACATGAGATGCCCCTGCCAGCTCCGTGAGCCTGTGCTACATTTAACCCTAGTGGCTCGTACTGCAGCAGCTTCCAGTCAAGCAGTGTTTCTGTTTTAAAAGCCAGTTTGGGTTTTGTGCCAGTATGGGGACTGTGGGAACCTGTATTCACAAACCAGCCACACAAATGTTGGAACATCTACACATGGTGGGGAAGCCAAAGCGATGCGGTACTCCATTTGTAGCACTGGAAGAAAAGAAAAAAAAAGTATTTTTGTAGAAAACTATAAATAGGATTAAAGTGTAAAGTCAGATGGCTTGAATGTCAGCAGGAACGAGTAGATGCCAAATATGAAATGGTAAAGAACACGAAGTATGCTGAACCCTAAGAGTCTGTGCCAGGGTTACTAGGTAGATGAAAAAACTCGAAATCTCTAAATCCCAAAATACCATCCGTCTAAAGCCTTCATTCTTTATTCTTTAGTCAAATACTTGTTATATATTGGTGTATTTACAATAAATATCAATTATGCAGTTTCTCTAAACAATTATGTAACCAAAGGCGTGTTTTTTTTACCATTTGGCAGACCTCCTTCTCCAGAATTCTTTCTAATCTCGATCAAACACATTCCCAAGCTACTACAAATAGAAAGTCTAAGAATAAAATCAAATTAAAACCATGTTGAAATGAAAATAGTATAAGTTGGCTCAGCACCAACATCATCAAGAATTTTAGATTTAAGTGCATAATGCATAATTTTAGAAACATTCATTTAGACATCTGTATCCTGTGTAGAGATATCTCTGAATGAGAAAGTGTGGACGTGGGGGAGAAATCCTGTCCATCAGACAGTAACAAGAGCTTTGGGTCAAACTCACAGACGCTGGAGCTGTCAGGTACAGTAGCAGCCATGCAAACCTGCTGTACAGATTGCATGGCATATTTTTATACAGGCGGCTCGTGGCTTAGTGGTTAGCACTGTGTGCATGGAGTTCGCATGTTCTCCCTGTGCTTGGTGGGTTTCCTTCGGGTACTCTGGATTCCTCCCACAGTTTAAAGACAGGCAGTAAATGTTGACCGGAGATCCTACATGGCTCACCACTGGCCTTGATGTTCCTAGTTGGACTACAGAGGTTCCAAGATGGAGGGGATGGACGGATATACAGTATCTGTCCACCAAACCTCATGCATAGGATGCATATATATTTCCAAGGGAAGGCACAAGGAATGAATGGGGTGTCGACCCATCACGTGGCACAATCACACACTAAGCTGTTCGGAAAATGCTTATCAGCCTATTCATGCATGGAAGGAAACCTTAGAACCCTAGTACCTTTACCTCATGTGCATATAATATATCAAATTAACATAGCCTTTCTCTAATACACCAGTTTACCTGATAATCCAGTGTTTGAATTAAAAATCACAACAGCCCACAAATCCCTAACACACACACACAAACATCAACCAGGTACCATAATCTAAATGAAAACTGTTGACATGGCAACCCTGGTCTTAACTCATTTCATCCATAATACATTTCATACTCAAAAGCAAATCCTGTTTAATTCACTTCTACCCACCGCAGAGTACTTTTACTGTATTAAGCTCGTTATCTCATTTTCAAGGACTTTTCCCGGCTCAATAAACCTGTTAAACACACTCCCCGCATTCCTACGTGAAGGATGATACAAACATCATTATAGCGTACGCTGGCTCTCAAACCTCTCCAGTCCGGAACGCTCGATACACTGTAGCAGCCGCTCGCTGCAGAAATTAATCATTTGGAGTGTCGTGGAATGGAGCGGACGCCGAGACGAGAGTCTCTCGTAGTCAAGAGCCGTGTGGGTCAAATGAAATAATCTCGGTTTACCGAAACGCTCCGCATAAACAGTTTCAGGCCCATGCCATAAACACAGTTACACTCTGCTGCCTTTAACAGATTTGGTTTGATATACGGGTTTGTCTAAAAGGAGGTCACTGCTCCTTTGCTCCAGTCCAAGCAGAAAAACACACTCGGGTAATGTAGATGGCGTAGACAGTGTGTGTTTAGATTCAGCTCTGTAGTTTCGCTGGCAGGCGCATTAGTGAGTAAACAGATGAACGGTTTCGTACACATGGGGCCAGGGGAAAAGAAAGAAATCGTAGTTTAAGATCCTGCTAAACCCTGCCAAAGTTGTGTCTAAAAGACGTAACCTGTGATTAAGAATAATTAAGACATCTTGTACAGATCAGATTATTTTTTTTCTTCTCGATTCCGTAAAGGATCTACACCGGAATAATGATAAGGTGTAGGGACACTCGGGGAGGCATGTGTTTTGATGGATGAAGTGCCTAATGCACGTTTGTGTGCGCTGAGGCTTGCACAGCTGTGAGTGTGTCTGAAAGTGAGATTAATTAAACCCAGTCTGGATGTAAACCAATAATTATCCTTGTTAGCATTTAAAATTTGCAGCGCTGTGTGGTTTTGTTATGTCTACTTTCCTATGGCTTTTTTTTTTTCCTTTTTTTTTTTCCCTTCAAAGGAAGCTGAATCATAAATGTTGCTTCGAGAAAAACTTGTTATTAAGTCGCTCCAAATTTGGGCTTTGATAGAATTTTGTTCTCAGGGCTTCTGCCCAGCGCAAACAAAATGATTTCAGTGAAGTCTGATTTTATTGTGCAATGATTCATTGGAATGCAGTGGGCTGAATCAGACAAAACACTGCTGAATCTAGATGGAAATCAGATCAGGACATGAACAGCTTACTGTCCGGTTAGGAGCTGGCACACAATCATCAGTACTCGACAGCGTGTCCGGACAAACAAATGAGCTTAGTTTAGGTGCATGCTAACCAAGTGGAGAAAAATGTTGTTAAGCCGGATTGAAAAAAATTTTAAAAAAGGCAGTTTAAGACCGTTCGTTATTCCGGCTCTCGCTTCTCTGCAATGTGCTTTATGGTAAACTGCTTATCCGGCTTCCAACAGGACACAATTTCAACAACTCCCAGATGTTTTATAAATTATAGTGACGGTTCACTTCCAGGAGAATTGTACATATGTGATTTGTGTGCCACTTTTAGCATACTCGATATGTCAGGAAGCAAAAGAAAAAAGAAAAAAAAAAGGAAGGCTGTGAATAACAGTAATAAAATCCTCATGGACGTTTCAAGTCTGACATAAATTAAAACAAAAGAACAAAATGAGTCTTTTCTCACTATGGAATTTCATACAAACTGTCGATGCGGATTGACGTTTCCATTTATTAATAATAAGCGGCCGTTATACAGTACTCAACGTCATCGTCTACATGGTTTTATCCTGTATTCAGGGTGGCAGGGGGCCCGGAGCATATCCCAGGAGACTTAGGGCACGAGGCGGGGTACACCTACACTTACACACTACACGTAATTTGGGAACACCAGTTAGCCTAATCTGCAGGTCTTTGGACTGTGAGAGGAAACCGGAGTACCCTGAGGAAACCCTCCAAGCACAGGGAGAACACCTCACACAGAGATGGGAATCGAGCCTGACCGGGAATCAAACCCAGACCCTGGAAGTGCAAGGTGACAGTGCTAACTGCAAGGCTGCTGTCAAAAAAAGTTTCAATTAAGAAAAATAAATGAATAAATAAAAAGCAGTAAGCAGTAATTAACGACACAAAGTCTGTATTAGTATTATAAGTGTCTTCATTGTCCCATCATTTTTATCCTGTGTGCAGGGTCGCGAGGGGCCTGGAGCCTATCCCAGGAGACTTAGGGCACGAGGCGGGGTACACCCTGGACTATGGGAGGAAACCAGAGTAACCAGAGGAAACCCACCAACATGGGGAGATCATGTACACATACTGTAGACCCGAAGCGGGAATCGAACCCCAGCTATTATGCTGACCCTTTGATATATATGATATAGTCTCAGATGCAGTTATACAAAAATAATTATCTGCTTAGTTTTATTGACCGTCTTGCAGAACCAGCCATGGAGCTTTTGAGGACTTGCTTCGCACCTCCTTCTGTCTTCAGGCATCTATCTATCTAAGCTTTTTTAAGCTCGTTTTTGTCTGAAAATTGGAATTTCCTGGAATACTATTGTTTGGAAATATTTTTTTGTACTGACTTAATAAAGAAATTATAAACTAAACATGTAGAACAATGTTTTGTACTTTTGCCCAGTACTGTATATACTGTATTATACACTACATCTTAATTAGTAGTGTTAAGGGTGTGAAGTAAGGAATATAACACCTGGCGATGTGCTACAGTCAGCACAGGCTCACTGAAATTGGATCGATTGGGAAAGATCCAGCAATGTTATTACAATCTTTAGCTATCCATTATTTATTGAGTTTGTGCCCACTGAGGCTTCAGATTCCTCTTCGTTGCTGACAGAAGCAGATCCTAATGAGGTGTTCTGCAGTTGTAGGCCATCTGCCTCAAAGATGGACTTGTTTTGCATTCGGAGGTATCTTTCTGCTCACCAGGGTTGTAAACAGTGGTTTTTTGAGTTAGCGCAGCCTTCCCGTCGGCCTGAACAATCAGGATATCGTCAATTAATCATCACAGTTATGTGAGTAAAAAGTTCCTATATTGTTCTACTGTATATAATCCCCTGCTACATCACTGCACGCAGTGTTTCACTCACGCTTGGATAGAAGTAATGGGAAGTTTGAATCATTTTAGTGACTCTTTGTGAGTTCTTTGAATCTCGTTCATCAAAATGAACAAATCTTTTTTTTGGAGTCATTTAGTTCATTTCATCCTTTTGTTCAGAAATAAAATAAAATGTTACATTTTAAATAAACAGACCCCCAACACGTCTACATACACAAATATTACAATGCAGCTAAAGACATATTATGATAAACAGAATGAGCAGCTCACCTCTAATATCTTCTGGTCATAATCGTTCATTCTTTTAAATCTATTGCACTGCATAGCATCTATGGGAGTCATGTGACAAAAAGAAGGAATGACTAGGAGTGGAACTCATTGAGAAGAACCATTCAATTCTGTTTCCTGTGTACTGCACTGTATAGCGTCTATGGGAGTCACGTGCCAAAACAATTCCAAACCGACCAAAGACTCAAAGGTACAGTAACTACTCATTTCTATTTCCTGTACAGTACATAACCAACAGAGGTTTTGCGCCCAGTAGAAAATGAATGAATCACTCTCCGAGACTACATTCATGAACGACCCATCACTATTGGATACCATCAAGGTAGAAAGATTTCTCAGTACGCGGGAGCCATGATCAGACTGCATGCTTCATGTCTAGCCTCCCAGGAACTCCTTTAATGGTCCAAACACTTAGAAATGGCTTGGAGAGAAGTCAGGACTGTACGGGGGGATGTGGCAATAAATTCCAGTATGAGGTCACGCATTGTCCTTCTTTTGATGATCAAACCGGTCCATTTTTTCCAATTAAAGGGCCAATAATGGAGTTTCTGGTAGGCCAGTGTTTCAGATGTGAAGCACACAGCCTGATCATGACTCTGGCATATAGAGAAAACTTTATAAAGTCGCATACCAAAAGTACCAGTTTGACATGAACACCCTTTGTAGTTAATGAGTCCGTTTTGTTTTGGCTACCAAATTATGTATAAATATTGTCTAGACTTTCTGTTCCTCCACAAATGAGCAACTCCAATTTAGTCAAGGGCGGAGTAAATATTATGGAAAAGACTTAAGCCAAGATTAATAAAATAATGTTTCCAGGGACCATAACTAAAATATATGGACAAATAATCACAAAATTCTAGAAAATTTGCTATTCTTTTAAAAGTTTTTTTTTTTTTTTTGCCCAAGCTTAGAATATAAAGAACATCTTCAATAAAAGTATGAGTTCGAGTCGTTACTGATTTCCTGTTCATCAAAATCAAATATCTAGCTCGAAGTGTAACACAAGCGATGACATCCTTTTTAGATTGAAAATGCCACTCCAAATTTGAAACACAGTAATTGAAATCGATTTTCTCCCCTGTAACTGTGATAGTGCAGAAGTTGTGGCCTACTATACAGAATGAATTTCCAGCCTTGGTTCATGTATTGTGTCAAAACTTTCCCAGCAGTTTATGAAATGAAAACATGGCTCATGGAACAAACTGCAAACTCTATAAACGTACGTACATTAGGTTACTCTTATTCCATGATGCTATGACGTCTAAGACTATCGTAGATATAAAGACTGAACTTCATGCCAGCAGGTGCTATCAGACTTGTCCATATTCTGGACATTTCCTATACAGTCCATTTGGTGTGGAACCCTTCACTTATGAGGCCAGAACAGGTTCTGCTCCTGAAGAAACTCAACAATCGAGACGAGTCTTGAAGTATTTGACGTTGTCGGCTTTCTGCACCATTTATGGTTGAATGAAAGATAACTGTGCGGAAAAACAGGGTCAGCGAGCCCACTGCACGACGGGACCTCCTTCTAAATTCATGGCTATCGCTGATCGGTTGATAAGGCAGCACAGCTCATTTGATCGCGGACCCCTTCCAGGTGTGTAATTACTGTCTGCACCGGGAACCCGCGTGGCGTAAGGCTCGGCGCTTGTACCCCAGATGTTTAGCATTTTTCACACGACTGGACTTTTTGTTATGATCTCAACATTTAGCAGGTTTGGAAATAGACAGGATGTTGGCCTCACTCTCGTAAGCCTAGATGTCATTTTAAATGTCAAATGTCCTTTTTCCCCCTGTTTTTACATCTAACCTATAGTCTGTTTGACTTTTTGTGATTTCGTTCAGTTGACCTGACATTGTAAACATTTTGCAAACAGTTTGCTCACGGTAGTGTTCCCTGACTCCTTGGCATGGCGTGCTTCAATCGACTCTTCTAGCTGGTTGTCACAGAAGTTGATTAACCACTGTTGGTCATGCAAGTGCAATTTTTCACAGAAAACAGACTGCTTTTTCTTTTTTGTTTTTATCTTTGGGTGGAGACTAAAATGGAATTCCCTCCAAATGTTACTGTAACTTTTTAATAAAATTTTGTTGGCTTGTATTTTAACACTGACTGACAAAAAAAATAAATGTATTCAGACATTTATTCATCATAAAACAGGAGTGTTGCTAGAAAAGAAATAGCCACTGGGACTAGAATCATATAAAGGTCAATCTGATAGGATTACCTACTGTAGAACGGCCATCCTTTAGGTAGTAAACTTTGGCATAAACCTGAGCTTAAACAAGGACACCGGTAACACTAACCCACTCTTATCATCACTTAATATACTGTAAACGTAATTAACAGCAATATAATCATGATACATATTGCCACTAAGACATATTATCTACTTAGACACTTAAAAGAGAATTTATCTAACAAATTATTATCTAAAAGGCTTTTGTTCTTCCTAGTTCTCCAATTTTAGATTAACACTAGGTTGATTCTTTAGACATATATTCATACCTACAGTGAACATATTTATACAATATTTTTAAACCTGATATGAACTCTGCACTACAAACACAAGATCTTTTCTTTTTTTTTTCTTTATTTCTCTATATACTGCATAATCCCCTGCTACACTAATGCACTTATCCCAGCACACTTATTTCACTAGTGCTTTGATACCATCAATGTGGAAAGAAGCCATGATCAGCCTGACTGGTTCACATCTCAAATCCGGCCTCCCAGGAACTCCTTTAACTATTAACCCAAACATGTGGAAATGGCTTGGCGTGAGGTCAGGACTGCACGGTGGATGTGGCAATAACTCCCTGTAATGTGCAAGTGGTGTTGGTGTGTACAATGATTGTGTGTACAGTTACCTCAAACAGATGCGTCTCTTCTGCAAGTCTGTCGACAAGGATCAGAGGTTCCACTCGCTAAGTGTTTATTTGAACGACTGCAGTGGGCTCCGAGCCACCTCGGACGGGATTGGCATTCACAGACCTACGGCTAAGAGTCTCATCATCGCAATGTGCTTTAAGTATTTTGTAAATGTCAATCGGTTGTACGCTTGAGAAAGTCCATCACAAGTCCCGGTTTGACTTGAACGCCCCTTACATTCATACCCAGTGCTAGTATTTGTAAAATGCAAACATCTTGTATCTAAAGGGTCTAATTTAACTTTTTTTGTAAGAATAAATTAGGCTTGTTACGATAAAACACTCAAGGTTTCTAAAAACAGCACAATGCAAAGAATTTTATTCCTCAGCAGTTTGTCAATCCCATTATTTTGCTATTAACAATGGCTTACTTTCTTTTTTATTCCATTTAGATTTCCAGTTAATACTGTGGAATGGGTTGCGAAACCCATTAATTCCTGCTATGCAAGTTCCTCTAAATTAATTCCTCCACTAAAAACAAATGAGTGCGTTATTATAAACCTTTGAGACCGGATCTACTGTCAGAGCTGCTGTAACAGAAAATTAACCAAAATATTAGATTTTAAATTTAACATTTGGTATAAATTACTGTAAGCCAACTAGGATTAATGATCCACAGACTGAATCTTAGACAGACCTCTGCATTCAATTCAATCACATGGGGGCTACCGGGTAAGCGTCAGGGTCAGGGGTCAATCAGACGGCCAGCTGGCCCAGCATGACCTTTCACCTCATCCTCATCTTTCCTGTCCTCTTTTGTGTCTCATTTGCCTAATATAGTCGAATGTATGTCAAATGAAAAACTGCTTCAGAACATCACCAAACATTTGTAGTTGAGAGGACATCTAGACGTGTTAAAAGCAAAAACAAGGCAGGACGTAATAAGTAGTAGAATCTGAGGATGGATGTGTATGACGTTCCCAAAAGCAACTTGAACATGTCAAATTTAATCCAGATCCCCGCTTTAGCCCTAAACACTAACAGCCATAAACATCTTATTTTTTTTATTTTTTTTATTTATCTAGTTATCTATCGACCATCCAAACGCGTTATCTTTCCAGGCCAGATGATATTTTTTAACTTCATAATACATAATTCTTTCTCTACAATTAGAAACACATCCTATTTACATCCCTCCTAGCCATAGAAACATTCTTCAAAAAGCCCACACAAACTAAAGTCATTATTAAAATAAAAAAAAAGGACCTTGAACACTGAAATTTTTTTCCACGAGCGCAAATCTTGTTTTTCCCCTTTAACGTGATGCAGCGCCGATCGAAGCTCATACCCATGGTGGAGCCTGGTGAAAAGAATGCCGATTTCATAGAGATCTCAACCACCCAGCTCCAACCCGGACTGGGACACGAGTCAGGTTTCTGTACCACTGATGCTACACTACTACTCTGGAGAGACTTCAAAAGCAGAGTATCTGACTCTCATATGCTGATAAATAAGCCATGGCATGTCCGTGTATCTGACAACCCAATCTGGTACATGTGATTTTATTTATTTTTATTTAAACCAGTAACAGCTTGTGCGCACCAGATATTAAAATTCTTTGTTAAGAAGCTTTAATATGTGGACTAATAATATAATCATGTTCTTGGGGATGTGTTGCTGTAGGAAGATTTTCAACCTTAGGGTCGTAAAGTTACTGTGTTACTGTTAGCAGCCTGAAGTTGATCATTTTCCAATTACAGCATTGCCCTGAAGTTTTAATTTATCCTGTACAGGGCTGTGCCTTAACCAGGGACTTAGGCCAGTTCATCACAGCATGCATATGTACACACTCACACACTCCTGGCAATTTGGAAATGCCAATTAGTTTACTCCGCATGTCTTCGGAGGAAACAGGAATATCCAGAGGAAACCCTCCAAGCATGGAGCATCACGCCACACAAGGACCCAAAGGCGGGACTTGAACCAATATGCCATTGTGCCACCCTAATGACTGTGAATGATGGAAAACCGTCAGACTGACACTGGAGACTCCTTCTAAAAATGGTCTTTGTAAGGATGAGCTTCAAAATATCAATGGTTATAAATTTAATTTGATTTATGATTGAATTTGTATTTATTAGCTATTTCATTTTCTTATTAATTTAATTTATCTAGAGCATCTGCAATACAATTCCCAGTGAATCAGCGGTTACTATGGAAACTGCAGGATAACATCATGATAAGATTGAATGTTTTATACTGTACTGTACACACAGAGTTGCAGTTAAAAAAAATTAAATAAAACTGGCAAAACACACCTTTCCGACCAATCAGATTTAAAAATTCAAGAGTGCTGTGACTGTAGTAGTAGTAGTATTATCTACTAGTAGGTAAAGTATACAGCGTGTTTCCAGCAACAGAGCAGACATTCCCACAATAGAAGTTTTCAGCTGGGCTCAGCTGACGTTTTAACTGCCAGGGAATATCTCATCATCTCCAGAACATTTTGACATGAAACAGCTTAGCCATATGAAACTGATGACAAGAACATTAACGGGGCAAAGTCCGTGTCTTTGATTTTTGTTTTCCAATGGATTCCAGCCGACGATGCGCGAGTTTTCAGATGGGACAGTGTTTGCCAAACCAGACCCTGCTGGTCAGACTTAAGGTTCAGTCTGTTAAGCCATGATTTTCATTCTCGACTGACATTTCCCTGCACGACACTGAATAAAACGGGGTCTTGGTCTCCATTCAACCTCCTAAAGAGAAATGTCAGTCTAAAAGGAAATGACTAGGGGTGTAGTTTATGAAGGCTGTTCCAGCATACGCCGTAGACTAGCTTTAAAACGCTAGAGTGATTTCTAATTACATTTACCAACACCGTCAGACCCTGTGTCTTCGGTAATGTATGTCACCACAATGGAAGATTCAAGACGTATTCTTTATTGAAATCGAGCCCACAAAGTAATGAGATACATAATGTTCTGTCGGAATACTTTTTCAGCCTCTTTACTCACAGTTCATAAATCAAATGAATAATAATTAATATCTAGAAGGAAAATGTCTGAATGCATTTGTATTCCTAGTCTAAACTGGTGCGAGCAAAGTGTTCTGCGTAGAATGGCTGTACATCCTGAGAACGAAAGCCTGTTCGTTTTTTTATTCCATCCAGCCCACTCTCACTCACACACGGCTCCCGTGGCTCTTCAGGGACTTGACCTGTAACTTGACATAGCAATTTACAGTCTGGTTCATTGACTCAAGATTCGATATCCAAGCACTAAGCCACTTTTACACCAACACAAAGGCAAATCCAGTGCTGGAGAGATTTGTGGGGCGTTAGGTTTTACCTCTGTTTCATTCACAAACAATACAGTATTGAACGGCTAGTAAACGCACTGGTAACAATCGATACCATGTACAGAATTTGTGCACCTCCAGGGTCCGGGTTCAATTCCCGCCTGGGTGTCTTTGTGCATGGAGTTTGCATGTCCTCCCCGTGCTTGGTGGGTTTCCTCCGGGTACTCCGGTTTCCTCCCACACTCCAAAGACATGCAGATCAGGCTAATTGCCGTTCCCAAATTGTCCATAGTTTGAATGTGAGTGTGATGGATTGGCACCCTGTTCAGGGTGTACCCCGCTTCGTGCCCTAAGTCACCTGGGATAGGCTCCAGGTCCCCCACCACCCTCTATACAGGATGAAGCGGTATGGATGATGAGGGAGTGAGCTTATCTATTGGTATCCTTCGAACATGTGCGACCCATCACATCCAATCAGGTATTTGTCAAATGTTATGCACATTTTCAGATTTCTTGTCCAATTCCAGGGTTATTGCTGTATCATGTTCAATGGCTGAGATACGGCCAGTGGGATTTTGTTTACTAGAATGTTCTTAGAAAAAAAAACATCAAAATCCTATTTTTATAATAGTTCAATGTGGATTCTAGCAATGTAATGTAGTAAGAAAGAGGGAAACCTCAGCCCTTATTGTGACACCAGAATTTCCCTGCCAGCCCTGGAAATAACTCCACCGGTCACATGGTTTTACAGCAAAACAATTTGTTTTTTTTTTTTTATTCCAACTGAAGTCACCAGCTTGGATAGTGTTCATTAAAGTGGTTTAAAACATTGTTTTGGATTAACACTTTCCCAGTTCCATTGGAGGATCAGTATTTATCCACTGATGTTTGCCGAAAGGTAAAATCTGACGAGAGTGTATAGTGTATTTGCTATTTTGTGTAAACCAATTCTCACATCCTCAGTAAGTGTTTAATTTTTGAATCGATGAATATTTATGCTTTCATGTTTTTTTTTTTCCTTTTTTATGAATGCCTAATGAATGATATCCTATCACTCAATATGCCCTTCTTGTGCTCAAACCTGCCACAAAATGGAAAAAACAAGTCTTTGTCTTCAATCAACAAATCTTCTTACGGCTTCGAATAAGTCTTTGTAACCCTTTGATTTCAATCCAGAAGTCGTCTTCTTTTTCAATCTACACGTTTTCCTAAGTCTTTGTAAGCCTTCGGTTTCAATCATCAAATCGTTGTTATTCTTTGTCTTCACTCGACAAGCCCTCTTACATCTTCTTAAGTTGTTCGGCTTCGATCTTTAAATCTTTGGAAGTTTTTCTAAGTCTTTGTCTTCAATTGGTAAGTCTTGATACGTTCTTATTTTCATTGACCAAGTCTTCGTGCAGTAAGTCTTTAGGTTAAATCAAAAGAATTGTTACAGGCAGCGAGATGTGGCTTAAAAATATGAAAAAGTTCGCCTCGTACCTCCAGGGTCGGGGGTTGGAATTTCACCTCCAGTGTGTGTAAAGTTTGCATGTTCTGTGCATGGGTTTCCTCAGGGTACTCTGGTTTCCTCCCACATTCCAAAGACATTTCCAAATTGCCTTTTGTGCCCTGCCAAGGGTCGGCACCCCATCCAAGGTACCCCTACCTAGGTCTCTGGGATAGGTTCCAGGCCCACTGAAACCCTAGACAGGATGATTCAATTCAATTCAATTTTATTTGTATAGCGCTTTTAATAATTGACATTGTCGCAAAGCAGCTTTATACAATCAAAATAATTATGAAATTGTATATGAGATGTAAATGTGTATGAATCAAAATGATAAGACTGTCCCCGATGAGCAAGCCGAGGACGACGGCTTAAAGAAGTTAAAGCTCAGAGCTCAGGGCACATTCCTCCGAGATCATCCCGCTGGCCTGTTCCACCCACGGTGTCTCGCTGCAAGGTTACGCAACACGGTGAAACATATTTCAGCTCAGATACATGTCACGCACCAGACACTGCTCTATATACGGAGGTTAACGAAATCCCGTGACAAGATTTATCGCTGATGCGTGTCCATCATCGACCGTCCATGTCAAAACACACATGGTTCACTGATCAAATATAGATTGTTATGCTTTCGTGTTTATGTACAGTATTAGGCAAGACTTTGAAAGCACCTGTGACATAAAACACAGCCTTTTCTCTAAGATACGCCTCCAAACGCGTTTGCCACATCTCTAGATAAACCTGTCAGCAGCTGTTTCTTCATGCCAGATGCTTCCTTGCAAGAACAATGCAAGGGTCTAACGTGAGACGGACTAAAAACAAGGGGGTGGAACCGTTCCGCACGCCGAGATTTCATTAGAGGAGCAGGGGAAGTTAGTGGCCCTTGACCGGATGAAAGCATTGGTTAGCCAGCACTGAATGAGGGGGTCGTTAAGTTCTTTATTAGTTAAAGTGAGCCACACAATAGCAAGAGTGAATTAATAATCAGTGGTGCGTACAATGGTTTTAAGTGAATTACATTCAAGGTGACAATCATGGATAACACTAAGAAATTTAATAATTTAATTGCCTTTTGTTCAATAAAACCCACTTGATTAAAGAAAAAAGTGAAATACCAAAAAAATCTATGAAGAGTTCTTTGCATAGTAAGACCATGAGTTACAGTATGAACATCTACCACTCAAAAAGTTTAGAAAAGTGCAGTATCTTATTTAAATAAGCAGAAAAAATTTGATGAAAAAAAAAAAACGGGTCGTGGGGGCCTGGAGCCTATGCCAGGTGACTTAGGGCACGAGATGGGGTACCACTGCATTCTTCAATATTTCTAGGATGCTCTGGGAACTTCGTGGTCTTTTCATGGGCTTAACTGAACGCAAACATGCAAAAGATTTGCACTTTCCAAAAACAGCTTAATGCCCGAGTCTCCAGCTACTGTTTATAATCTTACCTCAAAACACTACACTAGATACGGTACATGTACACTGTATGTATATACAGTAGAACAGATTTTTTTTTTCTCAAGAGCTGTTGCTGTAATCATAAATACTGTCTTGTGCTAAATCAGGGATTAACAATCGGATTATACTTAATATCCTGTTAAGAAGCTGTTTATCTTTACACTTCTCTTACCTGTACATGCTGCAGTGATTTCTAATCCCCTTATCCAGTGTCACCCAGGAGAGCGTGGGTTCTTCACCATGTCAGCTCATGCAGCATCTCGTAACAACGTGTCTTGTTGAAAGCATCATTCCAACCGCAATAGTCGTGAATTATGTACAACAATAACAACAAGCAACAAGCAACAGCGTCTTTCAGTATCTGATTTCTTCATAGACTGTTCGACAAGAGGTTCAGCAAGTTCAATAAGTTCTTGCCAGATTTGATGCACTGTTTCCAGTCCAAATTGCGGTTGAAAACTCACCCCAGTTCACTGTAAATCAGCCTTGAAATGTCACTTTGACAAATTACAACCTCCAGCCCATGGCCATTTTCTTTTGGCATGAAGCAAAAATAGCATAGTTATGGGGGATCCAGCTTAATCTGGCAACATTGGCAGTGGACAGGGGTGTGGATGAGTGGCACATAGCTGCTTATTAAAAATCAAATCATGTCAAATTTCATATATGCATACATACAGCAACGTAAATAGAAACTATACGTTTTTTAAAGTTTGTTTTAGTTACCGAAATTAATGTCAGAGTTGAATTTTCATGTAGGCGTAGCTTCATTAGTACTGTAATTATGTCAACAGAAGTTCCTCAAAAGGATAATAAGACAAACGTGTGTGTGTGTGAGAGAGTGTGTGTGTGTGTGTGTAGAGAAATAAAGGATGAGACCTCAGGACTTGGAGACGCTGGTTGGAGTAAATAAATACAGAATTACAGACGAAGACAGTAGAGTATTTTCAACAAAAACACATCAAAGACTATCTGTCTAGACAGCCTGCTTCCCCACCGTTGTATCTGGCAAAAAGGAAGAGCCTGGGCTGACGGGAAAACGTCTAGCGCAGCTTAAAGACAATTTGGTCATATTATGGCTTTTCTATTAGAGGGGGGAAATCTGCTGATGAGGCACAAAGGGCTCGCTGGTTATGGAAATAGAGCCACATAAAAACGCAAAGGAAACGCACATCATTCAACACCGATCCGTATAAATAAGTAGCTCTTTAATAATTTTAACAAGGTCTCAATTATTTTGACACGCTGTAATCTAGTGTACGTGAGGTTCAAAGAAAACCTGAGGTTGGTCTATTGAGGGGAGGCGGTCGTTTCGGGTCGTCGCGGTCATGACCTGCAGTTTAAGCAAGAAGCGGGATTTCAATGAGACATTTCAAGAAGAGTCTTCCAAAGTTCATTATAGAAATCAAAACTACAGTATGTTTAATAGCGGAGAGCTTAGGATTAAACAGCTGTGTGGTCATAGGAAAACTACTTATTAGTGGGACTAATCAGGAAAAAAAAAAACATTCAATTTGCTAGGGAGCATAAAGATTGATAGCCTTTGGAGCAAGTATAAAAGGTCATGTGATTATAGAAATCCAGGATGTACCTATTCCAGGGTGATGGGGGCACGTCAGGATAAGGAGGGAAGGGATGAACCGTTATGGTCTGTGGCAATAAAATTAAGTCAGCTGACGACCTGAATGAATGAATGACCTGGTTGTCACAATTATGGAGCTTTTATTCACGGGAATATTACAGGAATCATTTTTACACATGAACTTTACCACCGTATTGTTGCTTTAATCAAAGCAAAAAACATCTATTTGGCCTGGTAGTCCACTACTACATGTACTGTAAGTATGATTTTTGCATTAAACAGTATTATTAGCTTTGGTGAATTGCTGCAATGTATGAGCAATAAATCAATGTAGGATATACTGTACTCATAGTAAATTAATTAACAGACTGCATTAATATTTTTCCTTTGTAATAATAACATCGTGCTTTGCTCTTCGTTTACAAATAAACAGCTGTAAACAAGCAAACTGTAATGGAGAGCCCTATATTGTATAACCTCCAGGATTGAAGAAAATAATGGATTTATATACACTACCAGTCAAAAGTTTGGACACACCTTCTAATTCAGTGTTTTCTTATGTCTTTTATTTCTTTCTACACAGTAAAACACTGCTAAATGTGTCCAAATTATACAATAATCTCCTTTGAACAATTGATATTGAGATGTATATCTGCTACTTATAGTATGCTTTGTAAAGCTTCATAACGGCTCTAATCAGAGGTGCTGTTTGTTAACTGGTGATTTCTGAGGCTGGTGACTCTAAATGAACTTCTCCTCTGCAGCAGAGGTACGTTTTTGGTCTTGCTTTCCTGGCAAGGTCTTCATGAGAGCCAGTTTCATCATGGAGCTTGATGGGTTTTACAAATGCGCTTGACATTCTTAAAAGAATGCCTTGCAAGAAGTGTTCCAGAACAGTTCTTTAAACTGTTGTCGTTGGTACTTAATTTTCTAATTCCATGTGTTATGTATGTTATAGTTTGAAAATCTCCAGTATAGGTCTAGAATGTACAGTAGCATATATACATGCTAAGATCTTAGAAAACCCTAGAAGACCTAACAGCACAAAAAGACTATTGTTGATTTAAAACAAACAAAGAAAGCAAAGAGAACAAGAGGAGGATTAAAAGTTAAATCATGGGATCTTGTGAAGTTTGTAATAATTTAAGCTCATTTGATGGGCTAAAAGAATCCGTTGTCACATGATTGCTGAAAAAAAAAAAAGTATCCTCCAGTAAAAGAATAAAGGGCTTTAAGGCAGCAAATTGGTGTATGATAAGAAGATCAGTGACTATTCAAGGGGATTATATGTCATTTGCAGCAGAAGTGTGTGTGTGTGTGTGTGTGCGCAAAGCCACCATGTGCAGGCTTAAACATGGCAACTTCTTACATAAAATACTGCTGTGCAGGCCTGAAACCAGTGTCAAAATAAACCAAGCCTGAGTGAACAAAGTGCTGGTCGTGTCTCGGGGCGAACCGTGCTTAAACGATGAGTAAAACCAACATGAATACCAGGCTGTGTGACACATGGCTAATCTCATGCTAACTGTGCAAACAGTGATGAGATCACACTGAATGTGAGTGAGGATATTATAAAGCCATATGGTCTGCAGAGGAGTAACTCAGGGATAAGCTGAAGCCACAGAATAAATGGATGACTTTATGTACTGATTTCTAAAAATCACACGCAGAGTTCTAGTCGTTGACACTTAAACTTCCAGCTTTGGCTTTTTCAGCAGTTATAGAGTGTATATATATGGATTATTGCCTAAAGGCAAGAGCAATGCACATTGTGGTGTTTTTGCTTAGGAGGCACTTTTGCAGAAGGATGTAGTCCTGACTAACACAGCCCTGAACACAAGAATGGATTTCATACTTTTTCTTTCTGGAGACTTTCATTACTGAAGAACACAGCAGTTATTCCTGGTTCATGCATTTTTTTTTATTATTTTCAGAAAAGAACCTTTGTTTTTAATATATTTTAGACAATGCTTTTTTTATTTTTATTTTATTTTTTTTTTTTAGAGAAAACATAAAACAAAGTCTTTCCATTCTACTCCAAATTACAATGTGACCTGCCGTATCCCTCATTACTTCAGGATGTGACAGTAGCTATGTTTCCAGATGAAAAGTATTACGAATAGAGATTCTAACTGAACTGTTTCCATGGATGCTCATCTCAGGAAATGTGCATTAACCTGCTCAAGATGCCAAAAGTATAACAAGAAAACCTTTCTCCAACTTTGAGTGTAAGTTAGACTTCCTACCTTTTTCGATAAATCCTAGATTACCTAGAATTAAATCTTGCCTATGATTGGTTAGATCTTTTACTATCTATGAAATGGCGAGCAAATCAGATTCCTCAACCAGAGACCCAGTGGACAGGTGGGTGAAAGTTGTTCTCATGTAGTTTCTTGATCAGGAATGGAAGCAAAATGTGCGTCTCAAAAACCTGTCACATCACTTAATGTTACCCCTACATTGGGGCAAATGTGTGGAAAGAATATACGCTACCGTTCAAAAGTTTGGGGTCACTTGCAAATTTCTTTGTTTTTGTTTAGTGATCCATTTTCTACATTGTACAACAATACTGGGGATTTCAAAACTATAAAATAACACATGGAATTAGGTAATTATGTAACAACAACAAAAACAGTTAGTTGTTATTTTAAGTTAGTTGTTATTTAAAGGCTGACCCACAGAGGTCAGCCTTTCTGTAATAGTTCTTGCAAGAACAGTATTGTCAAGTGCATTTGCAAAATCCATCAAGCACC
>JAQQZS010000003.1:5822447-5841380 GCA_030068045.1 Platyallabes tihoni
CTGGCCGGGGAATCGAACCCAGACCCTGGAGGTGCAAGGCGACAGTGCTAACCACTACACCACCGCGCCGCCACTTATTTCACAACAGTAAAAAAAAAAAAAAAAAAACGAGGCTGATGAGGGTATGATTGCTTACAGCTGCAATAACGGTAGTGATAACAGGACCTAATTTCATTCTTGAATGCTTGGTGTTAACTAAATGAAATGAAATCTCATGGGTCATTCCTTAATTACTAAAAAGAGCGACCAACCAGCTACATCTCGCCAACCCATTGTGGATATTTTCCTGTAATAGCACCGCTCTGTCATGTTTTATTCCTTGCACAGTTTATAGATAAACCACTGTACACTTTGTTATGTGTCAGCAGTTTGATTGTGAGTATAAACTTTGCTATGCAAATCTCATGCCATAAACCGAACAAGTGGCATTTGTTCAAAATCCTGCATTTACAGGAAACTTTTGGTTGGTAGCATCTGATTAATTTACTAAAAAAACAAAAAAAACACAACCTCAGGACAATCCCACTGAGCGCCAAATTCGCTGCCAAGAAACCTCAGCCGTCTCCAAGGCCAACAAAGTAAGAATGGATGGCGCGTGGTAAAGAAATCTTGTTAGACCCTCTGTTGATGAGCACAGACTTTGTGGCTGTAGGGACAATGCCTGTACTTTGTTGCACCGGGGTCATTTTCATCAATTAGCCCGCATAGTGCTTAAAGGCTAATCCGATCGCACGCTGCAGCCTTTCTCACGCCTGCTAACGCCGAGTGAATAAGCCTCGCTGGCCGTCGTAGCGGCAGGCCCAGAAGCAACAACGCGGCCTTAAAACCTGAATGAGAAATGAGCAGAGGGAAGATTTAGATTTAGTGCGTGGAGTGTAAAGAGAAACGGTAGTAAACAGAAAATCCATGACTACCATAATTTGCTCGCCGTGTTCCGAAGCAAACGTTTTTCTTTTTGCAAGCTTACGTTCTGAAAGCTATAATTCAACTAGCACAGCAGCTCTTTCAGATTTCTTGAATGAATGCTGTGGGATTCTAAATATTGAGAGTGTAAAGTGGCCAGCCAGGACCAGCCCATCATTTCCAGAGCTGTACTGCAATCCGTCATCGCAGTTCAGTGAATGAAGTCTCGCACTAGCTGAGTCGATGTAACTAGCGTATAACATGGTAAACATCTGGCGAGTACATTGATCAGCTCAGCCCAAATGGGAGCACGGAGTATCAAATGCCCACTGACACATCTGAGGCACACTGAGATAACTCTCCTCTGGGTAAGAGATCTCGCTGATTCATTGAAGATGAGGTGAACTTCATTCTAGCCAAACTGTGAGTCACTTTTTCCAGGGATAATGTGTGCCGAAAAAACTGAAGAATTAAAACTTCGGTTCAGCTGAGGGAAAAGAGTGCAGTTTGGAGCCAGTAACACGTTCTAGCACAAACTTCGGCACAAAACTTCAGAAATATCACCGGCTATAATAAATAAGTGCACTCCTGTACTCATGTCTCGTCTTTATATGGATAACAATAGGAGGCTCCGGCTGAACAGGCCCAGCGAGCTGGGATATTAAACAGGCACTAATCCATCGTTCACTCTTGCTCAACCTAGCTGACAGATGCTTTCGCTCTTATGTGGATGGAGGCCACTCTCGTATGAGTTAAAATAGACGGATCAGAGGTATATTCCACCAGCTTGTGCAGATGTAAATCAATTAAGTAAGCAATAAAACATTTCAGGGTGTGTTGTTATAGGAAATTAATCAGCAATAAGGCAGTGTAATGTGTTGCTACCCCAATGATTGTTTTCCTTTAAGGGTATGTCTTAAATTTGACCTAATACAACAGGAAATTTAACATGGTGGAATGTTCATGGATAACAAAAACAAATAAAACATCTATCCATCCATCTAGGAACCTCTGCAGTCCAACAACGGGGCCGTGGAGGCCAATGGTAACCATTCAAGGCCAATGATGACCACTGTATTTATTCCCATTTTTACAACAGTGGTAGGACCTCTGGTCAACATTCACACACTATGGGCAATTAACTTAATCTGTATGTCTTTGGACTGTGGGAGGAAAACAGTCCAGAGTAAAAACAAAGGAAACCCACCAAACACTAGGGGAACATGCAAACTCCATGCACACAGATCCCAAGGCGGGAATCGAACCTGGATTATGGAAAACTACCGTGTAGCCAAATAAAACATCATCCCCCTCATTCTCTCAAGAGGTTAATAAGACAGAAAAAAATGGCATACCTGATTTTTTTTAAAGTCTCAATCATGATCTTATTATAAAAAACTTTTAAATCCCTTACTCTAGAGACTCTAGAAAAAAACATTTACTTATAGAAAATTTCACCAAATTAACATTTGATATCAAACAATCAAATAATTGTATTATTATTATTATTATTATTCATACATATCTGAATTTAAAGTGGTAAAATGTTTCCATTCCCCAATAATCCTACACCTGATGCACTTTAGATTATTCACACGCTGGCAGGCAGCACAGCATCATGTGTGCAAATTATTAGCAAATTATTTGCTAAGTGTGTTTTGAATTGAAAAACATCTTAAAATGAAATAAATCTCAATATGAATGAATCGCAATACAAAACGAATCGGCACCTACAGTAGGTATCGTGATGATAT
Source organism: Platyallabes tihoni (assembly GCA_030068045.1). NCBI lineage: Eukaryota > Metazoa > Chordata > Actinopteri > Siluriformes > Clariidae > Platyallabes > Platyallabes tihoni. Next base: position 5,825,105 of record JAQQZS010000003.1, read on the forward strand.
CGTATCGTGTGATCCCTGGTGATTCCCGTCCCTATTAGCTACAGAGTAAAAGATACTGTAAGGCGTTTGATGTATAAATCATTGCAATTATGCTGTTCCTATAGAAATCATGCTAAAATAATATAAAACAAGGAAGATGTACTTACAGACAGCACTACTAATCTGCTGACCAATCAGATTTGAGAACAGCAGTAGTATTAACTGAAACACTCCTCCACTCTGAACTACAAAAGGTTCATGCAGGTAAGTCCTTACTTTGTCAACCTAAAGTAGATTCATGATCTTTATTTATATTAATTACCTCCACATATATTTTTTATAGATTTTTACTTTCAAACCTCAATTTTATTCTTGGTTAAGCTCGTAACTGTAAGTCAACTATCCTGGGGCCTGTTAGAAATCTTTTACAGCAATTAGTCATGCAGAAGCCCAAGGGAACCAGATAAAGCTGGCACACTGGAAGTCATTACGGCAAGAGCCTTAGAGCTGTGTGTGATTCCGGGCTCCGCACTGACACGCACGCGACTGCAATAAGCCTGCAATAAGACCAGGGTTGTAGTTGCAGATTATATAGAATAACTGAATGATTACGACACATTCAGACATTGTAGTAAACAATGCTTGCAAAGGCAGCAAAATACCGTAAAGATGCCTGTTTATGGGTCATTTTACAGATATGATTCATATGCTGTCATCTAATTAATAGGGCCCACCTGATACGATATTATCGTGATACCCAGACGTTGTTAGTATGACGATTTTATGGATATCCCGATTCGATATACTTTTTTAAAAATATTTGATTACAATTTTTTTTCATTTTTTTCTGATTTTCTCCCTAATTTAGTCGTGTCCAATTCCTCCCCGTCACTAGGGGGCTCCCACATTAAGGCTTCTACTACCACTCCTCCGAACCATGTGACGCCAGCCAACCACATCTTTTCGAACTGCTCGTTCACGCCCCGTTGGGGGCGGCGTAACACACTCGGAGGTCAGCGCTATCCGCTCCTTCCGCTTGCGTGAGCTCACAGACGCCCCTGATTGGCTGTAGAGCCGTGATTAATGTGGGACCACGAAATACCTCTCATCCCGCCCCTCTGAGAGAGCTCGGCCAATCAGCTCTCTCTAGACATCCGGTTGCAAGTGGTTACAGCATCACCCGGGAACTGAACCAGCGATCTCTGGATGATAGGGTGAGCACTTTACCACTGCGCCACTTATTATGACACAGAATCCTGTGCTGCCTGACAAAGTGGGAATAGTTTAAAGTGCGCCACCTGCAGGATTATCGAGGAACAATGCAAACATACAGTATATAAATAATTTTTTTTTTTTTTTTTTTAAATAAAAAAACATCTATTTTGGAGTCAGTGTGCCAATACAGGAATGGATTGCTACACAACAGAATTGTCATATATAACCAAGTTGATTTCCCACCTCTCTGTTGTAGTATTTAACACTGTGGTCTCAGACCTCCAAGGTCACGGGTTCGATCCCTGCCTCATGTCTGTGTGCGTAGTGGGTTTCATCTGGGTACTCCGGGTTCTTCCTATACTTCAAAGGCATGCAGAGTAAGCTAATTTCCAAATTGCCTACTATGTGACAAAGTGTGTGTGCCTGTGCGACCAGTGATAGATTGGCACCCTGCCCCGAGTCCCCTGGGATAGGCTCCAGGCTTCATGTGACCCTGAACAGTCTAAGTGGTTTAGAGAGTGGTATATAAAAACGGAAGTAAGCTGTATATACAGTATGTATTGTGTGTGTTGTTGAAAACACTGATGATCAATATTTCAAACCCGGTTACTTTAGGACACATAGCCGTTTACACTAAGACTTTTGTACACTGCATTTCTACCAGACGGCGGACTGTCGGTAGATAGCGAGATTACAATCGGCAGCACATGAACTGTGCACAGACCGTCCAGTGTATCAGAGACAAACCGGAGGAATGCGAGGAAGCCAAGAGGACAGAGGAACCTGCCGGGCAATCTTAGAAAAATATTTTTCTCCACAGTGGTCAACTGGACTAACTCACCATGACATTTAGCTCCCTTCCCCCATCACCTCATCAGCTGCCCCTACCAATGGTAAGTCAAGCAGGACCCACGAGATGAGGACTTGAAGTGCGGGGGGAGCCAGACCTCCCGTTTCTCAATTTCAGCCCTTGGGGAGTCAGGCTTGTGTACCGTTTCACAAACAAGCCAAAGGCCAAAGTTCCAGGATGTGGGAGGAAGTTGGGGAGGGGGAGTGTGTGACGAGTGAAGACCAAACAACAGAGCAATTCTCCAGATACATCAAGGAATAAATTGTGCCAAATATTATAGATGTGTTGATCTGATAGCTTGCAACATAGGATTAAGGAACGCTCTTACCTACAGTATTCATCTGCAAGAACCAAACATGAATGGAATATTTGCCGTGTGAAAGAGTGGTTAAGCATAAGGGTACATTGAAGAGGAAAAAAAAAAAAACACTTTCCAGAAGATTTCCCAGCAGTGATGAGGAAGCTATGACACAAGATGAGAATTGAAGTTGTTGGTTGGTTGGCACGTCACCAGACTTGAACACTCATCTGTGACTGGCTTGTTGTTGGCGCAACTTGAGTCTATGTTTGGGTGTGTCTGGAGCCAAACGTGACATAGAGTTGGGTTATACATCACTGTCACCATCACACATGTGAAGTGGTGATGAAAAAAAAAAAAAACTTAGCACAAATACGTTTTAAGTCAGAGAGAGAACAAAATAGCACACAAAAAGTCTGGGACTTTTAGTACTCAACTTAATTCTGGGGGGAAAAAAGTAGTATCCTTTAGGGCAGCAGACTAATCAGCCTCTAGGAGTTTGGGTGTGCATGCCCATAGATTGCCAGAACTCTTTACCAGGTTCACCTGGTTTACGCTTTAGCTCCAAAATTTCAACAATAAAACTCATCACTAGTTTTAGTTAGCTAGATTGATAGATGCAAATGGTTGACATTGCCAATACCATGCCACAATGTAACACATGTGAAGCAAAGAATTATCCACCATCTTCTGCTAGGATTGGCTAGTGTTGCTCTGATTGACAGGGTTTCCCCACAAACACAGGCAATTTTTGCTCATGGTGTCATGAGGATTTGAACTTGCACCCTCTTTCTGTTGAGCCAACCAGGAACCATGAAGCCATTGCTTGCATTTCAATCTACTTGATTCGTATTTTGATGAAACTTTGGTTCACTTTAAGATCCTGCTCTGTACATGAAATTTATTTACCATGTGCAAAGAAATTGCATCCATATAATATCCTATATTAACCTAAGATCTAGTAATAACCCACCCATCCACTATAGTCAGTCAAGCTCGAGAGTTCCAGCATTTTTAATCGATCTGGATGTGTCTATGGAAGTCAGACGTCAGTCTGAGCAGGAAGAGAGTTCCCAAAGTGCTCCAAGATCTCCGCAGCACATATCGGTCATCTCCCCAGGAGTCTGTCACTGCCAGATCGGGGACCTGTGTAGAGTATATTAACCTCTACTGTTTGCCTGGTTTCCCCTGGAGATATTTAATAACCGGTCAGAAATCTGCTACTCGACTCCGGTTTCACGCCCTGACAGCTGCTTCTTTGAAGAGTGCTCTAGCCATGGACCTGGCCCTGTCTCGGGCTAATCAGAAAGCTCCATCTCTGGGCTATTGACTTGCGCGGGCTTTGGAGCACAGAGCCCATGGCTGGATGATTTGGCCGTTTCATTTAGGGCGGCTTTGTACAGAGACACTCTTCATTTCCTTTTCAAGCACACAAGTAAGGGCAGACATCCAGCATCCCACAAGCCCCAGACGCAGCCCTGCATTGACCTTCCTGGGTCCCTGACGAAATACAGCCGAAATGCATTTGTTCGTGCGTGTCTCAGATAGAGCTTTCGAGTTCAGAGATTGCCGATTTATCTGCACAGACGAGCTGCTAATATAACTCGTGATCCTGGTGCTTTAGGTCTTCAGAGGAAACGGATATGATAGGTTCCACTTACAAGGGATACAGGCTTTATACCCTCTCAATCCTCTGGGGTATTAGCTGTGCCTCTGCTGAATTGGGATCAAAAGAGAGGCCGCTACGTCGAACCTACAAACTTGAATTCGAAACAAAGACTCGACTGATTGTGTGGAAACTGTGTGGCTTTAGAAATTCAACAAGGATTTGAGAAAACAAGAAATATATAATGGAGTTCACAGAGTTCACTATGAGCATTCATTTTATCTAACCCTATAAAAATGTCAACTTTGAGGACACCTTGGCATATTTAGAAGGTGAAGAGGGTGCTTTAGGTTTGAACATAGACTTTAAATCTTTGTTAAGCGACACATTATAGGATTGCATCTGACATGACTATGGTCTAAAGGAACTGAGGTTTTCAAAGAATATATGACATAATAGTGGCAGTTTGTAAAATGCAAACTACTCATAGACAAATCAGATTGCTAGTTAGTTTGCTGATGGCGTTTTTAATATATGCTTATAATAAATGAATCAATGAGGACATAATTATGAACCAAAATATTTCACTGAAATCCAACAATTTAAAAGTATAAATGCATTATTATAAGCGTTCGTCCCTACGTTTTTTTGCAAAATCAGTTATGCGAATAGGTCTTTTTGCAAATACGAGACCATGTTAGTGGTAATAATGCACACGATTCAGTACATTTCAGCCAAAAGTAATGCACAAGCCTTTGAAAGCACAACCCTGTACTTTATTCTAAGTGGTTAATTTTAGATCCAGTGTGCAGAAGTGCAGAGTGTCATTTTCCAATTACTTTTTTTTTCTGTTATTGAAACTAGACTGTATAATTTTTTGAAAATGGTGGTGACCTTCTCAGAACCCATACTCATTTGTATCGATAAAAGCAATTACCTGCCATATTAACCAAAATATCACAGATTCATGGGAAGTTGAGACAAAAAAAAAAAAAAAGGAAAGAAAAAGCAGGTCTGTGTTTTCTTTTTAAATTAGACTGCAGCATGGTTGATCATGAAACCGTCATCCATCACTGAACATACACATGCTCCTCTGCAATCTATAGGCTTGGGCTTTTGCACAAGACTCAACCTACACATGGCTCGGGAACAATCTGGCAAACATGAAAAAGACCACCCTAATCATCCGTCCACACTCTGCTTTGTTTGAGAGAGCGGTGACTTCAGCACCACTCCATTCCTAGCACAGGGCTAATAAGCAGACAGTAACCAGGGACCAAAGGATTGGCGTGTCATTAAAGAGACCGAGCTTGTCTTAAAAAAAAATATATAGAAAAATAAATAAATAAATGCTCGACGCGAGAGAGATCAGTCGCACGTCAGCCTCGCCCAAGAGCAATTACGTGCAAATGGGATGGGTTCGTTGGTATTTTTCCATTTTAAAAGATCATCTATTCATCACCACGTTTACGTCCAGCCCCCTCCTCACTTTCCAATTTGCCGAGGGGTGGATGACAGTTGTTGATGGATTGGGCTTTTGGTGGCTGAAGCAGGCTTGGAAGGAGATTGCTACCAGATGAGAAGACCTTCATTGCTGTCTCCTGATTTCTGACGATAGACCCCCATTTTCCCCCTCGCTTTGATGAAAGTGATGGTAAACTCCCATGCACACCCATGTAACCCCTCCTCCACTTCTCCACTCAATGTAATGGTAGACTCCTGGAAATTATTACTTTTTTACAATCCCAAAATTAAATTAATATGAACAGAGTCCAAAGACAGCAGTGAGAATGGCGAGCAAGCGAGCTGCAGAAAATGAAACAGTTGTCCAAACTAAAAAACCCCATCCTGGAGAAGCCACGTTTGTTCTTGCGAGCCTAGCCAGGAGGCCGGAGACATACATCATGCGGTAACATTTAGAACGTAGTCTGTTGAAGGGGGTTAGGGGGAAGGTGGAAAAAAGGGTCGCGGGCCTTATTGTAATGAAACAGATTGTTGCTGTGCGAGATGTAACGAACTGTTAAAGAGAGAAACTTATGGATAAGGGGAAAAAAAAAAAAACTTTAAAACTCGTTCTGCCGAGAAAGAGGACGCAGTGGCGGATGCCTGTAGTGTAGCGCCGTAATGAACGACTTTTGAGTGAGTCGGGGAAAAGAGAAGACCCGAGGTTCTGGTTATTAAGTCTGGAATTTTTATAATAGAGCGAGTGCCTTTGAGTGCCTGGAACAAGCTGAGCTAATCTCCTCATGAGTAATGGGACTTAGTTTTACAGCGAGAGAAATGCGATGGTAGAAAAGTCATATTTTATAGCATGTGCACACACTTAGATGAGCACAAATATACACACACACACACATACATATATATACACCCCTTAATCAGCTGTAAGCAGATGGAGTGTATCAGATTGCACCTCATGCTGAGGCCGAACGTAAATATTATCCTCTTCGTAAGAGAAGTATACGTCCTAGTGCAATCCGAGAGAGCATGAAGACCAAAAAAAAAAAAAAAAAAAAAAACGGCACGTTATAATCCTGTGGTTTGATCAGCACACAGTGCCAAGTGCATTAACAAAAATGAACGTAAAAGAGCGCATGCATCTTTGTTCAGCGAGACCAAAGGAGGTCCCATGAGCTTTTTTCCACAGCACCAACAGCGCGCTATAGCACATTCTCTGTGGGTTAGATAACTACATGTCTCAAGTCTCCACCGACTATTTATATTCTCCTTATTTTTCGGAAGAAAGATTAAAGAAAAAAACAGATAAAAACACGCCAAGCACGTTTTTTTTTTTTTTTGCACCAAACATACAAATCCACCCCTTAAAAAGTAAAAACCTCACTTGTGGTCAGGCAAAGAGACAGTGAGTTAGAGATAAAGAGAGAGAGAGAGAGAGAGAGAGAGAGAGAGAGAGAGAGAGATAGCCATTCAAAAAAAAAGCCAAGCGGTATAAGGAAGGAGAACAATGTCAAGATGACATACGCAAAGAAATGAATTATTGTCTACAAAACATATCTAACGTGATCCAGATGTCTCCCTGAAAAAAAAAAAAAAAAAGAGAGTTGTGGGGGAAAAAAGAAAAAAAAAAAAAAAGACTGTGTACAGGCTGCTTAGTCCATTTAAAGTCTGAAGATTTCCGAAAGAAAAATATTTTTCCATGAAATCCATCCCGAAAAACTGAACGTATACGGCCTGTTTGCACTTTTCCTACGTATTAACATGACGCACACATGCTTAACAAAATATTTACCGCAATTCATCATGTGCAGATTAGACCTTCATCAACTTTCCATTTCTGTTCATTTAAAACTGAACTACTGGATCCTGAAGCTCGCCAACCATAACCAGGCATCATGCAAACTACTGTGGTTTTCTTTTTTTTTTTTTTTTTAAATAATCACATCTTCTCCTGAATGGAATGGCAGAACAGGAAGTTAATGCTCAAATACAGTAGTACAATGCTGCAGAATTACTGCGTTGTTGTGATATTAAGCAGTACGCGCTCATTTAACCTGCGATGAAGCTGTGCATAACATATCAGTTCCAAGGGAGGAGGCGTGGCCTCTGTAACTGGTAGTCCCAGTAAAGTAGGTGTGGCCACAACTAAAAAAAGCTATAGGAAGGGGGTGTGTCCTTTGTACCAGACAGTCTAGGTGAATGTGACATGCTTACTGTGCACAGCAATTTAAATATAAAAGGTGTGGCCTCTGTAATTGTGAGGCTAATTAAAGTGGGTGTGGCCTCAGTGTCTGTTAGTATATATATAATTTATTTATACGTTTATTTGGTACTTTATCACGTCTATTTGCAATTCGACTCCCCCTCTGGAGATATATCTGTCATTTCTGTGGCAGATACTTCGGGATACTTTGGTTCGGGCTCCCAGCTCGACATCCGATTGCACACACTACAAGCAATTGGGAAACGGCACTTAGTCTAACCAGCATGTCTTTGGACTAAGTGAGGAGACCGGAGTACCCGGAGGAAACCCACCAAGCGCATGGAGAACATGCGAACTTCATTCACAAGGACCCGAGGCAGGAATCAAACTCTGATCCTGGAGGTGCCAGGCCACAGTGCTGACCACTAAGCCACCGTGCCATATTATACATAAGGTGTGGCCTCTGTAAAAGACAAATCAGAGTGAAGTGGTTACGGCATCAGCATCTGTGGGTAAAGTAGGTGTATCCTTTGAGCCTGTTGGCTCAAGACATAGAGTCGTGGTTACTCTGCATTGCCATTTATATATACTATATATATATATATATATATATATATATATATATAAAGTCCAAATAAAGTGGGTGTGGCTTCAGCATCTGTCAGTAAAGAAGGTGTGTCCTTTGAGCCTGTTAATGCAAATGAATGAGGCGGGGGTTAAACCGCAATGCAGAGATGTGGCCTACAGGTATGTAACTTTGTGTACTCCGAGTAAAGTGGGCGTGGCCACAGCATCTGTCAGTTAGTGATGGGAAGTTTGAATCATTTTAGTGACTCGGTTCTTTGAAACCCGCTCTCCAAAATGAACGGATCTTTTTTTGAGTCATTTAGTTAATTTCGTTCTTTTAATAAGAAATAAAAAAAAATGTTGCATTTTCAATAAAAAAAGACGCCCAATACGTCTACATACACAAATTTTGGCTATAGTTCCAGTAATTGAAATATTACAATGCAGCTAAGGACATATTATAATAAACAGAATGAGCAGCTCACCTCCTACTGTATATCTTCCGGTCTGAGTCGTTCGTTCTTTTGAATCTATTGCACCGCATAGCGTCTATGGGAGTCACGTGCCAAAAGAACGAATGATTCGGAGTTGAAGAGTCACTGAAAACGAATCGCTCAATTCTGTTTCCTGTATATAACCTACGGAGGTTATGCGACGATTGGTGCTTGTGTGCTCAGTAGAAAAATGAACGAATCACTATCCGAGACTACTCGCTCTTCTGAGTCACGTTAAAGATTAGTTCAAAAAGAATGAATCGTTCATGAACGACCCATCACTACTGTCAGTAAAGAAGGCGTGTTCTCTGTGCCTTACAGTTTAAGTCCAGGGATATTTGTCCTGCCAGTGTTTGGCGTTTTTTTTTTCTTTCTTTCTTTTTCTTTACCCACACTGTTTTACATGACAAATAGTCACCAGTATTATATTACCTCATGAGCGCTCACAATAGTATAAAAGTAAACATTTGGCTTGTACTGTTTAATTCCATGCATCATATGTACTGTATTAATATCGTATGAAAATGCAACAGAATCGCTGCCAAAAAGTGAGCAAAGCCTTTAATATAGTCTGGATTATATTGTAGTGTTACAGAATTACTTCTTTTTTTTGTGTGTGTGCATGTGTGTGTGTTTTGACTTGCACCATTTGGCGAGGTGCAGGATCTTGCGGCAAAAGTGAATCATTGTAGCCAAAAGAAAACAGTGACACAGTAAAATGAACCCTTGGCTTCATGTGGCTGCTGCACAATGCCAGCCCCGCACAGGCTGCTCTCGGTGCCAGTGGACCCCAAACAGAGAAACTGGGCAGGCATCGCCCACCAGATGGCTTTGTGGTCTCCTCCTTCTCGCTCGTGGCGCCTGTGAGGTTAGTGGGCGGCCCTCGCCGAGGCTCCTTCTCCATCCTGAACCTATTTTTACTCCAATCTCTCTCTCTCTTATTCTCCTTCATCCCTCCCGCCACTCTCTCTCTCTCTCTCTTTTATTTTTCTTTTATTTTTTTTTAATCTTCACCCCCCCCCACTTTCACTCATTCCTCTCTCCCGCTGTCTCTTTCTTTCATTCTCTTGAGCCGCGAACCAGTCTTTGTGCGTGACAAACGAAAACTACGGAAAAAAATATATGGAAGAAAGAAAAAAAAATCAGCACGGCTCTAAACTCAACTCCTGATTCGGATCCCAGTATGTCTCTTTAACTCGTCCTTTATTTCAAATACCCCGTTCCTCCTTATATATTTACTTTGCAGCTTTACAGCTTGCCAAAAAAACATCCAGAACTTTTTTGTCACCAGCTTGGCAGCTAGCAAAGACCGAAAAAAAAAAAAGTGCAAATGTTTTACCAAGCAGATCCCCTCTGCATGAGATGACATCTCCTCAACGTGTTTCCCAGCAGCCATACTGGCTTAGACGACGGCATTCAGATGCGTTGGTCTGAGATCTAAACAAAATCTGATGTCTGAGAGGAGTCTTGATGTTTCCGCGAGGAGCTGTTAGAGTAAATCCTTTCAGGGTTGCCAAGTACGCTGGAGTGACTGTCACAGCAAACATTGAGAAAGAGAGAAGGGCTCCAGTGGCTCTTTCTAAGACTTGCATTCAAAAGCCCTAAATGTCACAATTATGGATCCCAGGAAGCGATCATGTGTTTAACCAGCTAATCTGGCATGAGGAGTCACTTCACGTACAGCACCGTTATGTGCATGAACCCCCCAGATGAGGGCCTCTGCTGTCGGGTGGCATCATTACCATCACAATGCTTCTGGGATACACGGGCCGTCCTGAAGCTAATGATTTATAGGAGATGTATACTGCATAAGTATGAGTGGTGGGGTTACTTTTAAGTGCATGACTTTTACTCTAATTATAATCATGATTTCCATATTTCTGGAGTCTGGACTGGTTAGATGCGGCCTGTCGACCGGCCTCATGGTGGTAGACGAGATCATGCCAGGATGTGGCAGGAGCACAACCGATGAAACTACTGAAGAACTACAGTACCACAACCGCACAGACCACACAGAGAAAAAAAGGAAGAAAGCTGGGCCGCGCCGTTGCCAAAGCCTTGAAGAAATCGTCTGCGTATTTATTTTGCTATCAGCATCTCATAGCACCTGGAAAGCTCATTTTTCTGTTCGGTGTTTTTCAGCTCAATTCAGCAATCAAAGCGATGGATGTTGGGAAGTGTGTAATTCGTAGTCAAGCGTGATTCACACTCATTTAGTGTCTATAAAAAGACGCAAAAATAGCCAGGAAGTATGCAGTATACAGAGTTGTACAATCTGTTTCTACACTGTTGGGATGTGGTTCATCCAGAATGAAATGAGATTTAAAGTCTAGCTCTACATGTTGTAAAGTGATCAGTGACCTCTGTTCAGAGCAATGATCAAGCAAAGCGAAAAATAAGTAATCCTATAAGATAGGAACGCCAGAAAGCCTAAACTGCATGTTTTGGGACTGTGGGAGGAAACCTGTGCAAACTCCATGCGCACAGTGGCGGGAATCGAACCTGGCTGGAAATCGAACCCAGACCCCGAAGGTGCAAGGAGACAGTGTTAAGTCTAAATTTTTTGCCAAATTATCAATAACTTGAAGGTTGACCTCCTTGCACTCTTCTACTTTGTGTCTGTTGGTGGCTCACAAACCGACTAAGTGCCACCTACTGTACATGAAAGTGAAGAAAGCTCTCAAGCATTGATAATAATATTAATTTGCATGAAGTATATAAAAGGTTTTCCCTGACGTTCCTCCCAAGGCACAATGCTCATTGAGAATGGTTACCCATGAGGTGCAGAGGAGGAGGAGGAGGAGGAGGGGGGTTTTGTGGGTAAACACACCCTATTGTGTTCTCCTGGCATCAGTGCACGCTGTACGCTTTGGGAATTAGCGGTGTAATGTTAAACCGTGACATTTCTGTAATGGCCGCTGTCTGTCATGCAATGTCAAGTCACACGTTTAAAATGGTAGCTGGTCGCGGTGACGGCTGATTCAAGGGACCAAAATAGGAAATATGGGAACGCCATATGCTCAGAAATAAGTAAATTGTAAATTGTTTTTGTAATTATTTAGGGAAACATTATTACCGATCGTGGTTAGTTTTTATTTGGTAAAGTCCGACAGGGGAAAACGTGCTTAGCTGTTAACAGCAGAAGGCATTTTATAGCGTTTTATAGCAAATAAGCAAGAAGTTCAGGCTGCCTTGGATAACAGAGCGCTGCTAAAAGGTTTACGTAGAAAATCTGGGACACGCTCCATAAGCTAGCCCACGGGGAACTGCAAGAACACGGGCTTGGGTTCGCCTGCCATTTGTAATACGCCAAAATACGTCCGCAAAATCCTCCATCAAATCATCACCTATGGAACAATTCATGGCTGCAAACTGGCACCTTTCTAAATTAAAGTTTTGCGCTTTTTTCTTCCGAAACCGCCTCACCCATATCGTTTCCCAAAAGACAACAACGTAAAAGCATAGAGACAAAAAGAACCAGCGAGGCCAGCATTTACCCCTCGACAAGCCCCCTGTTTCCATGAGAACCTCACCCCAACAGACTGGCTTTCTCCGAGAGATTGACAAAGAGGAAACACAGAAAGGGTGCTTGTTGACTAGTCAGAGCTCATTTGAATAACACTTGCTACTTCTGTTGTGATCCAAGGCATCTGTAAGAAGTGAAATGTTAAAAATATCTCCAGGCAAAGGAGATGTTCCATTTTTGGATCGGAGGAAACATCTTCATCAACTCGCATAACGATTCGAAAAGTGATCCGTGACAAAACAGTTCCTAGATTTTAGCAGAAATCCTAAACATCGCCTCATTAGCTGCGCTACAGTCGTTCCTAAAATATCTCCCAAGGAACAAGCAACTCTTTCCACTAAATGTCTTCACACGCTCACAGCCACTCAGGCCTTTTTTTTTTTTTCTCGAGAAAAAGACCACACCAAATCCCCTAGGCCATGGGGCCGACGTCGGCGACCACCTTTAATGAAGCTCATTAAACAAGCCTACCATGAACTTCGCTGTGGAAAAAAAAAAAAAAAAAAAAAGGGGGGAGCTCATATGGGAGGGGAGGATAAAGAACCGGCATCGCCGCTAGACACATCAAAGTCCCAACAGTTACGAGCGAGTGTGAAGTGTTCATGAACAGGCGTGCATAAAAAATAAAAAAAAAAAGGGTTCCAGCGCAGAAGTCTCTGAGGCTAATTAAGACATCAGGGAGCATTCACATTGAAGAAAAGTCTAACAGGAGGCTTAAACACCAAGCCAGTCTACTTCTACTAATGCTGTAGACAGTTTAATAAGAGGAGGGTTTTTTGTACTCTTGAAAATATGACATCACTTATCTTGGTGTAGTATTGTGCTGAGAATGCAAGCGTTTATATTCTCATTTATATTTTTAGTGTATGTCACTTCTGCGGACAATTTTTTTGTTTGTTTTACTTTTCATCCTGGATGAGTCTTGTGTCCTTTTATGAGGGGTGTTCAAGTCAAACCAGGACTTTGATTGGGTGGAATAAGAGAAAAAACTCCCTTTATTTCTCCATATAATTCCCTGCTACACTAACGCACTTATCCCAGTGCTTGGATGCCATCAAGGTAAAAGTTTTTCTTAGTACGGCAGTGCCATGATCGGTCTGCTTGCTTCATTTCTGAAATGGTGGCCTCTCAGGAACTCCTTCAATGGCCCAAACATGTGGAAATGTCTTGGAGCAAGGTCATAGAGCAACCAAGTTCCTGTAATGTGCAAGTGGTGTTGAATGATTGCGTGCAGTTCCTACAGACTCTTCTGCAAGTTGGTGCCATTGTTTTTTTGTTTTTTTTTTTGTCAATTTTAAAGTATCAGGTATTCCACTCGCTGAATGTTCACGGGAACACTAACTGCAGTGGTCTCCGAACCACCTCGGCCGGGAATTGTCATCCAGATGTTTACTTCGGCTGAGAGTCTCATGACTGTAATGTGCATGACGCCTTCTGTAAATATCAATCGGTTTTACACCATGACTAGAAATAAATAATATCTGGCATGTATAGGTTCTACCCCAAAAGGTGTGTCTTGCTCTACAGTAAAGTACCTGGTGTTTAACTGCAAACAGGATAGGTCTATGCATTGTGAGGTCTTGTCTCTTGCTATTCTGTTTTTACTTGTTTGAGAAGTAAAGGCATCATTTGAGCAAGGCTTAATGAAATTTAGAGGGTGACTTTTAAGTTGATGCTTTAGAAACTTTTTGGAGGTAGATTGCAATTCAGTTGAAATACATCATATCAGGGCATTCATTAAGTGTAATAGTTTACCAATTTTACCAACCTGTCAAATTTCTTACCACTGGCGCCACTGACGTTCGACCCTGGCTCGAACATTACGTCGTAACTTCATCTCAAGCCAGCAATAAACTAAAGACTTATTCATACCTCAGTATAAACAATATTCACATAATATTCCGACTGCTTTTTCTTTCCGCAACAATACTTATTGAGGTAATAACAATGTTTAACTTCCTGATGAAAGATTTTCCACACAATCAAATCGTTTGTTCCGAGAGACCGCTCGCCCAAAAGCGGTCTGTTCCTTTCCCCGATCCAAGTCAGACACGATGCTGCTGGTCGACTGCGTAGTGGTGAATAGATGGGTTTGGTTTGTCTAAATTGGATCAGGGAAGTCAAGGCTGGCCCAGCTGGTGGTGCATCATCAGGCCCCAATCCAAGAGCTTGTATATCAGGAGGGTTCCACACAATCCAATCACCGGAGCTTATCCTTTTCATTTCAGACATGTCCTGCTGAAAAGTTAACTAAGATCTCAGCAGCTGCTGCTCCTGGCTCTGTCTCGGCTTAGCGCTGCGTCCTTGTGTGCTTTGTGCCAAAACTCCTTTGCGCTTGTGTGCTTTGGCCAATCTTTTAACGGCACTCATTTGCAGCAGGAAAACGCCAAATCCTGCATTTTTTTTCTTTTCTTTTCTTTTTATTTTACAAGAAGAATAGATTGGCATGTGATTTATGGTGCTTGTGACTTTTGTAAAGGGTTGGGGTTAGATTTTCTGGTGCACTCATCTCCCTTACATGATAATTAGAACTGTGTGATTTAGTGGATTGTGCAATTTAATCGACCTTTTGTTTGGTGATTCAATTAATCGAATCGATAGGTCAGTTTTTGTCAGTTTTGACAGGTCAGATATGATTCACAGAACGGTTAAATTGTCTAAAATTACTGAATTATTTGAAAAAATGTCCCACAGCTATTGCAAAAATAAATACAAACTGCTTCCACTTTCTTCCAATACTCGCATTTTGCGAGAGTATCACTTCTTCATCAATTGAGTTTATGGTCGGCAGGTGCAATACCGCCACCTAGTGGACAGGATGCAAAACATTGGCAGGCCAAAAAAGATCTCTCTGCACAAAACGTGACATTTAAAACATTATACAGCATTTTAGCATTTATTAGATACTTTTTGGCATTTCTTTACGCATTGAAAATCACAAATTTTGAATCAACAGTCTAGATAAGATCCACCGCTCTAATGAGCATACATTGTTAAAACATATTAAGTTTACTGCTTATATTGTGAGGTTTTCTGTAAGGAGTCTCCAGTTTTAGTATTTTGGAACAGTCAGTTTTTCTTACCCAGGAAATGTCTTTTAGTCAGGACAGATTTACACTTACACAACCAAGTGTCATATTACCGACTGTTTACGGCTTCTTTGACGTCATAAGTGATAACGGAATCATATGACAAATTGTTAGTGTTGGCAAATGGGGTAGTTTAAAAGCAATAAAGCACTCTAGGGCATACTGTTAGAGTAACTCCTACCACCATCACTGAATACTTTCCTACAACCCAATGCCCTAAAATGGTGTATTTTTACATCCTGAAAACTTTACACCATTCACATAGACAGGATACTGTATTTTACATGACATACACTTTATATTTACAGTATGCGTAGTTCTATAACCTATGAGCACAAAGACATTTCAAATATTTGTAAAATGAGAGCATTTCTCACTTTTCCAAATGTCTTTGAAGCCTTTATTTTTTCTGAGGTTTTCACTGTGTCTTTTCAAGGACATGGCTGAAAACCCATTTAATGATTATATCACATCGAGCAAAGACTTAAAACGGACAGATTACAAGTATCGATTTAGCAGATCGATTTAAGTCATAACGGACATCAGTAATCAGTCGTACTGTCCGATGGGTCTTGGCGGCTTGACAGTCGATACAGTGCATTGTGTAGGTGTGGGATACAGTGTCTCGCTCCTTTATACTCTGATAGCCCCTCTCTTCTTTGACTGTCTGATGGAAAATGGATGGTAAATTCAATTTAATCACACTGGCACTTCAGTGGGCCGCCCTGATCGTCTATCAAAAGCCCGGGCAGACAACCAGACCGGGGAGAGAAAGTCTCCACAGTCAGACACAAACCAGAACCAAAAGGAGAAAGCACATAATAAAAGAAGCACAGAGGGAGGATGAGTGTGCTTCCTAGGCTGCCATGCTGGCACTGGTAATAGCTCAGTATACATCACACACTAGATAAACAGACTGGGCCCACAAAGTGGTGGCTTATTTTGTAAAAAAAAAAAAAAAAAAAAAAAAAAGGGGGGGGGGGGGGCCCAA